>SJYV01024163.1:10127-42709 GCA_006410875.1 Neotragus pygmaeus | reverse complement strand
AGCTCAACTGGAATTCCATCACCTCCACTAGCTTTGTAGTGATGCTTCTAAGGCCCACTTGACTTCACATTCCAAGATGTCTGGCTCTAGATTAGTGATCACATCATCATGATTATCTGGGTCGTGAAGATCTTTTTTGTACAGTTCTTCTGTGTATTCTTGCCACCTCTTCTTAATATCTTCTGCTTCTGTTAGGTCCAGACCATTTCTGTCCTTTATCGAGCCCACCTTTGCATGAAATGTTCCCTTGGTATCTCTAATTTTCTTGAAGAGATCTCTAGTCTTTCCCATTCTGTTCTTTTCCTCTATTTCTTTGCATTGATCACTAAAGAAGGCTCAGCGATCTTATGCAAGATTTAGACCTTCAGCAAATAATCTCTAAATATTTCAGAACTAAAAGTAGTAACTCTACTTGTGACATGATAAGGACCTAAAATAAGGTGACAACTAGTATTGGAAAAGAAAGGATAAACCCAAAGAGATTCAGACAGAAGTGATTAGAACCTGATGACTAAGGATTAAGGAGTAAATGAAATGCCAAGGATTCAAGTCTAGTGGATCAAAGTATGCTGATGTTATTTATATTAATGTAGAAAGCAGTAACAGGTGTTGTTTTCAGAGCAATTTAGGTTTTTGATATGATAATGACATATGCTGATTTCAGTTTTAGAGCAAACTGCTATTTTTCTTTTTCTTTGTCTTTTCTTCCCTCTTTTTTTAGGTCTTTCCTAAGAAAAATTGAGAAGTCAAAAATTAATATCAATTATATGATTGTAAAAAAGAAAATGTATACCACATTGAATTTAAGTTTCAAACAACTGTTTTCTTTAAGATTTTGACTTAATACTTGGGCTTCCCTGGTAGCTCAGAAAGTAAAGAATCTGCTTGCAGTGCAGGAGACCTGGGTTCGATCCCTGGGTCAGGAAGATTCCCCAGAAGAATACTACCCACCCCAGTATTCATGCCTGGTGAGTTCAATGGACAGAGGAGCCTGGTGGGCTACAGTCCATGGGGTTGCAAAGAGTCAAACACGACAAGGTGACTAACACTTTCAAACACATACACGCAAGTCGATTTTTTTTTTTTTAAGTTCTCTTTGGTGCTCTTGGTTATGTAAATTACCAGATCCTTCCCAGGATGAGGGGGAAGCAGGAATACGCAAGTCAGCTCCAAAAGGCAGGAGATATCTGACAGAGAAGATTCACCTCCCACCCATCCCCTCACTCCTCTTCCACCTTGCCGTCCACTGTGATCAGCTTTTTTTGTACAAGTATTCAGGTACTTTATGTGTACAGGCTGGTTTTCACGTTGGGATATGTTAAATACATGCAATTGAAAAATGTAGCTTTGGGCTTTTTCCAAGAAGACTAGCTTCAGAATAGTTATGTGACAACATAAAATCTCCCTGTGAGACATGAGGGCCAAAGCTGATCAAAAGGACAGAAAGCAACCCTCTGTTGAGCGAATGAGGTTTTGAGCCAAGTACATCACAAACTATTTTAATAAGATGGCTACCCTAAAGAAGTTCAGAGTTGCAAATAATGGAAAACTGTACATAACACCTACTTGTATCATTAAAAGGTACTTTCTCACTGATGATTGATAAGGATTCCTCTAATCTACTTGACAAATCTTCATGAAGATTCTTTAACTGTAACTGACTGAAAGAAAAAATACAAAACCATATGATCAACAGACAGTGGATCAACATTTGCATGTTACCTCAATAGCTGGTATCAGGCTTTCAGACTGACAGGCTTATCTGACATCTGTATACCCTTGGTAGTAGAGAGTTGTTTTAAAAAAAATGAAGGTAAGAAAAATACTAAGTCTTTATTTTAAAGCCCTTGAGACTCCCGCTGAATAACTAGAAGTTGCAAAGAATTTATCACAGTCCCACTATCTTATATAATTTTATTTCCCCAAGTTCAAAATTATCTTAGAACCATTTCAAACTCACCGATTTTTCTCTTTATAACACAAGTATTTGTTCAAGTATAACGGTAAAATTTTTTAAAGTATTATAGCAGATTTTTTTCCTTGAGCTCAAAATCTGATCATTTGTGGTTGTGATTCAATTAAGAGTATAGGTACATCATGCATTTTCAGTACAACTAAATTGAAGAAATTCACTTGATTGATCCTATCAAAACCTAAAATATGTCACTTATCAAATAAATGTTGGCACATGCTCTTACCATCCAGAGATAAGTAATATTTTAACAGGTAAATATCTCCACATTAGATTACACAACTCATTTTATTTAAAAGGTACTATTTTAGGACTTCCTTGGTGGTCCAGTGGTTAAGAATCTGCCTTGTAATGCAGGGGACACTGGTTCCACCCCTGGTCTGGGAAGATTCCACGTGCCAAGGGACAGCCGGGCTGGTGTGCCACAATTACTGAAGCCCATGTGCCCCAGAGCCCATCATCCACAAGAGAAGCCATTTCAGCTAGAGTGGCCCAGCCCCGCAGCTGGACAGTAGCCCCGCTCACCACAACTAGAGAGCAGCAACCAAGACCCAGCACAGCCAAAAAGGAAATAAATAATAAAATATTTATAAAAAAAAAAAAATAAATAAATAAAAGGTACTATTTTATTAAAATGTTGGGCTTCCCTGGGGGGCTTAGCAGTAAAGAATCTGCCTACATTCAGGAGACAACAGGAGATGTGAGTTCAATCCGTGAGTCAGGAAGATCCCCTGGAGAAGAAAATGGCAAACCACTCCAGTATTCTCACCTGGGAAATCCCATGGATGGAGCAGCCTGGCGGGCTACAGTCCCTGGGGTCTCAAAGAGTCAGACAGTACTTAGCAACTAAACATTAAAAGGTTGACACCATGATCAACAGTCAGTTTTCCTGCCTGGGACTATGAGAAGACCATCTCTTTAGAGTAGTTTGCCACAGAAAGCACCCAGTCCTAAGTACAGGAGCCCCAGAATGGCATCTGCCATAGGCCAGAACATCTGCAGGCTGAGGACTGCTGCACAAGCCACTTTACCAAGAATTTTTAAGGTCCCAGAGATAAAACAACTGAAAAGGCCCCTAGAAATGACCTACTTCTGTCTCACTGCAAATGTGAGAAAATTGAGACAGAGAAGCTACTAAACCAAAATTCAGGTCTTCTGATTCTCACTTCAGGGCCCCTTGGAATTCACATTTCCACATACCATTCTTCTGTCCGAAGTCGACATTCCTTGGCCTCCTTTTCTAGAGTCTGAGATTTTACCTAAATTTTAGAAGGAAAAGAAAAGCATAGCACAGGGAACTCTACTCAATAGTCCGTAATAACTCATATGGGGAAAAAAATCTGAAAAAGAATGAATATATGTATATGTATAACTGAATCACTTTGCTGAACACTTGAAACTAACACAACATTGTATATCAACTATACTCCAATAAAATTAAAAAAAAAAAAAAANAAGACTAGCTTCAGAATAGTTATGTGACAACATAAAATCTCCCTGTGAGACATGAGGGCCAAAGCTGATCAAAAGGACAGAAAGCAACCCTCTGTTGAGCGAATGAGGTTTTGAGCCAAGTACATCACAAACTATTTTAATAAGATGGCTACCCTAAAGAAGTTCAGAGTTGCAAATAATGGAAAACTGTACATAACACCTACTTGTATCATTAAAAGGTACTTTCTCACTGATGATTGATAAGGATTCCTCTAATCTACTTGACAAATCTTCATGAAGATTCTTTAACTGTAACTGACTGAAAGAAAAAATACAAAACCATATGATCAACAGACAGTGGATCAACATTTGCATGTTACCTCAATAGCTGGTATCAGGCTTTCAGACTGACAGGCTTATCTGACATCTGTATACCCTTGGTAGTAGAGAGTTGTTTTAAAAAAAATGAAGGTAAGAAAAATACTAAGTCTTTATTTTAAAGCCCTTGAGACTCCCGCTGAATAACTAGAAGTTGCAAAGAATTTATCACAGTCCCACTATCTTATATAATTTTATTTCCCCAAGTTCAAAATTATCTTAGAACCATTTCAAACTCACCGATTTTTCTCTTTATAACACAAGTATTTGTTCAAGTATAACGGTAAAATTTTTTAAAGTATTATAGCAGATTTTTTTCCTTGAGCTCAAAATCTGATCATTTGTGGTTGTGATTCAATTAAGAGTATAGGTACATCATGCATTTTCAGTACAACTAAATTGAAGAAATTCACTTGATTGATCCTATCAAAACCTAAAATATGTCACTTATCAAATAAATGTTGGCACATGCTCTTACCATCCAGAGATAAGTAATATTTTAACAGGTAAATATCTCCACATTAGATTACACAACTCATTTTATTTAAAAGGTACTATTTTAGGACTTCCTTGGTGGTCCAGTGGTTAAGAATCTGCCTTGTAATGCAGGGGACACTGGTTCCACCCCTGGTCTGGGAAGATTCCACGTGCCAAGGGACAGCCGGGCTGGTGTGCCACAATTACTGAAGCCCATGTGCCCCAGAGCCCATCATCCACAAGAGAAGCCATTTCAGCTAGAGTGGCCCAGCCCCGCAGCTGGACAGTAGCCCCGCTCACCACAACTAGAGAGCAGCAACCAAGACCCAGCACAGCCAAAAAGGAAATAAATAATAAAATATTTATAAAAAAAAAAAAATAAATAAATAAAAGGTACTATTTTATTAAAATGTTGGGCTTCCCTGGGGGGCTTAGCAGTAAAGAATCTGCCTACATTCAGGAGACAACAGGAGATGTGAGTTCAATCCGTGAGTCAGGAAGATCCCCTGGAGAAGAAAATGGCAAACCACTCCAGTATTCTCACCTGGGAAATCCCATGGATGGAGCAGCCTGGCGGGCTACAGTCCCTGGGGTCTCAAAGAGTCAGACAGTACTTAGCAACTAAACATTAAAAGGTTGACACCATGATCAACAGTCAGTTTTCCTGCCTGGGACTATGAGAAGACCATCTCTTTAGAGTAGTTTGCCACAGAAAGCACCCAGTCCTAAGTACAGGAGCCCCAGAATGGCATCTGCCATAGGCCAGAACATCTGCAGGCTGAGGACTGCTGCACAAGCCACTTTACCAAGAATTTTTAAGGTCCCAGAGATAAAACAACTGAAAAGGCCCCTAGAAATGACCTACTTCTGTCTCACTGCAAATGTGAGAAAATTGAGACAGAGAAGCTACTAAACCAAAATTCAGGTCTTCTGATTCTCACTTCAGGGCCCCTTGGAATTCACATTTCCACATACCATTCTTCTGTCCGAAGTCGACATTCCTTGGCCTCCTTTTCTAGAGTCTGAGATTTTACCTAAATTTTAGAAGGAAAAGAAAAGCATAGCACAGGGAACTCTACTCAATAGTCCGTAATAACTCATATGGGGAAAAAAATCTGAAAAAGAATGAATATATGTATATGTATAACTGAATCACTTTGCTGAACACTTGAAACTAACACAACATTGTATATCAACTATACTCCAATAAAATTAAAAAAAAAAAAAAAACTATATTGCTTGGCTTTCCATTCTGAAATCCTGAAAGTGGTGAAAAGTTCTTTTTACGCTTTTTTCCTTTTTGGCTTTCCCCTATAAATTTTATATAGCTATTTATTTGAAACTATGTTTTGTTTGCTAGAAATGTGGTATGACAACCACTATTAACCAAAATCATATGCGTATCCGTCTGTGAGAAGAAAAGAAAAGCAGGTGAATCAGGCCACAGATGACAACACGCTGGGTAGACACTGTAGGCTGCAGTCCCGCCTTGAGTGGCTAACTTTTGTTCTCCAAAGCAGGCAGACGGTTTACAAAAGCCCAGACTATTTCTGAACAAGCTCTCACCATCAGCGGGGCTTACCTCTAGTTTAGCTTTGTCGTTCTGCAGTTTCTCGATGGTCTCCATGTACTTCCGCGTCAGGCCATCGACCACGGCTTGGTGCTGAGCCGCCTCCATTTCCAGGGTGGACAGCCGACTCCTCAGCTCTGCTTCCACGTGCTTGTGCTGCTCATCGGCTTCAAAAAACTGAAAAGATCACATCTTCTCAGGACCTCCTCATATACACAAATGAAGAGAAAACAATGGCAGTGACTCATCACTGAGTGACTTCCGTAAGGTTCCATATGCTCAGTGTGTGAAACTGCACAGGCAAGAGCTCAGTGGATCCTCACAGAAGGTCAGAGGCGGTATTACCTGCAGACCCTCCTTTACAGATGGGGAACCTGAAGCTTCAAGGGGCTACCTAAGTGTCAACTGTTTCACAGGCACAGCCAGACTCCAAAGCCTACACTTCCTTCCCCAACCTATCGCATGGACTTCTATTTCAAACTACCTCTGGAACACAGAGAACTAACTCAACTGGCCAGTTGAGCACAACTCTTGCTATACTGTTATGCGAACTTCTACAATTAAATAATCAAAACTCAAACAGATGTTACTCCTGTATCAGGTAAAGCTCCTTTCCTTAATGAGAATCCTAGCCTATCCCTTCTCCAACAGATCTTCCTGACCCAGGAATTGAACCGGGCTCTCCTGCATTGCAGGTGGATTCTTTACCAACCGAGCTATCAGGGAAGCTCAATGAGAATTCAACACTAATTAAGAATTATGACTATTTCACACAAAATTCATGAGGTCAAAAGTTCATTTTTAAAACATTTTCAAACACTAAGAATGAAAATTTATTTTCCACTGTTTGATTATGCTCACCATTTCACACAAGAAAAATCAGGAGGCACAGTTGAATACACTATACTATGACTCTTAAAATATGTTGACTGGTTTGGAGCAGACATTGATTACTCAACATTCCATAAATATCTGAAGGCATGCCATGAGTGAGGCCCTGTTCTGAGGCTGGGCAGAAAAAAAATGACATGGTCTGTACCCTAGTGAGACCTTACAGATTCAAAGGGCAAGAGACAAAAACCAACTGTCACAAATTAAAATGATAAGCCCCATCTAAATAACCCATCTAAACAGGTCCTATAGAAAAGGAAGAGTCCCCATTATACTTCTGTATCATTAACTTATAAAGCTATTCAGCTGTCCTCTGAACAAGTGCATATTCAAAGCACACATCCGTATTAAAATGTGAGATCTTAGAAATGAATGAAAGATAGTGACATATGTACCCACCAACCACAGGAAACGTAAAAACACCTACCCACATACAAAATACTCTATCATGAGTTGTTTTTTCCACATTCCAGATCATACAACCCATTTTTTAATTCATACAGAAAAATAGAAGATTTTCTCACTTGTATATGCAACCGTTCATTCTCTTCTATCTTCTTTTGCAGGTCTTCATCAAAGACACTCTTCTGCTCTTGACTCAACTGAGAAGAAGATTCTCCACTTTTCTGATGGAAAGAGTAAGTTATGTCCACATAACTATCATCCTTTAGAGAAACATTCTAAGTACACAGATTCTCTATCACCTTAGTAGCTTGTCTCTTCCATGTGTTCACCACTGTCAAACAATCCTATAAAAGGTATACAGTCCATCATTTAACTTTTCCTATGTGACATAAGTTGGAAATGCAAATATTGCAATGAACATAAAAGCTTAAAAGAGAGAGGAATAAAAGAACAGATAAGGCTCACTATTCTTTGCAGTGAATTTGGGAGTAGTTCTGCTGGAAGACAGAGTAGATTCAGAAAGTTGGCAATATAAATGTGTTAAAAAATATCATTGCAACAATTGATCTCCCAGTTTAAAAAATGACAGTTTTAGCAACTCCATGGGTCTGAATTGTTAAACTCCTTTAAGAAATTAATAGCATTCACAAAACTACATTGATAGAAAAGTTCACATACAATTCTAATTTAAAAAAATACAAGATAAAGCTATTACAAATAAATAGAAGGAAAAAAGCATAAAACTATGAAAAATACTTCCCTTTTGCCTTTATACCAATATTACCTTTTTCTACATAGAAGAACAGCACAATTTAAGAGCCAATAATGAACATTTGTTTTCACAGAAAACACAGAGAAATGACACTATTTAAGGGACAGCCTAACAGTGAAACTGTTCAGACATCAGTCACCACCCTCCTCGGCCTTTCTTGTACATCACTCCTCACTTAAAATGAAGTCACATACTGATCCAACATGAACCCACAATTAGAAAGCCTCTGAAAATGGAGCAGCTATGTAATACAAATACATAAACACCAAATGTGAACCCAAGACGTACATTCACACAAGGAACACTGCTGAATGACATATTCTTGTTGTTCAGTAATTCCAAATTTGGAAAGTTTTTATTAAAACTAATTCAGAAGTAATTACACCTGAATCTACTAAAACAAGCCTGAGAGAGGATCTCACTAACCTGGCAATGAAATACAGATGGCTATTTCCCCTCCCCAAGCATCTTCCAGAATTTCCACAGCATGTGTATTTTGACAAAGTTTTCCAAGCGATTCTGACACATATCTGTTTTGCATTCTCTGTTCCAATTTCAAGGTAAAAAGGAAGTGGTCGAACAGGAGATGGCAAGAGTGAACGTTGACATTTTAGTAGTCAGTGAACTAAAATATGGAATGAGTGAATTTAACTCAGATGACCATTATATCTACTACTGTGGGGCAAGAATCCCTTAAAAGAAATGGAGTAGCCATCATAGTTAACAAGAGTCCAAAATGCAATCCTTGGATGCAATCTCAAAAACAACAGAATCATCTCTGTTCGTTTCCAAGGCAAACCATTCAGTATCACGGTAATCCAAGTCTATGCCCCAACCACTAATGCTGAAGAAGCTAAATGGTACTATGAAAACCTTCAAGACCTTCTAGAACTAACACCCCAAAAAGATGTCCTTTTCATTATAGGGAACTGGAATGCAAAAGTAGGAAGTCAAGAGATACCTAGTATAAGAGGCAAATTTGGTCTTCGAGTACAGAATGAAGCAGGGCAAAGGCTAACAGAGTTTTGCCAAGAGAACACATCAGTCATAGCAAATACCCTCTTCCAATGACACAAGAGAAGACTCTACACATGGACATCACCAGATGGTCAATACCAAAATCAGACTGATTATATTCTTTGCAGCCAAAGATGGAGAAACTCTATATCAGCAAAAACAAGACTGGGAGATGACTATGGCTCAGATCATGAACTCCTTATTGCCAAATTCAGACTTAAATTGAATAAAGTAGGGAAAACCACTAGACCTTTCAGTTCAGTTCAGTTGCTCAGTCATGTCTGACTCTTTGCGACCCCATGAATCGCATCACGCCAGGCCTCCCTGTCCATCACCAACTCCCGTAGTTCACTCAGACTCACGTCCATCGAGTCGGTGATGCCATCCAGCCATCTCATCCTCTGTCGTCCCCTTCTCCTCTTGCCCCCAATCCCTCCCAGCATCAGAGTCTTTTCCAATGAGTCAACTCTTCGCATGAGGTGGCCAAAGTACTGGACTTTCAGCTTTAGCATCAATCCTTCCAATGAACACACAGGACTGATTTCCCTTAGGATGGACTGGTTGGGTCTTCTTGCAGTCCAAGGGACTCTCAGGAGTCTTCTCCAACACCACAGTTCAAAAGCATCAATTCTTCGGTGCTCAGCCTTCTTCACAGTCCAACTCTCACATCCATACATGACCACTGGAAAAACCATAGCTTTGACCAGGCGGACCTTTGTTGGCAAAGTAATGTCTCTGCTTTTCAATATGCTATCTAGGTTGGTCATAACTTTCCTTTCAAAAAACAAGCATCTTTTAATTTCATGGCTGCAATCACCATCTGCAGTGATTCTGGAGCCCCCCCAAAAAAAGTCTGACACTGTTTCCACTGTTTCTTCATCAATTTACCATGAAGTGATGGGACCAGATGCCATGATCTTAGTTTTCTGAATGTTGAGCTTTATAACTTAAATCAAATTCCTTACGATTATACAGTTGAAGTGACAAATAGATTCAAGGAATTAGATCTGACAGACAGAGTGCCTGAAGAACTATGGATGGGTGTTTGTGACACTGTACAGAGGCAATGATCAAGATCATCCCCGAGAAAAAGAAATGCAAAAAGGCAAAATGGTTGTTTGAGGAGGCCTTACAAATAGCTGAGAAAAGAAGAGAAGCCAAATGCAAAGGAAAAAGGAAAGATATACCCATTTGAATGCATATTTCCAAAGAACAGCAAGGAGAGATAAGAAAGCCTTCCTCAGCGATCAATGCAAAGAAATAGAGGGAAACAATAGAATGGGAAAGACTAGAGATCTCTTCAAGTAAATTAGAGACACCAAGGGCACATTTCATGCAAAGATGGGCACAATAAAGGACAGAAATGGTATGGACCTAACAGAAGCAGAAGATATTAAGAAGAGGTGGCAAGAATACACAAAAGAACTATACAAAAAAGACCTTCACAACCCAGATAACAACGACAGTGTGACCACTTACCTAGAGCCAGACATCCTGGAATGTGAGCTCAAGTGGGCCTTAGGAAGCATCCCCGAACAAAGCTAGTAGAGGTGATGGAATTCCAGTTGAGCTCTTTCAAATCCTGAGAGATGATGCTGTTAAAGTGCTGCACTCAATATGCCAGCAAATTTAGAAAACATGTGGCAAATTTAGCAACATGTCAGTGGCCACAAGACTGGAAAAGGTCAGTTTTCATTCCAATCCCCAAAAAAGGCAATGCCAAAGAATGCTCAAACTACTGCACAATTGCACTCATCTCACACACTAGCAAAGTAATGCTCAAAATTCTCCAAGCCAGGCTTTAACAGTACGTGAACTGTGAACTTCCGGATGTTCAAGTTGGATTTAGAAAAAGCAGAAGAACCAGAGATCAAATTGCCAACATCCATTAGATCATAAAAAAAGACAGTTCCAGAAAAACATCTACTTCTGCTCTATGGACTACCAAAGTCTTCGTGTGGATCATAACAAACTGTGGAAAATTCTTAGAGATGGAAGTACCAGACTACCTGACCTGCCTCCTGAGAAATCTGTATGCAGGTCAAGAAGCAATGGTTAGAACTGGACATGGAACAACAGACTAGTTCCAAATCGGGAAAAGAGTATGTCAAGGCTGCATATTATCATCCTGCTTATTTAACTTCTATGCAGAGTACATCATGAGAAACGCTGCACTGGATAAAGCACAAGCTGGAATCAAGATTTCTGGGAGAAATATCAATAATTTCAGATATGCAGATGACACCACCCTTATGGCAGAAAGCAAAGAACTAAAGAGCTTCTTGAGGAAAGTGAAAGAGGAGAGTGAAGTTGGCTTAAAACTCAACATTCAGAAAACTAAGATCATGGCATCCAGTCTCATCACTTCATGGCAAATAGATGGGGGAAACAATAGAAACTGTGAGAGATTTTATTTTCTTGGGCTCCAAACTCACTGCAGATGGGGAATACAGCCATAAAATTAAAAGATGCTTAATCCCTGGAAGAAAAGTTATGACCAACCTACATAGCATATTAAAAAGCAGAGACATTACTTTGCCGGCAAAGGTCCATCTAATCAAAGCTATGGTTTTTCCAGTAGTCATGTATGGATGTGAAGAGTTGGATTATAAAGAAAGCTGAATGAATGCTAAAGAATTGATGCTTTTCAACTGTGGTGTTGGAGAAGACTCTTGAGAGTCTCTTACACTGCAAGGCGATCCAACCAGTCCATCCTGAAGGAAATCCGTCCTGAATATTCATTGGAAGGACTGATGTTGAAGCTGAACCTCCAATACTTTGGCCACCTGATGTGGAAAACTGACTCACTGGAAAAGACTCTGATGCTGGAAAAGATTGAAGGCAGGCAGAGAAGGGTATGACAGAGGATGAGATGGTTGGATGGCATCACCAACTCAACGGACATGAGTTTGAGTAAGCTTCGGGAGTTGGTGATGGACAGGGAAGCCTGGCATGCAGTAGTTCATGGGGTCACAAAGAGTCAGACATGACTGAGTGACTAAACCGAACTGTTCCCCACTTACTTGAGAAATTACCACTCTGGAGAATTCTTCCATGGAGGGGAAATGAGCCATAATTATGTCAACATGTCCATCATATGCACATACAGTCCTAGGTATTTTATATGATCTCATTTAATCCTGATAACAAACCTGAAAGTCTTTCCTACAACTGAGGCTGCAAGGCTAAAAAACTTGCCTAAGGTCATAGACTTATAAATGGAAGACAAAGAATTCAAATCTGGGCTTAGCTCCAAAGCCTGCACTCTTTCCTCCCCACGCACCGCTTCACAGTTACTGTGAACTTTCTTCCCTCCAATCATTTTGTCATCATTGCCTCAGTCCACACATTTTTGGGGTGCTGTCCAACAAACACACAGGACTTTTAAAGACTCAATCACTAGCTTCTTCCCTTGAAAAAAGCAGCAACTTCTTAACCACAGAATGATCAAAAGTATCAGATTATCCATCTTAGATCAATCAGAATCTCACCTCACTACATAAAATCAGAAGGGAAAGAAATTTATATTTACACCTTGGGACTTTTTTTAAGAGAAACATTGTGTTTAAAGGTAAAGCTTAGCAGTCTCCAGTATCCGGCATGACCTGAAGTCGAAGCAGGAGGGGTGGGTAGGTGACCTCCATGGAGCTTCATGTAGTGAAGAGGATGAGTAAACGAGCATCAGACAGAAAAGTAGAAGCCAGGAGACTGAAAAAACACAGACCACCAGGGCACGACTCATTCCTCCTGCTCTGATCCACTCTTCAACCAGGGGTCCCATCAGGCCTTCGTCTGCCTCTTTCCTAAGTAGACCAGAGATCTCAACTGAACAGCCTTCCCACAGCAGTGTCCCACTCCAGGTGGCCAGGCAGGAGTTCCAGACCAGTGTTTTCTCCTGGGATATTGACACAGCAGTCAAGTTTATTGGCGCTGGGGCTGCCACAGTTGGTGTGGCTGGCTCAGGGGCTGCAACTGGAGCGCTGTTTGTCAGCTTGATCATTGGCTATGCCAGGAACCCGTCTCTGAAGCAGCAGCTCTTCTAGGCTATTTTGGGCTTTGCCTTGTCTGAGGAGCTCTTCTGTTTAATGGTTGCCTTTCTCATCATCTTTGCCATGTGGACCTCCATGAAGGTCACCTACCCATCCCTGCTGCTTAGACTCCAGGCCATGCCTGGTGCTGGAGTATGCTAAGCTTTACCATTAAATACAATGTTTCTCTAAAACAACAAATGAAAAAACAAACAGAACCCACACAAACTGAACTCCTAAGAATAAAAACAAAGAAAATACATCTGTAGCAAACTTACAAGCATTATGTATGAGTACTTCACCTGCCACTTCCATAGACAGGGGTTCATATGAATAGTGCTCCTCATTCTATCTGCCCTACCTTGAGTTAAATGGCAACTTACTGTAACTAAAATAGTCATTTTGACCAATATGAGATACACCTCTCATTTTTCTTAGCCACTAAATCAACTATGTGCATGCTACTTTCTCATAAACTCTTGAAAACTCACTTCCATGTGAAAATGGCTCTAATAAATTCTTAGTATGCATTAATAATAAAGGTTTGCTTTCTAGACCCAATAACTAGGTATAATAAATAGACCTTTAGATTATTTGGAGGTGAGGTCTTCTGCTAAAACCAGGGTGGCCTGGAGATGTCTGCACCTAATGGCAAGGTCACCCTACCTTGTTTTGACTTGACCTACCTTGTTTTGACTTGACCTACCTTGTTTTTCTTGCCTCGGGGTTCACTTAGAGCCAGTTCATCTTGAAGTAGCTCAACCCTTTTGGCAAGCTGCAGATTTCGGAATGTCAAACTGTCCATTTCCTGCTGCAGTTTCCTCAGTGATTGATCCTTCATTTTCAGTTGTTCCTACATCAAAGTGAAAACAGACCATTCCTTGTAATTTAGTCTTAACATTTAAAAAATAATGAAAAAAAAATTTTTTTGTTTCACCAAAATATAATAAAACCTCTTTATTTAAGGAATTAAACTTATATGTCTATAATTCCAGTTCCTATGTTTTTTTTAGCTCTGTTTGGTGACAAAATCATTTTCTGGTCCAACCAAGCAAATTTAAAAATAAAGCTAAAGAGTACACTACTGAAGTAACACTGATCAACTTAAATATCCACAACAACACATTTTTATATAATGTTGCTATTCGTGTGTTTGGTCGTCAGGAGTCACAAAGTCTGAGGCTACAATTTTATAAATTTGAAATTTTAAAGAGAACCTTAGACTTACTGATGATGCCCTTCAGGTAAGCAAGAATGGAAGAAATATATTTGTATTCACTTTTTCCTATAAATCCTCCTTGAATTTAAGTCAATACTTCAATACTCTTAACTTTAAATTATTCTGATCTGTCAAAGATAAAAGTCAATATATACTAACAAATATTTTCCAGATATCCTAACAATGAATATTCTCAGTTCACTTTAAAGTGAAAATAGGAACAAAATCTAAAATGTAAACAACACGTCTTCTACTGACCATGCCGTACTGTTTATGCCACAACAGGGTGGGAAAACGGGAAACAAGAGAAATATTTAGTTTCACTCTATTTTTTAAAATAATATTATTCTAATTATGCTTACTCCTTGGAAGAAAAGTTATGACCAACCTAGATAGCACATTCAAAAGCAGAGACATTACTTTGCCAACTAAGGTCTGTCTAGTCAAGGCTATGGTTTTTCCAGTAGTCATGTATGGATGTGAGAGTTAGACTGTGAAGAAGGCTGAGCGCCGAAGAATTGATGCTTTTGAACTGTGGTGTTGGAGAAGACTCGAGAGTCCCTTGGACTGCAAGGAGATCCAACCAGTCCATCCTGAAGGAGATCAGCCCCGGGATTTCCTTGAAGGAATGATGCTAAAGCTGAAACTCCAGTACTTTGGCCACCTCATGCAAAGAGTTGACTCATTGGAAAGGACTTTGATCCTGGGAGGGATTAGGGGCAGGAGGATAAGGGGATGACCAAGGATGAGATGGCTGGATGGCATCACTGACTTGATGGATGNACTCCAGTACTTTGGCCACCTCATGCAAAGAGTTGACTCATTGGAAAGGACTTTGATCCTGGGAGGGATTAGGGGCAGGAGGATAAGGGGATGACCAAGGATGAGATGGCTGGATGGCATCACTGACTTGATGGATGTGAGTCTGAGTGAACTCCGGGAGTTGGTGATGGACAGGGAGGCCTGGCGTGCTGCAATTCATGGGGTTGCAAAGAGTCGGCCACAACTGAGTGACCGAACTATATTTTCTTTATGATATTCTGATAACTTTGTGTTCACTAGTAATCAAACACAAATGGCCATACACTACCATAAGCTGAAAGATCTGTACATTTACTTTACCTTCACTGAAAAAATCACTATAAAGCTAAGAAGAGGTCAAGTTTTAATGAACAGGGTTTTTTTTTTTAATTGGAGGATAATTGCTTTACAATGTTGTGGTGGTCTCTGCCATACATCAACTGAATCAGTCATAACTGCATATATATCCCATCCCTCCTAAGCCTCCCTCTCCCACTCCATTCCGCCCCTCTTGGGTGTCACAGAGTGCCAGGCTGGGCTCCCTGTGTTTTATAGCAGCTTCCTGCTAGTTGCCTAGTCTACACATGATAGTGCACATATATACGTCAATGCTGCTTTCCCAATTTTGAATAGTAGATTTTGAAACAGCAACCTAAAAACCAGAGGCTGGTTCTGCAATCTGCTGACATTGTTTGCATGTTGAGGGCATGGCTAGAGGGACAGAATATGTTTCATTGAAGAGAAAAAAAAATTTCCTTTTCTGTTGTTTGTTTACTAAGTCCTTAATGTTTACTTGAAGTTCAATGGTAAACTTGGGCCCAGCCCATGTCCAAACTATTTTATATTTCAACTTAAGGAAATTCAAATCAATAAATGCTCATTGTATCTAACAACTCATCGAAGAGACAAACCTAATATAATCAAAATGCCGACTGCAATGAACAGTTCAATTAAAAGTAATCTCTTTATATCCTTATAATTAATTGCTCCCCCATCCCTGGGATTCTCCAGACAAGAATACTGGCATGGGTTGCCATTTCCTTCTCTGAATTAATCACTAGGTGACTAATATTCCAACCTCATTAACCAATCACTGATTTCGGAAGACATCCATCCCAGTCTCTCTATAAATCCTAGTTCCTGCGATGACAATGATGACAGTGGCACGTGCCCTTGGAGGGCTGTTGTGAAAACTGAGGAAATGGGTGTAAGGTGCTGAGTGCAATGTCTGCCTGACACACAGCAAGCACTCAATGAATAGGGCCTGCTGACACCGTCACCATAGTCACCACCACAGCCACTATCAGCATTAATCAAACACAATCAGCCATGGGAGGGTGTGAAACACCAGTGTGGGCGACTACGATGAGTTAGGAAATACTTTCCCCAGGGATAGGTTTTAAACATCATAAGGAGATAGAGAACGATCAATTTCTTCAGTGATTTAAAAAAAACAGTAACTTAGCTAACAAATCCTGACTATAAAGCTTAATTTTAATCATCTCAGCTTAAGTGCAGACAGCTTAGGGTAAGGTACTCTGAATCATCTCAGCCCCGAGTCTGTGGAACAGCACCCAAGGAGGGAGCACCCCTCAAGAGACAGATTTCTCTGAAGAAGGGTCCAACACTAGCCAAGTGAAAGGACGCATCTCACAATCTTGGTGACCGTTCTTGTGTCACCGGTTGCGGGCTACTCCAGAAAGAAAGAAAAGTAAAGGGACTCCTAAGCCCTTTACTCTGAAGAGGGAGCAAGAGAGGCAGTGAAAGAATGAGGGAGGCAGTGTATTTTACTGAAACTTGGCCAAGAGGGAATCCATATCCTAGAATCAATTTATCCAATTAAGAGTAACACTAAGCAATATCTGTGCTTCCCTGGTGGCTCAGATGGTAAAGAATTTGCCTGTAATGTGGGAGACCTAGGTTCGACCCCTGGGTCAGAAGGATTCCCCTAGAGAAGGGAATTGCAATACCACTCCAGTATTCTTGCCTGAGAATCCCATGGACAGAGGAGCCTGGCAGGCTATATAGTCCCTGGGGTCACAAAGAGTTGGCCTGAGTTGACTGAACAACTAACATTCTCAAGCAGTATTTATTACATGCCTGCTTCAATGAGGTAGAAACAAATTCTTATTCTCCCATCATATTTCCCCTCTCAGTTAAAGGTGCTGATGGATCACTCAAATAGTTATCATTAACACAGGTTATTACTATTAAACAGCTCAACCCAAAGCAAGATCAAGGCACTAAATGATTTACACTTTCAGATCCATTTATTAGGGGGCAATCTGCTGAATGCTAGGGATATAAACATGAATATGACCCAATCCCTGCAAAGTGCTATCAGATCAAGCCAGATAAGAAGTCCCATTAATCCTGATGAATTTAGCTATGAAAGAAACTGGGTATGAGAGAAATGCATTAGATACAGTCCAATAAGACATTTCTGTAATCTCTAGCTAAGAAGTCAAAGCACATCACATTCATACCTAAAAAAGTAAGAAAGTTAAACACAAAAAAAATCCCATTACCCTCCCCTATCCCTAGTGAATCAGTGTCAGAGTTGGGAATTTAACCCACAAAATGGGCTGAATTCCCTGCTGTAAGCTTCACCAAACACTAACCTAACTCTCACAACACAAACACTCAGTAGCCTACCTTCAAGGCAGCAGAATTCGCTTGTTCATCCACGACACCTTTCTTCAAGACCTGATTCTGAGCCCGAAGCTGAAAACAAAGGACATATTAATTAATTTTTAATATAAAGCAACCACTTATAGCAAGGAAATCACTTATCATTACTTCATAGGAATCTGTACACTGAGTATAACTATCAGCTCACATACAAACGAGCCCTCAAGAGGAAAGCAGAGATCACCAGTGTGCCACTCAACAAATAAAGACATAGAGGCTGAGCTGCCCAATGACATAAAAACTAAACAATGCAAAATTAAGACTAAAATCCAGGTCTCTTGACTTCCCATATACATGGTTCTTTCCATGAAACCAATCACCTCCCTAAATAAAAACTATACAATATACAATAGGATATTAAGTATGCCATTTGACCATTCACCTGTAAAATACATACAACTGGACTAAGTATGGAATAAGAATTCTACAGAGAACCAAAGTATAGGGCATCAACACACCCAGCAGGATACTGTGCCTAATATTACCCATGCAACTATCACTCACTTCAGCCTCAGGAATGGAGGACTTACAATCATCCATCAGCAGAAGCAGTGTACAAAAGCAACTGAGAAGCAAGTTTAATTCAGAAATTAATAACAATAGCAGCTAGCATTTGAATCCTCATTACATACCAGGCACTGTCCTAAGTACTTTACATATACTACTTCATCAATCCTCACAACCTGATGAAATAGCTGCTATAATTACCACCACTTCACACATGAAAACTAAAGTACAGAGAAGTTAAGTGCCAATGCTGAGAATCAGACTCCAGTAGTTTTGACTCCAGGCGTAATGCCATTTAGACAATACTGGCTATTGTTTTATAAAGCTAAATATAAATGAGAACAGTAGTAGGCTGGTGAGATGGAAGAAGTTTGGGGGGAGGCAGGACTGGGGTTTCTTTTGTAGTTAACTTTTTTAAGTTGGGGTCGACCTTTATATACAAAGCAAAATTATACAGCTTGATGAATTTTTATTCATGGTTACATCCGTATCACCATCACCAGCAGGGTTGTGAAAGATAAATCTTCTGTAGTAATCCCCTTCTGTAATTATCAACAAGCACAACACAGAGCATGTAAGTACATATACACCAGCACAGCGTAGCTGACACCAAAGGGTTACACACAAACAGTCTCAGGACTCAGTACAAAGACCATGAAAGATCAGGTTCTTCTCTGAGAAACTAAATGAATGGGATGATTTTATCTATGAACTTAAAAAAAAAATCTATTTCTAATTCCATGTAGCTCACATCTGTGTCATTAAAACAGAAATGACCCTTTTCTGTGCCAAAAGAATAGGAATATTTGAATGCTAAACTTTAAACTTTGACACTCAAGAGAAAACTCAGCTAAAAGTCTAAGAAAACTAGGATATTCAGTTTGAGCAAGACAGAATAAAAAGATGAGCTGCTTCTGTTTTCAGGAAGTTAAGAAATCAGGGTTCACTACCACAAAAGAAGATCCGAATTTTGCTCTGTCACTTTCTAGGCAATATAAACTAGAGATACTCATTTAATCTTTTGTTATATGGTCTACAACATGGGGCAATACACCTACTCTATCTTCATTCTTCTGAGGTTGTTGTGAGAATCAGATAAGAAATCTATGTCAAAGCACTTTCTAAATGATAACATGCTCCACAAACAGTAACAGAGCTCTTATTAAGACAGTAGAATCAAAGGGACAACAGATACACTTCTAGTTTGCCATACGACCAGGAGCTAACTGTGGTTCAGATCATCAGATCCTAAAAGAAGATGCTGTTAAAGTGCTGCACTCAATATGCTAGTGCATTTGGAAAACTCAGGAGTGGCCACAGGACTGGAAAAGGTCAGTTTTCATTCCAATTCCAAAGAAAGGCAATGCCAGAGAATGCTCAAACTACCGCACAATTGCACTCATCTCACATGCTAGTAAAGAAATGCTCAAAATTCTCCAAGCCAGGCTTCAGCAATATGTGAACCGTGAACTCCCTGATGTTCAAGCTGGTTTTAGAAAAGGCAGAGGAACCAGAGATCAAAGTGCCAACATCCACTGGATCATCAAAAAAGCAAGAGAATACCAGAAAAACATCTACTTCTGCTTTATTGACTATGCCAAAGGCTTTGACTGTGTGGATCACAACAAACTGTGGAAAATTCTTCAAGAGATGGGAATACCAGACTGCATTATCTCCCTCCTGAGAAATCTTAAGCAGGTCAAAAAACAACAGTTAGAACTGGGCATAGAACAGACTGGTTCCACATTGAGAAAGGAGTTCGTCAAGGCTGTATATTGTCACCCTGCTTGTTTAACTTACATGCAGAGTACATCATGAGAAATGCCAGGCTGGATGAAGCACAAGCTGGAATTCAGATTGCTGGGAGAAATATCAATAACCTCAGGTATGCAGATGACACCACCCTTATGGCAGAAAGTGAAGAACTAAAGAGCCACTTGATGAAAGTAAAAAAGAAGAGTAAGAAAGCTGGCTTAAAACTCAACATTCATAAAATGAAGATCACAGCATCTGGTCCCATCACTTCATGGCAGTTCGATGGGGAAACAATGGAAACAGTGAGAGATTATTATTTTGGGCTCCAAAATCCCTGCAGGTGGTGACTGCAGCCATGAAATTAAAAGACGCTTGCTCCTTGGAAGAAAAGTTATGACCAACATTAGACAACATATTAAAAAGCATAGACATTACTTTGCTGAAAAAAATCCATCTAGACAAAGTTATGGTTTTTCCAGTAGTCATGTATGATGTGTGAGTTGGACTATAAAGAAAGCTGAGTGCAGAAGAATTAATGCTTTTGAACTGTGGTGTTGGAAAAAACTCTTGAGAGTCCCTTAGATTTCAAGTAGATCCAACAAATCTTACAGGAAATCAATCCTGAATGTTCTTTGGAAGGACTCATGCTGAAGTTGAAACTCCAATACTTTGACCACCTGATGTAAAGAACTAACTCCTTGGAAGAGACTCTGATGCTGGGAAAGATTGATGGCAGGAGGAGAAGGGGACAACAGAGGATGAGGTGGTTGAATGGCATCACTGACTTGATAGACATGAGTTTGATCATGCTCTGGGAGTTGATGACAGACAGGGACGCCTGGTGTGCTGCAGTCCATGGGATCACAAAGAGTGGGACAAGATTGAGCAACTGAACTGTACTGATCATGGCCCCACCCCTATAGCCAGTCCCTCCCATCAGGAAGCTTCCATAAGCCTCTAATCCTTATCCATCAGAGGGCAGACAGAATGGAAACCACAATTATAGAAAACTAGCCAAACTGATCACTTTGATACCATCCTTGTCTAACTCCGTGAAGCTATAAGCCATGCTGTGTATGGCCACCCAAGATGGATGGGTAATGATGGAAAGTCCTGAAAAAACATAGCCCACCTGAGATAGGAATGGCAAATCACTTCAGTATTCTTGCCTTGAGAACAGCATGAACAGTATTAAAAGGCAAAGAGATATGACATTGAAAGATGAACTCCCTAGGTCAGTAGGTGCTCAATACGCTACTGGAGAAGAGTGGAGAAATAGCTCCAGAAAGAATGAAGAGTCAGAGCCAAAAAGAAAACAATTAGTTGTGTACGTGACTGGTGATGAAAGTAAGGTCCAATGCTGTAATAAAACCATATTGCTTAGGAACCTGGAATGTTAGGTTCATGAATCAAGGTAAATTCAAAATGGTTAAACAGGAGATGGCAAGAATGACCAGTGAACTAAAATGGACTGGAATGGACGAATTTTGTTCAGATGACCATTTTATACACACACACACATGCACACACACACATATATACACACACGCATTACACTACTGTGGGCAAGAATCCCTTGGAAGAAATGGAGTAGCCCCCATGGTCCACAAAAGATTCCAAGTACTTGAGAGCAATCTGCAAATATTTTGAGATCAGAGAAATCATAGAATGATCTCTGTTTTCAGCGCAAGCCATTCAGTATCACAGTAATAAAGTCTATGCCCCAACCACTAATGGCGAAGAAGCTGAATTTGTATGGTTCTACGATGACCTACAAGACCTTGTAGACCTTGTAGAACACGAATAAAGAAGTCTTTTTCATTATAGGGGAATGGAATGCAAAAGTAGAAAATCAAAAGGTATCTGGAATAGCAGGCAAGTTTGGCCTTGGAGTACAAAATGAAGCAGGGCAAAAGCTAACAGAATTTTGCCAAGAGAACGCACTGGTCATAGCAAACACCCTCTTCCAACAAAACAAGAGCTGACTCTACAAATGTACATCAGCAAATGGTCAATACTTAAATCAGGTTGACTCTATTTGCAGCTGAAGTTGGAGAAGCTCTGTTCAGTTCAGTTCAGTCGCTCGGTCATGTCTGACTCTTTGCGACCCCATGAATCGCAGCACGCCAGGCATCTCTGTCCATCAGCAACTCTGTACAGTCAGAAAAATCAAAACCAGGAGATGATTGTGGCTCAGATCATGACCTCCTTATTGCAAAATTCAGACTTAAATTGAACAAGGTAGGGAAAACCACTAGTCCATTCAAGTATGACCTAAATCAAACCCCTTACGATTATACAGTGGAAGTGACAAATACGTTCAAGGGATTAGATTTGATAGAGTGCCTAAAGAACTATGGATGGAGGTTTGTAGCATTGTGTAGGAGGTGATGATCAAAACCATGTCCAAGAAAAAGAAATGCAAAAAGGCAAAATGGGTATCTGAGGAGGCCTTACAAATAGCCGAGAAAAGAAGAAAAGCAAAAGGCAAAGGAGAAAAGAAAAGATATATTCATCTGAAAATGCAGAGTTCCAAAGAATAACAAGAAGAGATAAGAAAGCCTTCCGAAGTTATTTCAAGTTAAAACTTTTGGTAGGTATATAGTGTAGTTGATACAGTTTATTTTTCACTACATCAAATCATGTCACATTTTGCTCTTATTTGTGATGCTGTTTGATTTGTTTCAGGTTATATATTTCAGATCTTTCTGTTGCTAAGATTGTCTTCTCTCTGAAATTAATCAGTCATCTATGCAGGGCTACTTGGAGACTCTATGATATTCTAATTCCTTGACAATATTTCACCCATGTTTTATCATCCATTGTCACACAGAATCATCCATTGTCACATGGAATCACTTATTACATTGGTAGTTGTAAAATGTCAATTACATAATTTTTTCATTTATGTTTGGTAGTTTGTTTTATTCCATAAGAAAGAATTTTACCTCCTTTGGCCCAAATTTTATTTTTTGAATAATGCTATGAACTCATAGAATCTAATAAAATACTTCTTTAAAGAGAGTATCTACTTAAAGAAGAATGAGTTCTATTAAATGAAGAAAGAAATTGAATATAAATAATATTTAATTTAATGACTTCATAATTTTTAGGATTTAAATTCTACCCATGTCTTCCAATTTTTATTGTTTTTTTTTTTTTACATATTTTCCCTCAGAAAAGTTTAATGCATCTTTATTACTTTCCTTTGTGACAGAATGAGTAAATATTTTATTTTCAGAGACTTTCTGAGACATCTTACAGATTGGCAGCATAACCCTATTAAAGTAATTAAATAATGCTTAAAAATATCCCTTCTATACTAAAGATACACAGAGATGCCTGTCCAGAAACCAACACCAATTATCTGTATAAATGGGCAAGTTACTTAATCTCTTTAAGACCTTGGTCTCTAACATATAAAGAGGGAAATACTATCTATTTCAAGAGGTTGTGTTGTAGACCAAATGATCTAATAAACAGAAAACACTTGCACAAGGAAAGTGGACAATAAATGTGCATAAAAATGAGGTGATTCTTGTAAAGCATTTAGCACACTAACACATGATGAGCAACCCATAGATGTTTGGCTACAATTGTTATTATTCTAAGAATTGCTATCTGTGTTTCTGTTTTGGTTAATGTGCCTGGAAATGATCGAGGAATCTTATTGATTCTACCTCTGTAAAATCTCTCCAATCGACACTCCTCCATTCTCATGCCACTATCTTAGTTTAAGTCTTTTCATGTTTAACTCAGAGAATATCAGTAGCCTTTTAATTTGTTTGTATTTGCTCTTACTCCCCTTCCATATTTTCTGCTCACCCTCAAGAGCTTNGGAGGTGGGTCATAGAGGATCCTTCTGTGATTTATGTCAGAGAGTGTTTTGTCTATGTTTTTCTCTAGGAGTTTTATAGTTTCTGGTCTTACGTTTAGATCTTTAATCCCTTTTGAGTTTATTTTTGTGTATGGTGTTAGAAAGTGTTATAGTTTCATTCTTTTACAAGTGATTGACTAGTTTTCCCAGCACCGCTTGTTAAAGAGACTGTATTCTCCATTGTATATTCTTGCCTCCTTTGTCAAAGATAAGGTGTCCATAGGTTTATGGATTTATCTCTAGGTTTTCTACTTTGTTCCATTGATAGATTTCCAGTATTCATAATCTCTTATTTGGAGATCTTCGAAACTTTTAGTCTTTAACTCAAAATGAATAGATATCCACACACACACACACAAAAAAAAAATTGCCATGATAAGTGGAATAGAGCTAGAAATGAATAAATCATGAATCAGGATCTCCACTTCTTTGATCAAGCAAATCAATCCAATATGGCCTGAAACCTCATCTCTCCTCTTACTATAAACTGCTGAAAAATCAAAANAAAAAAAAAAGAAAGAAAGAAAGAAGGCTATAGGTAAGAAATTGCACAGTAACCATGAGTTACATCTATCGAGCACTATGCTAAGTACATTAAAAGCATTGCATTATTTAATTCTCTCAGCAAAGTTACACCATTAATTCCTCTCCCTCTCTCATTTTATAATGAGGAAATCAAATAAGTATAGGATAAGGCCTGAAAATTGGCTATTCTAACAAGTTCCCAGTGATGTTGTTGCTCTGGTGGAGGGACCACACTTTGATAACCACTACTACAGGGCATCTCAACTCCTTTATTAAGAGCAATCACTTTTTCTTGAAAAGTAAAAGTCCTATTGCTGGAATTATCTTGCCAAAGCAAATATATTGAGCCTCATGAATCATCAGGAATCAACAATAATACCTATATACTAAAGGTTATCATTAGGATCATATAAAAGAAGAAGGATAATAATAATAAAATAGCAAAAAACAAAGTGTAGTGTCTGCTACATTTAGGTTATTTTCCAAGTACATTAGTGATTATTTATTTAACATTCCCAACAACGCTGGAAGGAGGTATAATTTGTAGTACATGTTACAAACAATGAAGCTGAGGCAAAGGGAGGTTACAAAATGTGTTCAAGTTACACACCTATGGAGTGAAAAGCCAGGATTTGCACCCAGAAGCCTTTGACCATGTGGATCACAACAAACTGCAGAAAATCCTTAAGAGGATGGGAGTGCCAGACCACCTACCTGTCTCCTGAGAAATCTGTATGTGGGTCAAGAAACAACAGTAAGAACTAGAGATGGAACACTGATTGGTTCCAAATTGACAAAGGAGTATGACAAAGTTGTATATTGTCACCCTGGTTATTTAATTTCTGTGCAGAGTACATCATGCAAAATGCCAAGCTGGATGAATTATAAGCTGGAATCAAGATTTCTGGGAGAAATATCAACAACTCAGATATGCAGATGATACCACTCAAATGGCAGAAAGTGAAAAGGAACTAAAGATGAGGGTGAAAGAGGAGAGTGAAAAAGCTGGCTTCAAACTCGACATTCAAAAACTAAGATCATGGCATCTGGTCCCATCACTTCATGGCAAGTAGAGGAGGAAGAAGTGGAAACAGTGACAGAAGTGGAAGCAGTGACAGTGATTTGGGGCAAAACCACTGCTGATGGTGACCGTAGCCATGAAATTAAAAGACACTTACTTCTTGGAAGGAAAGCTGAAACAAAACTAGACAGCAGATTCAAAAGCAGAGACACTACTTTGGTGACAAAGGTCCATACAGTCAAACCTATGGTTTTTCCAGTAGTCATGTTTAGATGTGAGAGGTGGACCATAAAGGAGACTGAGTGCTAAGGAACTGATCCTTTCAAATAGTGGTGCTGGAGAAGACTCTTGAGAGTCCTTTGACTGCAGGGAGATCCGACCAGTCAATCTTAAAAGAAATCAACCCTGAATATTCATTGGAAGGACTATTGCTGAAGCTCCAATACTTTGACCACCTGATGGGAAAGAGCTGACTTACTGGAAAAGAGAAAGGGGTGACAGAGGAAGAGATGGTTAGATAGCATCACTGACTCAACGGACATGAATTTGAGCAAGCTCTGGGAGATAGTGGAGGACAGAGGAACCTCTGTCCATGTCCAGAGGAACTACGGAATGCTGTAGTCCATGAAGCTGCAAAGTCAGACATAACTTAGTGGCTGAACAACAATCCTAAGAGCAAAAGTGTAACCTCTATAACTAGGTTATTTCTCTATCTCAAAGAGGTTGTTATAGGGATAGCTACAACTACTATTTATTCTTATTGTCAAATCATTATCATTATTATGATAGTAGAATGGGAGTTAGGGCTAAAGGAGTATAAAGAACAATATACTGGGAGTCAGAAGACCAGGGTTGGGGGGTCACAGATCTATCAGAAATTGTGTGACTCTGGGCAAGTTACTCAGCCCTTAGTGAAACAGAAACCCTATCAGCTATCCCACAGGAATATCAGGACAACTAAATTAGACAATGGTTAGAAAGTTCCCTTGGAGAAGGCAATGGCAACCCACTCCAGTACTCTTGCCTGGAAAATCCTATGGATGGTCCTCCATAGGACCTGGTAGGCTGTAGTCCATGGGGTCATGCAGAGTCAGACACTTACTGAGCAACTTCACTTTCACTTTTCACTTTCATGCATTGGAGAAGGAAATGGCAACCCACTCCAGTGTTTTTGCCTGAAAATCCCAGGGATGGTGGAGCCTGGTGGGCTGCCATCTGTGGGGTCTCACAGAGTCGGACACGACTGAAGCGACTTAGAAGCACAAAGTTCCCAATGATCTGTTGTTGTTGAGTCACTGAGTCATGTCTGGCTCTTTGCCACCCCATGGATTGCAGCATGCCAGGCTTCCCTGTCCTTCACTATCTCCTGGAGTTTGCTCAAACTCATAGCCATTGAGTCAATGATGCCATCCAATCATCTCATCCTCTGTAGTCCCCTTCTTCTGCCCTCAATCTTTCCCAGCATGAGGGTCTTTCCCAATGAATCAGCTATTCGCATCAGGGAGCTAAAGTATTGGAGCTTCAGTATCAGTCCTTCCAACGAATATTCAGGGTTGATTTTCTTTAGGATTAACTGGTTGGATCTCCTTGCAGTTCAAGGGACACTCAAGAGTCTTCTCCAGCACCGCAATTTGAAAGCAGCAATTCTTTGGTGCACAGCCTTCTTTAGGGTCCAACTCTTACACCTGTGTGTGACTACTGGAAAAACCATAACTTTGACTGTACAAACCTGTGTCAGCAAAGTGCTGTCTTTGCTTTTTAATACGCTTTCTAGGTTCATCATAGTTTTTCTTCCAAGGAGCTGGCATCTTTTAATTTCATGGCTGCAGTCATCATCCACTGTGATTTTGGAGCCCAAAATAGTAAAGTCTGTCACTGTTTCCTTTTCTTCCCCATTTATTTGCCCTGAAGTGATGGGACTGGATGCCATGATCTTTATTTTTCGAATGTTGAGTTTTAAGCCATCTTTTTCACTCTCCTCTTTCACCTTCATCAAGAGGCTCTTTAGTTCTTCTTCGTTGGTGGTGTCATCTGCATATCTGAAGTTATTGATATTTTTTTCTGGCAATTTTGATTCCAGCTTGAGCTTCATCTAGCCTGGCATTTCGCATGATGTGATCTGCATATAAGTTAAATAAGCAGGGTGACACGATACAGCCTTGATATACTCCTTTCCCAATTTTGAACGAGTCCGTTGCTCCATGTCCAGTACTAACTGTTGCTTCTTGACCTGCATACAGGTTTCTCAGGAGGCAGGTAAGGTGGTCTGGTATTCCCATCTCTTTAAGAATTTTCCACAGTTTGTGGTGATCCACATGGTCAAAGGCTTTAGCATAGTCAATGAGGCAGAAGTAAATGTTTTTCTGGAATTCCCTTGCTTTTTCTATGATCCAACAGATGTTGGCAATTTCTGTGATGTAAAATGCTATAAACTAATATGATTTTTATTTTTTAAAAATAGCTCTTTTGCTATATCTAAATCTACTTATATATATTCAACACAATAGAGGGAGAAATGGGAAATGTTAAGGTTCTAAACATAAAGTTTCACTCTAGTAGGAGTCAGAACAGGGTCTACCAATACTCTTCACTGTGCAGTGCTAATCTCTGATGAAGATGTTCATCCTTTTTGAATCGCATGACTATGCTAGTTACTCATATTTCCCTATTAAGTTTTCTGGAATTATTATCAGCAATGACTTCAGATCCCTCAGCTTCTTTAAAAAAACATTTCTAGGCTTGCAAATGTTTCAGCATCTGAGAATAGCATCAATTTCTTGGAAATAAAATAGTAAACTTCATTTTAGCTGTGAAAACCACGGAGGCTAAGAGTAAGTGATGGGATGAAGCAACATTCTGAGAGAGGTGAGTGGTACCTCAGAAGTGAAGGAAGAAGGCAGTAGGACTGATCTCTCTGTTAGGCATACAACCCTTCCAGGAACCTAGAAAATGTGTTAATTTTAATTTCTTCTCAAACAGAAAAAACCTGAATATGATAACAATGAATATACAAGTCTAACTGAATTATATTTGTCTTCATAACAATACAGTCATAAGAAGTTATTTTTAGTAACTTTATGGAGGCAGGGACTCACGAAGGCATAAGTGCCCAGAACCAACAAAAGTCATAATATAGTCCAGGGAGTGAGGGAACACAGCAGTTCTTCTTCAGTGGTGGCAAGAAATGGGCTGTGGAAGCAGCAATGATCCAAGTGCCTTTAAAATGGGCCACTTTGCACTATTTCAGATACATATCACATTATCACAGGTTCCTAATTCTAGGCTTACAGACTCAAGTTTTTACTCCCCTCTCTGAAATTAATTAAATGCTCTTTATGACCTTGGATACACTCGTCCTTCCACTCAATTCCTTTTATTTACCCCCTTATAAAAGTAAAGCTTAATTTTTCACATTGATTTGGTTATCCCTTTTTTCCATTGTGATAAAATATACATAATGAAATTACCATTTTTAACCAGTAAAATATTTTATTGTGGTTGATTTTATTGCATAACTTAAAGTTGGTCACTTTACCAGTTTTTAAGTGTTCATTCACATTAGTGTACAACCATCATCACCATCGAGCTTCAGAAATTTTTCATCATCTTTAGCTAAGCTCTGTACCCATTAAACTCCCTAATTACCCACCCCCGCCACCTCCACTTCCCACTCCCTGGCAACCACCATCCTACATTCTGTCTCTATGTATCTGACTACTCTAGGTACCTCATGCTGTTTGTTGTTTATAGAGTATACTATATTTGCTGTTTTGTTTCTAGATTAAAATGCCTTCAAGGTTCATCCATGCTGTACCATGTATCAGAATTTCACCCCTTTTCAAGGTTAAATGATATCCCACTGTATATACATACCACATTTTGTTTATCTCTTCATCTGTTAATGGACATTTGGACTGTTTCCACATTTTGGTTATCTTGAATAGTGCTGCTCTGAGCATTGATTGTACAAAAATCTGTTTGAGTTCCCACTTACGATCGATCACCTCCAGTTAAAGATAACCTTATCCTAGGCCTCAAATATTTTTAAAAACAATTTTTCAAATTACAATGTCTGGCACAAAAAATAACCATATTCACAGGGAGTCAAGAGAACATGAATGAGAACCAGCAGAAACAAAAGCAGAACCCAGAAATAGATTTAAATACCTATGCCCATCCAACTTTTGACAAAGATGCAAAAGCAACTCAAAGGAGGAAAGACAGTATATTCAACAAATAAGCTGAAGCAACTGGAGATGCATAACCCAAAAAATGAACTTCAAGTTAGTCTCAGATGTATACGAAAGTTAACCTAAAATGGGTAATGGCTTTAAATATAAAATGTAAAGTTATAAAACTTTTAGGGAAAAAAAGAGAAAAACTTCAAGATCTAGGGCAAAGCAAAGAGTTCACAATCTCGATACCAAAGGCACTATTTATTTAAAAACTGATAAACTTTATTTCTTCAACATTTAAAACTTTTTCTCTGCAAAAGACCCAAGTAAAAGAATGAGGAGACACTGGGAAAAAATATTTGTATAGCACATATATAACAAAGGACCAATATCTAGAGTATACAAAGAATTTGCAAAACTCAACAGTAAAAAAATATATTATCCAATTAGAAAATGAGTAAAGACATGAAAGACATTTCACTGAAGAAGACATACAGACGGCAAACATTTAGCATCATCAGCCATGAGAGGTATGCAAACGAAAACCACAATGAGATGTCACTACACATCTCCAAGAATGGCTAACATCCAAATACTAGTTACAACATCCAAATACTAGTGAGAATGTGGAGGAAGGAGACCACTCAACATTGCTGGTAGAAATGTATTATAAAATGGCACAGCCATTCTAGAAAACAATCTGGCAGTTCCATATAGAAGGAAACATGCAAATACTTCATAGTCCAGCAACTATACTTCTGGGCACTTATCAAAGAGAAACCAAAACTTATAGTTACACAAAAATCTGTACATAAATGTTTGAGCAGCTTTCATAATATTCAAAAACTGGGGGAAAAAATCCCCACCCACTGAAGGAGGGAATGGTTAAACTGTGGGACATCATACCATGGAATGCACCCTGCCGGGCAATAAAAAGGGACAAACTACTAATACATACAACCTAGATGAATCTCCAGAGAATTAAGTAGACTGAAGAAAGACAATTACCAAAAATTAAACATTGTAGGATTTCATTTATACAGCATTCTTAAGATGACAAAAATACAGAGGACTTCCCTGGTCGTACGTGGAAAAGAATTCGCCTGCCAATGCAGAGGACGTGGGTTTGTCCCATGGATCTGGGAGATTCCATATGCCATGGAGCAACTAAGCCTACGCACCACAACTACTGAATCCCACATGCCCAGATCCTGTGCTCAGCAGTGGGAGAAGCCATTGCTATGAGAAGCCTGCCTACCTAACCAAAGAGTGGTCCCACTCACCACTAGAGAAAGCCCGCATGTAGCGATGGAGACCCAATGCAACAGATAAAAAAATGAACCAAAACACAGAAATGTAGAACACATTGGTGGTTGCCAGGGTTAAAGAGGGTGTGGGGACAGGAGGGATGTGGGTGGGATTATAGAAGGACAACATAAGTGATCCGTGCTGTGGTGGAATGTTTTGAAGCTTGACTGTGTTAATGTTCACATTCTGGTTGTGATGTTTTCCAAGATGTTGTCATATGGAGAAGATGAGTAAACAGTATATGGGATCCCTTTGTATTAATTCTTACACATGTGGGTCTATAATTTTCATAAAACAAAAAGTATAATTTTAAAGACTACATATCGCTAGCATCCTATTTTTGCTGGACCAAGCTGCTGTATGAGAATCTGTAGGATCCCACACGAATATGAAGCATAATAGATGCTTTATTTAACTGAAAGCAATTTAAATTTTTGTATCTTATTCCTGATCTTTACTAATAATGTATTTAAATGATTAATGCAAACCAAATATCATTAATGTTTTTTCAATATCTTACTTGCCATTTTCATTTTTATTTTTAAAACTGGAGGATTAATTATAAATCTAACTAGTAACTTCTACTTACATGTTTTTACCATAGGTTTACTTGCTGCATCATGATGGTCTTCTTTTACTTTCACCAGGCAGTTCCTCTTATGATATTCTTCTCTTGAGCAGCTGTTGATTTTGTATCCCTTTAAGTCGATCATAGTCGTGATACTGGTATCATCTTGGAAGGCACGACATTTCTTCAACATAGGATTTTTGGTTGCATACTTATAAGAATCTGCAGTAAGATCGTGCCAACTGTAATCCACAAGATTTAGAATTCCCACAGGGAAAGTAATGTTATACACAGCATATTTCTGCAATATCTCCTCAAGTTCGTACAGAATTTCGGCAGCAGTGAGTTTGTATTCTTCAAATAGAGACTTTTGCAGTTGTAGTTTGGAAAATTTTAAATTAGTAGATAACATAGAAACACTAGAAGTTTGTGAGACACCAGATGAGATGAACTCATCTTTCTCCCCGGATTCAGCTACTGTAGAAAGTCTTGCTTTCTCTAGTTCTTTAAATATACTCCTTGTAGGACTGTAAAAAACACATATGAACTTTAAAGATATTTTATACTTTTTAACCTAGTAATTTGACTTCTAGAAGCCCATCTTAAGGTATAATAAAAACTATAACATCTATGCATAAAATTGCTAACTACAGCATTATTTTTGATATAGGAAAAAAATGGAAAAGAATCGAAGGCCTTATAGAGATATAGTTAAGTAAATAATGCCATACTCATACAACAGGTCAGAGAAGGCATTGGCACCCCACTCCAGTACTCTTGCCTGGAAAATCCCATGGACGGGGGAGCTTGGTAGGCTGCAGTCCATGGGGTTGCTAAGAGTCGAACACGACTGAGCGAGTTCACTTTCACTTTTCACTTTCACGCACTGGAGAAGGAAATGGCAGCCCACTCCAGTGTTCTTGCCTGGAGAATCCCAGGGATGGGGGAGCCTGGTGGGCTGCCGTCTATGGGGTCGCACAGAGTTGAACGTGACTGAAGTGACTTAGCAGTAGCAGCAGCATACAATAGGTAGCCATAAAATTGTTTGGAAAATTGCTCTTAATAACTTGGGGAAATTTTTATGTTATATATTATATAAAAGTCTACATAATTGCATGTGTAGAAAGATCTCAAATGTATTATTTTTATATATATATATATATATATATATATATATATATATAATCTATT
>SJYV01024156.1:0-10583 GCA_006410875.1 Neotragus pygmaeus | reverse complement strand
TGGGGGCTGAGATGACCTTACCCCAGAGGTTCCCACCTAGGCTCGGGCTGCTGCTTTGGGGAGTTGCTACCTTTTCATCTCCTCCCAGCCCTGCCCCAAGTGTCCTGAGGAAGCTGGGAATGCAGAGGAGGGAAAAGGGCCCCAGCGGGAGGGGTCAGATGTTCACAGAGGACCGGGGGGCGGAGAGGGGGGCGCTCCCTGCAGTCCCACTAGGCCAGGCCACAGGCCTCTGTACAGGCTGGGCAGCAGGACTCCCAGGCTCCAGCCAGGGCTGGTGGCCATGCAGGAGCAGGGATGTGGTAGGGAAAAGGCAGAACACCTCGCCAGGCGCACACCCACCTCCAGGACGTTGGGGATGATGTCGTTCTCGCACTGCTGCAGGAAGCGGTCTTTGTCAAAGGCGGGGTCCACACGCAGGATCTCTGTGAGCACCTCTGACATCTCTGTCTTCGAGAACAGGCCCCCTGGGATGGCCAAGACGGCAGGGCAGTGAGGGCCTGGGACTCTGCCCCCTTGCCGGCTCAGGGTGAGGGGATGGTCTTGGGGTGGCCCACTCACCCAGCAAGTCCGTGACCTTGTCTGTCAGCACACGGGATGCCCGGATGAAGGCGTTGTCGCTCTCGTCATACTTCATCTTCATTTCGAAGAACCCTGTGGCAGGTGGCGGATAGGGTCAGGGCTCAGGGGTCCTTTCCAGAAAGACACCCCCCCTCCATCACAGCCACCCCGAGCAGACTTGGTAACTGAGGGGCCTCTCCAAGGCTGCTGCTTCTCGAGAGACCAGGGCCTGTGAGTCAACCTCAGGGTGGGGGTGTGGAGACCCTGCCACCATGAGCTTGGGGGGCTGTGTGAACTGTGGGGGACCACCTCCACTGGCAGCTGCTTTCACTGCAAAGGAAACACAGGCTTCTGGGAATCATCATGGGATGAGGGACAGGGCTCCCTGTCAGCGCAAGGGAAGCCAGGTGCCCCAGAGTGGGCAGAGCACGCTGGGCCTTGAGCTGGTTCCTGGCTCGTGAGGTGTGGTGTGTAGGGGCCAAATCCACAGCTGCACCATCGGGGTGGGGATGGGGGGGCGGGGGGCACTCACACCTGCCTGCCCCATAGCCACACTGGCTCTAGTCAAGATGGTGACCCAGCCCCGACGGCAGAGCCCCTGCCGCCCGAGATGTACTGGGTGCTTCCCCTCGGGCCTCCTGAGGCCTGCACTCCGCTGCTCCCATGCTGGTGACTCTGCCGCAGTGCCTGGCTCTCTCAGACCCCAGCCTCCTCCTCGGTCTGGTGCCCGCCCCCGGGGAGCACTCAGTGAGTGTCTCTCATTGCCCTGCTGTTGGGCCGTTCTGAGATGGGGACACTCACGATTGAACACCACATTGTTGTCCCTGAAGTCCTTCCACTGCTGGTACCACTTGGAATCCTTGTGCAGCACAACCCCTAGCGCCTCTCTGGGGAAGACCAGGGAAGCCAGTGAGCGCAGCGCGGGGGCTGCTCCCACGGGGAGAGGGACCGTCAGACAGTGTGATGACCCTGGCCTCACCTCCTGGCCTCCTGCCTTCTCATTTCCCCTGCCCATCCCTCCCCACCTCCATTCTCTCAGGGAGCCAGAGAACCTTGGGCAGAAAGAAACCCCACAGGCAGACTCGGGTCAGAACCCTGTGTGGTCCTCAGAGACAGACAACACTGAAGGTGGCAAAAAAGGGAGGTGGAGATGGGGCGGGAAGGCCCCTGACCGGTCTGGTACCTACTCATTGGCCTCAAATACTTTCTCTTCCTTGAATTTCTCTCCAGCGAATTCCTTCCTTTTCCGGAGTCGCTCAGGTCGCCGATAGGGCCCGGTCTGTCCCAGGACGCTCTCGTCGATCTCCTTCTTGACAGACTCCACACCCTGCAGAGCACAGCCGGGCATGTGGGAGTTGGGCGACCCCTGACCAGAAGCTATACACCTACCCTGGCTCCAGGTCTCAAGGTTACCTGCCTTGCAGGTGCAGGCCAAGGATTTGTCAGAGCCTCAGGGGAAGGCAGACACTCGCTGCCGAGAGGAGACCCTGGCTATCTGACTTCTGTCCCTGACTACCCCTCCACCCCCACCAACCCCTTCTCTAAGAGCAGCCCCCAGACGACCCTCACCTTCTGAGGTTGATTCCCCCATCTCCCTGGAAACCTTCCTTCAGGTGGGGAGAAACCAGCAACTGGAGGGGCATCCTGAGCGGCCCCTGCCCCATGACCCCCATCCAGGCTAACCCAGTCTGTGGATCTCGACTTCCCAAACCTCTGGAACCCATTTCCCTTCCAGCCCCACCATCCCAGACACTCTCCAGCCACCTCTGGGCCGCTGCCCGAGTCCTCACTGGTGGCTGTGCTTTCAGGATAAAACCTGAACTCTTCCTATGGCCCCCAGGCCCCTGCAGTGTCTCCGGTCACAGCCAGTTGGCTCCCGTGCCCCCAGCTGGCAATGCCTGCTCCCCTGGCCTGGAGCCGCCCCCAGACGCTCCTGTCATGTTACTCAGAACTGCCTGCCCCTTCCCTGTCCCCATGCCTGCCTTGTGATCCTTTGAGAGCACAACTCGGACCTTCTCTCCTGTGGCCCTGTGGCCAGCAGAGGGCCCAGTGTGTGGTCAGGTCATCACAGAAGGAATTCAGGACCTCAAGTGACCGGAAGCGACAGTCTCGGGGTTCTGGGCCAGACCTAAGGGTGTCAGCCACTGACTGCGGGCTGGAGCTCTCGGTCTGTTAACCCGTAGCTCCCTAGGGACCACGATTTGCCCAAGACCACCCAGCTGGGAGGGGCTGAGCCCAGAGATGGGAACTCAGCTCCCGGGGGTTAGGAACAGGACAGAGCCTAGAGTGCCCACAGGCACAAGCACAGCCCAGCTCACCTGGGAGAGGGCTTTGAAGGCAGCGGTCCGGCCAAGCCTCTCCCCGCCTTTGGACACTGACTCGGCAGACTGCTTGGCGGTCTTGGCTGCTTCTTCCACACCTTCCTTGATTTTCCTGCCAAGGTCACTTTTACTGACTTCATCAAGACTCTACTGAGACGGAGAAAGGGGAGGTGTCAACACGGCACAGGCTGGGGGCTAGCAGGAGCCACCCTAGGGCTAAGGGCCAACCAGGCCGAAGAGGGGTGGGAGCAGACAGCCTGAGCTTGTCTGGCTGGGGGAGCTGTGACTGGGGTATGTGTGTGCTCGAGAAGGGTGGCCACGACTTCTGAGGCACTGGGCCTGTGGCTGCAGGCATGGAGCAGACAGGAGCCCCAGCCCTCCCAGGATACACAGGAGTGGCAGCCACGGGTGGCGGGGAGGCAAGAAGGTCAGGAGGTGTGCATGGAGCTGGGCTGGCCTCAAAGCCCTGCCCCTCTCTCCTGGAGATGCAGGAGACTTGGGTTCGATCCCTGGGTTGGGAAGATCCTTTGGAAAAAGGCATGGCCACCCACTCCAGTATTCTTGCCCGGAGAATCCCATGGACAGGGAGCCTGGACAGAGGGCTACAGTCCATGCGTCACAAGACTGAAGCGACTTAGCAGGCAGGTCCCTCTCTCCAGCCCAGAACAGAAAAACCAAACAGAAGCAACAAAGAAAGCCCTCCAGGAAAGTCACTCCCACCTCCAGACTTGGAGGCAAAGTGCTCCCCTCCTATCCTAACGAGGGAAGAAAAACATCCTCATTTGACCCTCCTGATTGTAGCACAGAGACTTCTAACTTAAGCAGGCCAGTGGGCTGGTCTGACTTCGCCCTCCTTCCTAAGGGCATTCTGGACTCTTATCTCCGGAAAGCCTCTGGAGTGGACAGGCTGCTCACCACCCCAGCCTACACAGTGCTGGCTGCCAGTTCCTCCCGAGTCTCCCAGCACTGCCCCCGCCCCCGCCTCCAACTCCTCTGCCAGAGGTAAGAACAAGTAGGCCCTGAAGCCTCGGCTGAGAGGCCCTGGGAGCCCTGAGGCCATTACCTCCTTGACGGTGCCCGTGATCTCCCCCAGCTTCTTCCTGATCACCTCACTTGTCCGCAGGGTTTCCGATTCAATGGTTCTCTAGGGGGAAGGACATTCTGTCTTTGTGTTGTGATGCACAGTCCAAAGCAGCGTTTTCTCAGCAGTCCCTTCCTCCCCAGACACCTCTGCTTCTCTTGCCCCTCCCCCTCAGCCTGCCCCTGTCTCTTATNGTCCTGCCACCCCGAGAGCCCCCTTCTCCACGCTGGCCCTGCTCTGCCCTGCTTCAACCCCCACACCCAGTCTACGCACATCCGGGCCCCTGCCCTGCCCCTGGGACTCAGTGCCCAGCACTTGTCCAGGGCGGGCATGTCTCTAACCACCGGGCATCCAAGAGGATCCTCCCAAGGGCACCAATGTGGTTCTGCCTCTGCTTTTGCCAGGCGCTTCTGACCCACCCTGTCCCTGGAATCGAGGAAGGGATGCGGTGAAGGAGCTTCCAAGAGCAAGTAGGGGAGTTCAACTTCCCTGGGCCCCCCTGGCCTGCTGGTTTCCTCCTCAATATCCCCAAGGCCCAGCTCCCCATCCTCCAGGTGGGCCCTGGGATTAAACACCCCCATGCCTGCAGAATCTGGTAGGTAGCCAGACCCTGGAAGAGCCACTGATGTTGGAGCTTAAAAACCTGGGTTTAAACTACTGAGCCTCTTTCCCCAACCTCAGTTTACTCCTCTATAGATAGTGGAAATACCAACACTTCCCCACCTTGCATTCCTCAGAGTTCCAGCCCACCCCGCCCCTACAACCTGGATCCTATTCCCTGGAGCTGCTTCCCCCAGTTAACCCTCCCTTAGGCCATCTATGACATCAGCAAGGCTGGAAGGAGGCCACCAAGCAGGGGCCTTGGCTTAGACCCAGCATCTGCATTTGGCTCCCATACAGGCTTCTGGGTGGTGGCCGGGCCTTGCGGGGAAGGAAGGCCCATCGCATTAATTAGTAGGTCGTGGCCAGGGTTTCTTGGGGCTCCCTCTGCTCAGAACTCAGCTTGTTGCGGGGGAGGGGATTATCAGCAGAGGCTCTCCTATTTACCCAAAGAGCCTAAGATTTACCTGCCTCCACCTTTTGCCTTTGTAGGAGGTTTTGTTTTGTTTTTGTTTTTTTAAAGTGGTGCTGTAAACCAAGATGTGTGACTCAGACTGGGGCTGGAGGAGAGATGCTGAGGCCAAGAGGAGGGGTTAGGCATTGGAGACTCACCCCCTTGGCAGTCTGGAAGCCGCCTCCAAGTCTAGAGGTTTAGGACATCACCTGGGGGCTAACCCATCCAGGCTGAGGGGAGATGGCAGACCAGCCGACCTGGCCAGGGGTGGCCTCAGTGCAGGAGGGGCTCATCTATAAGGTCAGTGCATCCACGAGCACTCTGGGCCCCATCAGCTATTGGAGCCTGAAGATATTTTCCTGGGCTCTGGCAGAGGCCCAGGAATGACTCTGAGGCCACCTGGGCCAGTGGGCCAGGGGCCGGTGGAGCTTCCTTGAGTTGCTCAGTCCCAGAGAATGGCTGTCCAGAACCTGCCCCTCTGCAGTGACTTCTCATTGGACTGGTGGCCAGAAAGGCCCCTCCTGTCGGGCAGATGTTGTGGCCCAGCCTTTGTCTGCCTTAATCTGAGCCACCAGGCAGCTCAGGCTGATGAATAATGGAGCTACGCTCATCTGCAGGCGCCTGAGCTTGAGCTGGACAAATCGGGGATTAGAGGGCCTCCCGCTTGCCTCTCGGTTCCTTGCCTCACTTGGGGCTCACTCTGCCATTGTGCAGAAGGGAAGTGAGGAGGAGCCTGACTGGCACATACCCCTGGAATGTCCAGTCAAGGGCAGGCCTGAATGGGGACGGAGTGAGTTCCCTGTCCTTAGAGCTTTGCAATCAGCAGCCAAGAGGAGGGGTGCCTGCCCCCAAGAGGCGTTGTGCCAGATGTCCTTGAAACTTGCTTTTGGCATCAGTCCTGTTTTAGAAGCATCTTTAAACAGGATCGTCTAGTCCAGCATCCCTATTTTAAAGAAGGGTAAACTGAGGCTCAAGGGAGGTAGGCAAGTCACACCATGAGTCAGTAGCAGAAAAAGACTACCCCATAGTGGTGTTGTCAGGATTTAATGACTTGGTCTTTGAAGAGCCCCTGGAATAGCACCTGGCATATAGCAAATGTTATGTAGGCATTCACTAAAGGAGCTGTGGCTAAGAGGTTACAGTTTTCACAAGGCTGTGAAGGCTATGTTTCAGTCCCCATTTTACAGTTGAAATAAATCAGGCTCAGAGAAACTCAATGACTTGCTTAAGGACACACAGCCCATAACTGGCAGACTGTGTCTAAGTTCGAGCTTGTGTAAGCCTGGAATCCTTGCTCAGGGCCCAGCCTGCTTACTGTTCTGGTAGCCCCAGGTGCTTGAGGGTCCCCAGTGGGAGCCCTCATTGTCAGCGAAACCAGGGGACAGACAGTATCAACCAGCTGCTGCGTCCCCACAGGCCCTTTCCTGCGTGACTGTGTCAGTTTCTTTGAAGTCTGCCCTCTTAGCCGAAGTTAGACACTCATCTGTGCTTCTTCCCTCTGGCCCGGGCCACCTGCTGAACTGCAGGGGTGGGGGGCAGGTGGGCCCCCAAGTCAAGGCANATTTTTTTTTTAATTTTGCAATTTCCTTTGAAGAATCTGCACACCACACTTGAATCTAAGTAGAGTGTTGTTATAACTCTCATGACCTCAACTGAATATCAGGATTGCAAATTCACTGTGAACTACTGGCCCTGCTTGCAATTGCTCTGCTTACACGCTATGGTTTGTAGAACTTTCACCTCTAAACTGATGTAGTTTGCACACCACAGGCATTATCTCATTTAAGCTTCAAACCAACACTATAGGGAAGTGAACAAAGAGAGATGAGATGACTTGCTTGGGGCCACAGAGCTGATAGCTGTCCTGAGGCTCCAGTCTTGGTTTCCCAACTCCAAGATGGCTCTCATTTTACTGATGTTGGTAAAAAGGATCGGACTTTCAGCAATTCCAGACGTTTGTCATGTGCATTTAAATGAAGCAGAAACCTAATTATGTAGTCCTCTGAGCCTTTAAGCTGCTTCTATTTAGAGCTCTATGTTGGTCAGCTTCCAGACAGAAAAGAAACTTTCCCCACATTTAGTCACCAGGACATAGGTTCACAGATATGTTGCTCTTCAGTAATGCCTCCAAAGCATTAGCTAAGGACAGAGTTTCCCAAGTTTCAGAGGGGGCCTAGATTGAATAATTTATCAACATACTTGCCAGTAGATTATGCTGTCCTTTGACCACTTTTTGCAACACTGGAATTTATTCTGATTGCAAGACAGTATGTATTTTAGTAGTAAACAAGAATGAAATGAATAAACTTGTTGTAGACAGAAGAGTATTTAACTAACATAATAAAAGAAGGTAGATATTTTATAAGTTATTTTTCTTGGGAATTCTCAAAGTAGCCAATGATCACTTGAAACAATCATTTGTTTTATTTTAGAGCTGAATTCTGCCTTACAGTAGTGCCTTTCTAGGAACATCATAACTGGATGCCAGATTGTTCATTTCCAATATGTCTACCATTCTTAATTCTCAGAAACTAATATTTGACAAGGGACCACAGAAAGCCCAGTGCTATATCATGCCATCCTCATTTAAAGAAAAATACTCCTTTTGAATGTAAAAGCAAAGACTTTTATTAGTATCAAGGCTGAAATACACATATTTTTTATTCCCTAATGCCNTTGACAAGGGACCACAGAAAGCCCAGTGCTATATCATGCCATCCTCATTTAAAGAAAAATACTCCTTTTGAATGTAAAAGCAAAGACTTTTATTAGTATCAAGGCTGAAATACACATATTTTTTATTCCCTAATGCCTTTTGGTATTTATTTAAATTTGGTATGCATGCAATTTCTCCTATTGTATTTTCTTTTTCTTTCTCTCTTATGGAAAAAGAAGTCAATGTATGTGGTTGATTTTAAAATACCAAATCTGGATCTATTTATGGATCTGCATTTTAATGAATTTTTAGGCAGAGTTCTTTTGTGGGAATTCCTTCCTCTTCAATCCCCAAGACAACACCTGAACTGATGATATAGCTTTTATTGTAGGGATTTCTTCCTTCACTTTTCAAGTAAAATCTATTGACTCAGCCTTTTCTGTACCTGAGGAAATAGAGAGCTCAAAAGTCATCTATTCAAAAGCTTTTCACACTGATTTTGAGAAGTAGGTTTGTAATATTTTGAGAAGGGTCTGGTTATTCAGAGAGGAGTTTCAAGATGTTTACTGAGAATTCAGACTTTTTCCAATAAAGTAAAACAAATAATGTAATAAAACATTACAATTTTTATAAAACAAAGAAGAATTTTAAAGCATTGTATACATTTTGCAAATGAGAAAATAGAGAGCTGTTCTTTGGTTAGATTTACTTCTTAACAGTTGATTATTTTGACCAAAATAGAATCTGCTGTCCTGGAATGTCCATTTTTTTCCTCAGCTCGGAGGTGCATGTCACAGATTTTGACATTCCAATCAAGTAATCTTTTCCCAAGGGAATCAAATCAAGTCATTCTACTAAATAGCCAGAGACACTCAGATGACCCGGAGAGGCTAGGTTCTCCTGGAAAAAATCCTTCATTTTCTGCCTCTTCTTTCTGAATCAGGTTATACTTAATTCACCCAATATTTTGAGAAGCTGACGTTGAATTTTACAGAGGTTCATTCTGTGTCCACAGTTAGGGAGTGATGTCATCTGTNCTAGATTCTCCTGGAAAAAATCCTTCATTTTCTGCCTCTTCTTTCTGAATCAGGTTATACTTAATTCACCCAATATTTTGAGAAGCTGACGTTGAATTTTACAGAGGTTCATTCTGTGTCCACAGTTAGGGAGTGATGTCATCTGTAGAAGTTCAGTAGAGATGCTGTCCCTTAGGAAGTTCACAGTATGGAATGGAAACTGAGAGTAAAAACTAGAACTGCTAAATCTGCATGTAAAATGCACTCAGTTTTCCCTGCAGGCAGCAAAGAGAGGTGGTGTGGGGCACTGGACTTTGTCCAGGATTTTGCTTCGTTCCTTCAGCAGATGCCTTAGGAACTACCTTGGATATGGTTGTGGACTGCATCCTAATTCCAGCACATAAAATGGGTGATATGTAACACAGGTCCTTTGAAAGTAATTTACTGTGACGAGAAGATGCGTTGTGCCTCTTCTGAGTAAGAAAATAGTGTTCCCTAATGCTTGGAAATTCAGACACCAGGATGTAGAATGACCTACTTAGCCATTGTAGGGCATGCTATTACATGGAGAAGGGTCTGTTATGTGAGCAAAAAGTGAGCATGAAACATCAGATCCAGCCTGCTGGATTTATGACTCCATAAAAATGAGGCTATCTGCGGGTTTGCTAATAGAAACATTTTCACACCTGGCAATCACCAAGTGGCTTGTTACTGAAATCACACACTAGGAGGACTTTGAATGTAGGCTCTTTGGAATGGGTATGGATTGAGAGCTAAGAAAACTACCTGACAAGGCTTGATCACCTTCATTCTAATGCAGCTGACTTTTCCAAAGAGCTTGCAAAAAGAGGACTTAATGTGGACCTTTGCTCTGGTGAGAAAACTCTGAAAGTAGATTTGAATTTGGTAGTGTTGCCAAACTGAAAAATCTCTATTTTACGTTCCTAGGCTATTCTACATGACATACTCCTTTTAGATGGATGTTTTAATTATGAACCAGAAATTCTATGGAGGTTGGCAATAGTAATGAAGCTCAAACAATGCAGAGGGAGAGACTTTAAAAATGCAAAACTTCAATCAGAGCAAGTCTGTCAACAGAAAAGACTTGCAACAAATATAATTATACGAAAGTGTATCTGATGATTGAAGGGTAAGCTGACTTTATATAACAAGATATAAGAGATTTGGATGTCCAGTTTTTGAACTTTATAAAACAAACACATCACTCTTTTTCTGAAAGCAAGGCACCTCTGCATTTCCCATGGTCAAATATCCAAATAGTTGAAACCAATAGATAATTGTTGCCATAACATTCAGGCATTTTCTCGTTTTGTCCAAATCCTCTTTGGAAAAATATGTCCAAATTGGAAAACTGATACTTTTAGTGTAGATTTCAGACAGTGGAAGTATTCAACACTCAGATGTGTTCCACTTTGTCAAAGATGCAGCTGATTAATTTTGATTAAAGGATATAAAAAATGCAGTCAATATCATCAAAATAAAGTCAAGCTAAAATAAATGACCAGGGTGGACTTCCCTGGTGGTCCAGTGGTTAAGACTCCGTGCTTCCACTACAGCGGGCTTAGGTTCAATCCCTAGGGAAGTTCTGCATGCCACACTATATGGCCAAAAAGAAAAAAGAAAAGAATGATCAGGGTTACAATAAAGGCAAAGTATAACAATTAATACAGCTAAAAAGTAGTTCTTTTAAATATAGAACAAAGGCAAAAGTATTCCTTTATTGAATTATAAAATACTTTTTTTCTCAAAACTAAAAATTTGAGATCACATCTTTTAAAATATGGGACAATGGAATCATCAAGATTTAGACAAATACAGGAGAGCTTGGGAAAAGAATATATGACAAGGAAAAAGATAAGTGCCACTTGAATTGCAG
>SJYV01024153.1:0-12659 GCA_006410875.1 Neotragus pygmaeus | reverse complement strand
AGAGATGGTGATGAACAGGGAGGCCTGGCGTGCTGCGATTCATGGGGTCGCAAAGAGTTGGACACGACTATGTGACTGAACTGACTGAACTGACATTATATTTATTGAAGCATAGTAGGAATCACCTTCATTCTTTGATAGTAGCTTTATTCTTCCTAAACTTACTCTTTGATCTTTGAACTTTTTGTTTTTCAGTGATTTTTATCCTTTTTTATTTTATTGAAATGTAATTGACGTACAACATTATATTAGTTTCAGTGTGTAACATAGTGATTTAGGATATTTTTATACAAGCTGACCACCACTATAAGTTTAATTACCATTTGTCACCATGAAGAATTATTGTAATATTACTATGTTCCTTATGTTGTACATTGCATCCTCGTTACTTATTTACCTTATAATTGAGAGTTCATACCTCTTAATCCCCTTCACCCATTTCACCTGCCTACCCTTCACCCCCTCCCACTGCAAGCAACCAGAAGTTTGATCTCTGTGTTTGTGAGTCTGTTTCCTTTTTGTTTTGTTTGTTAATCTGTTTTGATTTTTAGATTCCTCATGTAAGTGAAATCATAAAGTATTTGTCTTTGTCTGACTTACTTCACTTAGCCCTCAAGTTTCATTCATGTTGTTACAAATGGCATGACTTCCTTTCTTTTTTATGGCTGAATAATATTCCATGTGAATATATACCACACCTTCTTTATCTGTTCTTCTATCAATGGACAGTCGATTTGCTTACATATCTTGGTTATAATAAATAATGCTGTGATGAACTCAGAAGTACATATATCTTTTCAAATTAGTGTGTTCATTTTCTTCATATACATATCTGTAGTAGAATTGGTGGATCACATGTTAGACTATAAAACAAGTCTCAATAATTTTAAGAATATTGAAATTATATCTACCATCTTTTCCAACTACAATCAAATTTGAAATTTGAAAGTTATAAGAAAACTGGGGGAAAAAATCACGTGGGGAAACAATATGCTTACTAAACACCAATGGGTCACTGAAGAAATNAAGTCTCAATAATTTTAAGAATATTGAAATTATATCTACCATCTTTTCCAACTACAATCAAATTTGAAATTTGAAAGTTATAAGAAAACTGGGGGAAAAAATCACGTGGGGAAACAATATGCTTACTAAACACCAATGGGTCACTGAAGAAATAAACAAGAAAATAAAAATACCTGGAGACAAATAAAAATAGAAGCAAAAGCTTCCAAAATCTAATGGATATGGCAAAAGCAGTTCTAGGAGGGAAGTTCATAGCAATACAGACCTATAAGAACAGTCCCAAGTAGACAATCTATATTTAAAGGAACTAGAAAAATAAAGTGTAAAGTTAGTAGAAAGAAGAAAATAATAAAGATCAGAGCAGAAACCAATGAAATAGAGGCTGAAAAATTAATAGGAAAGATAAAGGAAACTAAATGCTTGTTCTTTGAAAAGAGAAACAAAATTGAAAAACCTTTAGCCAGACTCATCTAGAAAAAAAGAGGACCCCAAACAGTAAAATCAGATATACAAGAGGAGACATTATAATCAATACCACAGAAATAGAAAGGATAAGAGACTACTATGAAAAATTATATGCCAACAAATTAGACAGTCTAGAAGAAATGGGCAAGTTTTGACACATACATACAATCTTCTGTGACTGAATTATGAAGAAACAGAAAATCTGAAGAGACTGGTTAGTAATAATGAAGTTAAAAATGATCAAAAAATTCTCAACGAATGAAAATCCTGGTCCAGATGGTTCTCCAGGTCAATTCTACCAAAGCTTAAAAGAAGAGTTGATACCTGTCCTCAAATTAATCCAAAAAATTGCAGAGGAAGAAATATCTCCAAACTCATTTTATGAATCTAACATTACCCTGATGCCAAAGTCAGACAAAGACACTACAATAAAGAAAATTACAGGTCAATATTCCTAAGGAACCTAAATGTGAAATTCCTCTGCAAAATATTAGCAAGTGGAATTCAATAATCCATTAAAAGAACCATACACTATGATTAAGTAGGATTCATTTCAAGGATGCAAGGATGTTTTACCCTTTCTTACTCATATTATTTCCTACAGTAAGTTTTTTTTTTCCTTTGTTCAACATATTATTATTGAAGCATAATTGACTTATTATATTAGTTCAGATATGTAACATAGTGATTTGACATTTTTATACATTAAAAAAGATCCCCATAAGTGTAGTTATCTCCTGTCACCATAAAAAGTTATAACAATATTATTAACTATATTTAATAGACTATACATCACATCTCTGTGACATTTATTTTATACACAGAAGTTGGTACCATTTAATCCCCTTCCCTTATTTTGCCCATCATCCATTTCCCAAAATATTTTTTATGTTTAAATTTTAATTACAACCAAATTTCAATGCATTCAAAATTTCTACTTTTTTCAATTTTGCTTATCAGTGCATATTTATATACATTAAGATATGAAATCAAAGGGAGTGAGGGTAGAAAAACATTTATAGAATTTATTTGAAATATAAAAAGGAAAATCACTTAGATGTTCTTAAAGACAAATTGTTTAGAGTTTTACTTATTGTAAAGGAATTAAAAAGTTATATTTGAGCTTATTAAATAAATACTTTTCTCAAACTTTCCTCTATATGAAGGGACAAATCAAAATAACCATAAGTGTAGTTGATTTTTGGTTCATATACTTGTCAACAAGCAATCAGCTTCTTACCAGGATATTTTGGAGGAGAAAGAACATAATTCTCTAAAAAGCTTCAATTATTACACATTTAGTTTTTTTTTTTTACTAAGTTACACCTACTTTTAACAAACTATAAAATAGTGTATTATCTTAATATTATATTAATCAGTTTTACTTCCTTTTAAGAATCTCCAAAAATAAAACACATGTAAAGAACATATTCGCTTTAAAAATTACTGCTTTGAAGAGCCATTCTGAATGCGTATTTTTATTGCCTTGTTTTTAAGACCATTTCAGTCCATACAGAATATTCACATAATTCGGTCCTGGAATCACATTCATTAGTGAACTAAAAAAATATCCAATAAATAATAATCTGATATTACACTTGGTTCTTGAAAACATTTCTAGAAATAAAAATAATGTTATTCTCTTTCTCCTGTAATTTTTTAGCCCTCTAATGGTAGTTTTATGACCCCTAAAAGAGATTTGGCCTGGAAAGCCATGTGTAAATTGAGATACACCTCTGATGAATCAAAATGAATTGTGAAATAGCCAGAAATGTCACAACTTTTATTCATCTTCTACAAATTGTTTCAAGATGGTTTCCATAGATAAGCTTTCGCTACTTCTGTTTTTTATTTTTTCATTCAGCAAGTATTTACTAAGATCCTACCATGTACTAACCACTGGTACCAGTGTACTAGGCACTTCAGTGACTGGTTACTGGTGATCATAACAGAATTCTTCCCATTTGACAGGGATTACAGTCTGATAGGGCAAAAAGATAAGAAGCAAAGAATTGTATTAGTAAATACAGTAATTTATTCACTCAAAAATATGTATTGGATGTCTCTTGTGTTCCATGCCTGTTCTAGATGTGTGCCAAAACCTAGTTAGCTTATGTTTTGGCTATATATATATATATATATATTTATATACATATGCATATATAATAGAGTTAGCATACAACAAAAAAATAGACATTTTCATGGCAGGTTTTGCTATGAAAAACTAAGGCTCTATCAGGGCACAAGAATTGGAAGCTGGGTAATATATTTAGAGACATGGGAGTTCAGAGGTAGCCTCTCCAGGTGATGTTTGAACAGAGATCTGGATGAAGTGGGGAATGAGCCATAGAAAGAGGTTTCCAGGCAGGAACTGCCTAACTTCTGGGGGACCAGCAATAGAGGGCTGGGGCGAGGGGAGAGGATGAGGTTGAGAGGCAGACGGGGTAAAATATCATGCATGCCAAACAGCTTTAATTATTACAAACTGAGGAAAGTGCTTTGTAACAAAGAGAAGATGTTACAGAACAGATAAGTGGAGGCCTAACCCGATCTGGAGACTTAGGGAGACATCTATTCAACACTGAGTGTGTTCCCTAACACACCACAGGTTGTAGCCTTAACTTTCAGTGTGACTGCATTTGGAGATACAGCCTTTAAAGAGGTAATTAAAGTAAAATGAGGTTAGAAGGCTGGGGCCCTAATCCAACAGGACTTGTGTCTTTAAAAGCAGGGGATGAGAACCCAAGGGTCCGTGCACACAGTGAACAGGCCATGTGACAGATGATGCACCAGGCAGGTGGCTGAGCCCATGGTTCCGGGAGAAACCAGACCTGGATTTACACATCCAGCTTCCAGAGCTGCGAGAAAGTATTTCTGTTGTTTAAACCACCCCACCTTAAGTATTTCACTATGGAAGTAACATCAGGGTTGTATAGCTTCCCTGATGATGTGAACTTTAGGCTGGAAAATGGAGGAGTAGAAGTTCACCACTAGAACTGAAGCACAAAGGAACAATATGTGCAGAGATTCAAGCTGAGCAGGACCCAGTGGGGGTCCACCTGGGTGTAAAGGTCTTTCCCTGTCCCCAGGTCCTTATTTGCAAGGTAAAGGCTCTGCCTCCTAGACCTATGTGAATAACAAAGAGCAGATTCAAACAGTTACTAATCACAGAAGTAGGTCAGTTAGTCAGTTCAGTCACTCAGTTCTGTCCGATTTTTTGTGACCCCATGGACTGGAGCACGCCAGGCTTCCATGTCCATCACCAACTCCCAGAGCTTGCTCAAACTCATGTCCATTGAGTCAGTGATGCCATCCAACCTTCTCATCCTCTATCATCCCTTTCTCCTCCTGGCTTCAATCTTTCCCAGCCTCAGGGTCTTTTCTTTGTATCAGGTGGCCAAAGTATTGGTGTTTCAGCTTCCAATGAATATTCAGGACTGATTTCCTTTAGGATGGACTGCTTGGATCTCTTTGCTGTCTAAGGAACTCTCAAGAGTCTTCTCCAACACCACAGTTCAAAAGCATCAATTCTACAGCGCTCTGCTTTCTTTACAGTCTAACTCTCATATCCATACATGACTACTGGAAAAACAATAGCCTTGACTAGACGGACCTTTGTTGGTGAACTAATGTCTCTGCTTTTTAATATGCTGTCTAAGTTGGTCATAGCCTTTCTTCCAAGGAGCAAGCGTCTTTTAATTTCATGGCTGCAGTCATCAATGCAGTGATTTTGGAGCCCCCCCAGAATAAAATCTGTCACTGTTTCCATTGTTTCCCCATCTATTTTCCATGAAGTGATCAGACTGGATACCATGATCTTAGTTTTCTGAATGTTGAGTTTTAAGCCAACTTTTTCACTCTCCTTTCACTTTCATCAAAAGGCTCTTTAGTTCTTCTTCACTTTCTGCCTTGAGGGCGATGTCATCTGCATATTTGAGGTTATTGATATTTCTCCCAGCAATCTTGATTCCAGCTTGTGCTTCATCCACCTCGCTGTTTCGAATGAAACATTCTGCATAAAAGTTAAATAAAGAGGGTGACAATATACANCCTTTATCGAGCCCATCTTTGCATGAAATGTTCCCTTGGTATCTCTAATTTTCTTGACTAGATCTCTAGTTTTCCCCATTCTATTGTTTTCCTCTATTTCTTTACGTTAATCTCTGAGAAAGGCTTTCTTATCTCTCATTGTTATTCTTTGGAACTCTGCATTCAAATGGGTATATCTTTCCTTTTCTCCTTTGCCTTCCACTTCCTTTTCTTTTTCTGCTGTGTGTAAGCCCTCCTCAGACAACCATTTTGCCTTTTTGCATTTCTTTTTCTTGGATTTGGTCTTGATCCCTGCCTCCTGTACAATGTCATGAACCTCTGTCCATAATCAGCCACTTTGTCTATCACATCTAATCCATTGAATCTATTTGTCATTTCCAAGGTACAATCATAAGGGATTTGATTTAGGTCATACCTGAATGGTCTTTCTCTACTTTTCCTACTTTCTTCAATTTCAGTCTGAATTTGGCAATAAGGAGTTCATGATCTGAACCACAGTCAGCTTCTGGTCTTGGTTTTTCTGATTGTATAGAGCTTTTCCATATTTGACTGCAAAGAATATAATCAATCTGATTTCAGTATCAACCATCTGATGTCAAATATGATGTCCATGTGTAGGGTCGTCTCTTGTGTTGTTGTAAGAGGGTGTTTGCTATGACCAGTGCTTTCTCTTGGCAAAACTCAGTTAGCTTTTGCGCTACTTCATTCCGTACTCCAAGACCAAATTTGCCTGTTACTCCCGGAGTCTCGTGGAAGTGAAGGGATGTAGGAACAAAAGAGGAGCAGCCAAGACACAATAGCATAGGCTCGGGGCAGGGCCCTGGTTCCTCCTCAAGGGACACATGTAATAATACACCTTTGAGTTCTTCTGGAGGGACTCGGGCCCCCATCCAAGTGGAGGATTGTAACTTCAGGCTGCCAACAGGTTACAAGGTTCCTGGAGCACTAACCTGTCACCTCACCACCAACCAATGAGAAGAAAGTCACATACTCTGCAGCCCTCACCCCACATTTTGCTTATAAAAGCTTCCTGGAAACCTTTCTGTGCTCCAGACTCCCATGGTTTGCTTCATTTGTCCTCACTGTGTGTTGGGCACACAGCCCTGTGTTGGGTCCATTTCGAGAGCACATAGCGTGTTCGAGAACTCAAGAGAAAACCGTGTGGCTGAAGCTCTGAGATCAAAGGTGAGAACTGTAGGCAGAGATGTGACAGGGGCTGAGGGATTCACATCAGACAAGGTCTCGTAGGCTCTGGGAAGGAGTCTGGCCTTTGTCTTGAAGGGGCTGATGTGATGACAGAAAGAGTGAGGTCAGGGAGATCTGCTCCAAAGGCTTCCAAGAAATGAAGAAACTGAACTAAAATGGTGGCAGTCAAGATGGAGAAAAGGGGATTGGTATTTATGGAAGGAGCTGAAAGGACAAAGCTTACTACCACATTTCTGGGGTTTATGGACAGAAGGACTTCATATTATTCTTGAGGTGGGGAACATTGGACTCATAATTTTATGCCCAAACCTGACCAGTTGCCATTTGGACATGCTGAATTTGAGATATACTGACAAAAAAAAAAAATACATAAGTTGCAAGTTTTATTAGGGGCAAAATGAGGACTGCAGCTGGGAGACAGCATCTCAGATAGCTCTGAGAAACTGCTCTGAAGAGGCAGTGGGGGAAGGTCAATATATGTGATTTTGGTGAAGGGGGAGTTCAATGAAATGAAACATTTATTTTACAAAAGGTTTTCTGGTAGTCACAAGGAGTGGATGTCACCATGAAGAGATTTCATGTTACTCTAAATATGAGGAGATGCAAGGATTGGCATCATGAAATCAGTTCCTGAAAATATCTATCTAAAGTCCTGCTGCTGCTGCTGCTAAGTCGCTTGAGTTGTATCCAACTCTGTGCAACCCCATAGACGGCAGCCTACCAGGCTCCCCCCATCCCTGGGATTCTCCAGGCAAGAACACTGGAGTGGGTTGCCATTTCCTTCTCCAATGCATGAAAGTGAAAAGTGACAGTGAAGTAGCTCAGTCGAGTCTGACTCTTGGTGACCCCATGGACTGCAGCCCACCGGGCTCCCCTGTCCATGGGATTTTCCATCAAGAGTACTAGAGTGTGTTGCCATTGCCTTCTCCGTCTAAAGACCTATTCCGTCAGTTTTCCTGGAGCACAAAGTGCCTCATTCTTCACCCTGAACCCCTTTCAGGGTGTGTCGAAAGTCAACAGCTGCAGCAGCACAGGATTCAGTCTCTGTAGAGGCAGATCAGATGCCAAACGTCCTTGGCAAGCGCCAATTTGTAGTTGACAAATGCTTCTAAAATGTCTAAGCAGAGAGAATCTGTCTGTGGGTGAATCTGGAGCTCAGAGATGGAAGCTGGACATATAAACTCCAGGTTACCGATATAAACAGAGACTAAGTTGAACCTGCTACAGTGTAAGTTCCCAGTGGACAGATGTCTTTGTTTTGTTCATGCATATGTCCCAGGCGCATGGAACATTGCTGATATATAGGAGGCACTCGGTCCACATTTGCTGAATGAATGAATGAATAGATTGTCCTTAGGTAATACTTAAGGAGAAAATTGAAAATGAGAAAACAAGTCTAGAGTGGAAGCTTGGGGAATGCCAGCACTACAGGCCGGGAAGAAGAGCACGAACTTACAGAGAAGCCTCAGTGGAGCTAGGAGGGAGAGGAAGAAGTCTGCGGTCCGAGGCACGGGAAGCCAGGGGACAGGGCTTTCCTAGGTGGAAGGCAAGCCTGTCTTTGCAGAGAGTGGCATGCCACAGCAAGCCTCGCTCGTGAATGCACACTTCACCTTCACAACCAGATGGGCTTTCAAATACTTGAGCATGTTTGTTAGTATCATTGCTGTCCAACTCTGCCTCAGAGAAGATTTGACTTCTTAGGTGTAAGATTTACCTTAGATAAGGGTCTTCAGGAACCATCCTGGAAGGCTCATCTCTGACACATTCCCAATTCCTCAATACTGTTCTGTTCAGTTCAGTTGCTCAGTCATGTCCGACTCTTTCCTACCCCGTGGACTGCAGCATGCCACCAACAATCCCAGCCTGGGCAGGTATAATGACCTCATCATTCTTTGCATTACACTGTGACCATAGTGACAGTTGCAGCAAGGCATACTCAAGTCACAGAATTCCAGTAACGTTTCTTGAAGAGTTCGTGTGGTGTCTCCTCTCTGTATGAACGTTCAGTCTCCTCCCTCCCCTGTCACTTCTGCATGACATGGACTTTATTTGTTACATGGATAACCCTCAATGAGTAACAATTTAGATTTGGAGTGGTGGTAAAGAAATAAATGTCATTTCACCACCTGTATACCTTCTAGAAAAGAAAAGATAGACTGATTTGGGGGAGAAAAAGATATCTTGGTACTGGTTGTACTTAATTCCCAGGGTTGTGAGGATACATCTTCAGATCCCAGGTCCTTTAGCTCAGACTCCCTTCCTGATAGCAGAGTCGTGGAGCCCTAGGAGACCATCTAAGTTGGGGTCAAGGTCTCCAGCTGGAGATCGAGGATATTCAGCAGAAATTCAGCTTTCCTTGGCATCTAAGTGACCTTTTCTTTCAAGTGGATAATCCACTTGGCTTTCACATGTTCTCATCTGCAGTAGAAAGTCTAAGATGAAAAGTCATTAATTAGTCCTTGATTTAAATCTCAATAGTAAACTGTGAATATTTAGGTTACAGAGTACTTCTCCCTCTTCCTCCCTGTTTTGTTTTCTTCAACACAGTTCTCCTACTTGAAATGTTGTTATATGTTTATTACTTTATTTGGCCTTGGTCACTCTTTCCTTGAAAGATAATCTACCTGAGAACAGGACCATCAGCTCCAGTTCCAAAACTCTGCCTCAATACTGTTCAGTTCAGTTCAGTTGCTCAGTCATGTCCGACTCTTTCCTACCCCGTGGACTGCAGCACACCAGGCCTACTTGTCCATCACCAACTATTTTATCTAAACTCATGTCCATTGAGCTGGTGATGCCATCCAGCCATCTCATCCTCTGTCATTCCCTTCTCCCGCCTTCAATCTTTCCCAGCATCAGGGTCTTTTCTAAGGAGTCAGCTCTTTGCATCAGGTGGCCAAAGTATTGGAGTTTGAGCTTCAGCATCAGTCTGTCCAATGTAGGTGCTCCGTAATCTTTACAGGGTGAATAAAGGAATAGATGCTTAAACGTAATGACAGGAAAGGGAAAAAGTGAAAAGTCACTTAGTCGTGTCCAACTCTTTGAGACCCCATAAACTATACAGACCATGGAATTCTCCAGGCCAGAATACTGCAGTGGATAGCTGTTCCCTTCTCCAGGGGAATCTCCCAACCCAGGGATCAAACCCAGGTCTCCCGCATTGTAAGCAGGTTCTTTACCAGCTGAGCCACAAGGGGAAGTAAGTGCAAAACTGTGGATTGAATTTACAGCTTAGTCTGAGGAGAAGCTCTTGCTATGAAGTTACACGTTTGAAATCCAGGCGCGGTTTGGTGTTTGGCATCTCCAGCTGACTCCTTCTGCACTGCAGTTCCAGGTGGGTGTTTCCACCTGAAGAGCCAGCAGGCACCTCGGACTCAAGGCGTCTCCAACATCCAACCCTCTCACCTTCTTCTCTTTTAAAGAATCACCACCGCCTACCTGTTCTTTTGACTTACACCTTCCTCTCACTCCTTCAGACATCAGCCCAGCTCTGTTCATTCTGCCTCTACCAGCCTTTCCCATCCATCTTCCACACCACGTGGCTCCTGCCCTGGTGCATGGGGTCACCCCCTCTCCCCGCAGTGCAGTGGCTAGCTGAGGTCCCCAGGGCCTTGGACTCTCTCTTGTCCAGTCTATATTCCATGCTGTCAGTTGAGATCTGTTAAGGTAACAAGGCACTGATGTGAACATGAATTCATCAGTAAGGAAACAATAGTTAAATGCCTTTCATGTGTCTGTTCTAGTCCACACCCCCTTGGGGACCTTGATTTTACAGAAAAAAATAGCTCACGTCACTGCCCTTCTTGAAAATGTTCAGCCTCAGTGTTTACAGGGGAATAAAACATAATCTCATAAGATAATTGCCCCAAACTCTCTTGCTTTTCTAGCTCCTTTCCAGACGGTTCTCAAAACTCTCACCACAGACTCTGCACATTGCCCCTGGTGTTACTTCTGGAATGAGTGTTTATGAAATTTGCACTCTGGGTTTGCCTTTTTTCATCTCATTCTTCCAACTGGAATGAACACCTCTCTCCCCTTCAGTTCAGTTCAGTTGCTCAGTTGTGTCCGACCCTTTGTGACCCCATGAATTGCAGCACGCCAGGCCTCCCTGTCCATCACCAACTCCGCTAGTTCACTCAAACTCACATCCATCGAGTTGGTGATGCCATCCAGCCATCTCTTACTCTGTCATCCCCTTCTCTTCCTGCCCCCAATCCCTCCCAGCATCAGAGTCTTTTCCAATGAGTCAACTCTTTGCATGAGGTAGCCAAAGTATTGGAGTTTCAACTTCAGCATCATTCCTTCCAAAGAAATCCCAGGACTGATCTCCTTTAGAATGAATTGGTTGGATCTCCTTGCATTCCAAGGGACTCTCAAGAGTCTTCTCCAACACCACAGTTCAAAAGCGTCAGTTCTTCGGCGCACAGCTTTAACAGTCCAACTCTCACATCCATACATGGCTACTGGAAAAGCCATAGCCTTGACTGCTGGCAAAGTAATGTCTCTGCTTTTGACTATACTATCTAGGTTGGTCATAACTTTCCTTCCAAGGAGTCTCTCCCCTTACAATGTACTAAAATCCCATTCATTCTTAGAAAACCAACTCAAGTGTCAGCTCACCTGTGAGCCCTCAGCTGCCATCCTGGGCGGCCCCAGCCTCTTCTGTTTGCTCACACACTCCATTCATCCCTCTGTACTAGCACTGGTACATGCTGGGCAGGCCATTCTGAGAGCCTTAGCGACCTATGTGCTTGGTAAGTCCTTTTTTTTTTTTTTTTTTTTTAAAATTTGTTTACTTATTAGTAAGACTTCATTTCTACCTGATTACCTATTTGAGGTTTCAAGTTCATCTCAAATAATGTTTTACTAACATGTCCCAAGATTCCATCTGACGGGCTCTGGAGGTGGGCGCCTCAGCGGTACCACAGCGCTAACTGCTGTGCTGTGCCTCTTGGATGCTCTATGTCTCTGAGCTGTAGCCACAGAGGAAGTCTTATACTCCACTTACCAGGCAGCTTCCCACTGTCTTCAGAGTCAGAATGGAGATGCTCCCTCCACATGGAATGTTCTGTGCCACGTGGCCAACTCTGTCACTTTCCTTCTGTCTTTGATGGGGCTCCAGAGCGGTGCCTGTGTCTTCATGCCTAATGCTGCTGATGACAGAAAGACCTACAAAGCTCTTTTTAATCCGTGTGGGGAGTGGTAGCCTTGGGTGTTATCTGAGAGCTGCTCTGCTTTCACTAATGACTGTCAGATTCAGAGCTTAATTGTCAACTCTGTCTCAGAATCCTTTTAGTACAGGCTGACTTCTGTCAGCTTATAAATGAGATCCACTGATGTCAAGTCAGTTAAAAAACAGCAAAAACGTGATTTCCCCTCATATTCTAAGGATCATATTCATGAGCACCAGGGAGTCTGGGCTATAAATCTTGTGGATTTTTAACCATCATATTTAGAATAAACTAATGCTAGGAACAGTTTTGTAATGGAAGATAATAAAAGAAATGAACAAACAAAAATACAGGTTGCAAAGGAAAAACACGGTCTCAGTGAGTGGATTAATTGCTTTTGTAAACTAGGTGGATCTTTTTAAATGCAGGCAAGAGTTTTTAAATTATACAATTTAACTAAATAACATAGTATTTGCTCCGATCATTAAATATCCTGTCTTTCTATTGGAACCAAAGTTGTTGTGTAAATATGTTTTATGATGAAGAAGCACTTGCCAGATAATGCACTAATAAATAGTTATTTAATTGGATTGAAGTAAATGAGAATGTAATTTGTCCCTAAAGTGGTCAGTTTTAGGTGGGAAATTGTAGAGTGAGTGTGAAGATTAAGGCCATTTTTCTATCTACTTACCCACCCACCTCCCTACCCACCTACATACCCTCTGACCTACATATTTCCCT
>SJYV01024151.1:0-10752 GCA_006410875.1 Neotragus pygmaeus | reverse complement strand
CCCACTCCAGTATTCTTACCTGGAGAATCCCATGGAGAGAGGAGCCTGGCAGGCTACCTACAGTCCATAGGGTTGCAAAGAGTCGGATGCTGCTGAAGTGACTTGGCATGCACGCATTACTGGGGTATAGCCAATGAAGCAAATAGAGAACAAGATACGAAGAGTCCTAAGCAATCTATGGCAAACAAACTCTATACAAAGTACTTACATCTTGTAGTACCCAGACTCCAAGGTGGCTTCTAGATACCAGGTATCTTGGTTTCCTCAAATCCATGTTCTTGTGATTGTTTATTCACAACGAATCAGAACTAATTCCTAAAACTGACTGCAACTTCCACCTTGGTCTCTAGAATTGCTCAACCAGGAAACTCAACCAGTGACTGCAGAACACTAAACATCGCATGAGAGGCTCAGATGAAGAGAAACTGTGACATTTTATTGGCGACCAGCATCAACTTTGCAGCCCCACACATGAGCCATCTTATAAATAGATGCTTCAGTCCCAAGCAAGCCTTCAGATGACTGCAGCTCCAGTCCACCACATCCTAATGAGAGACTCCATGCCAGAATTTCTCAAACAAGCTGCTACCGAAATCCTGATACACAGAAACTGTGGGAAATGATAAATGATTATAACTTCATGGTAAATAGATGGAGAAACAATGGAAACAGTGACAGATTGTATTTTCTTGGTTCCAAAATCACTACAGATGGTGACTGCAGCCATGAAATAAAAGATACTTGCTCCTGGAATGTGAGAACTGGACTATAAAGAACATTGAGCACCAAAGAATTGATGCTTTTGAACTGTGATGTTTTAGAAGACTCTTGAGAGTCCCTTAGGCTGCAAGGAGATCAAACCAGTCCATCATAGAGGAGATCAGTCCTAAATGTTCATTGGAAGGACTGATAGCTCCAATACTTTGGCCACCTGATGTGAAAACTGACTCATTAAAAATACCCTAATGCTGGTAAAGATTGAAAGGCAGGAGGATAAGGGGAGGACCGAGGCTGAGACAGTTGGATGGCATCACCAGTTCAATGGACATGAGTTTGAGCAAGCTCTGGGAGTTGATGATGGACAGAGAAGCCTGGCATGCTGTAGTCCATGGGGCCACAAAGAGTCAGACATGAACTGAACTGATTGTTGACTTAGGCACTAAATTTTGGGAAGATCTGTTTTATAGCACAAGATAAAATATACAATCAAACAAAGGATAGAGCTGAGAAAAATAAGTAAATTAGTTGTTTCAATTCAGCAACTATTTCATAAACATCTATTTTCTATAGAATAGAAAAAGACCTGGTAGGTAATGACCAGGCCTTAGTTGGAAAAAGGAAGACAACAAATGCTGTAGCACCAACTATGCAAGCTTCAAGAGAGAAAAGATATGTATTATGAAATGGCATGAAATCCCTTATTTATAAATTTGCAATGTATTTCTATAGCCTGTTTTAGTTAAAATTGCTCTCTGGCACTTCGGATCCCTAATGTAGCCTCACCTGTTGCTTCTCCAAACATTCTGGCCTTCAGTCTCCTGAACATGTTGTTGTTCAGTCACTAAGTCGTGTCTGATTCTTTGTGACCCCATGGACTGCAGCACACCAGGCTTCTCTGTCCATCACTGATTCCCGGAGTTTACTCAAATTCAGGTCTATCAAATTGGTGATGCCATCCAGCCAGCTCGTCCTCTGTTGACCCCTTCTCCTCCCGCCTTCAATCTTTCCCAGCATCAGGGTCGTTTCCAATGAGTCAGTTCCTGTCATCAGGTAGCCAAAGTGTTGGAGCTTCAGCTTCAGCATCAGTCCTTGCAATGAATACTCAGGGTTCATTTCCCTTAGGATTAACTGATTTGATCTCCTTGGAGTCTAATGGACTCACAAGAGTCTTCTCCAGCACCACAGTTCAAAAGCATCAATTCTTTAGTGCTCAGCATTTTTTATAGACCCTCTCTCACATCTGTACATGGCTACTGGAAAAATCACAGATTTGACTACACGGACCTTTGCCAGCAAAGTGATGTCTCTGATTTTTAATACTCTATCTAGGTTTTTCATAGCTTTCCTTCCAAGGAGCAAGTGTCTTTTAATTTAATGGCTGCAGTTACCATCTACAGTGATTTTGGAGCCCAAGAAAATAAAATCTGTCACTGCTTCCACGTATCCTCTTTCTATTTGCCTTGAAATGATGGGACCAAATGCCATGATTTTAGTTTCTTTAACATTTAGTTTCAAGCCATTTTGAACATACCAAGATCTTGACTTCCTAGAGCTTTAGCAGATGCAAACTCATTCAGCTCCATTCTCCAACCCTTAATCCTATTCATATCCTTCACATGGCTAACATCTTCAGGTATCAGCTAGATATTTGAGAAACATCTGAAAAGTGCTCAGTCATGCCTAACTCTTTGTGGCCCCACGTACTGTATCTCACCAGACTCCTCTGTCCATAAAATACTCCAGGCAAGAGTATTGAGTAAGTTTCCATTTCCCTACTCCAGGGGCTCTTCCAGACCCAGGGATTGAATCCTCATCTCTTTAAGTCCCCTGAATTGACAGGCAGTTTTTTTACTACTAGCCCCACCTGGGAAACCCATTAGCTAAATTAGCTTAAATATCACCTCTTTTATTACTTTTTTCTTTTTACTTTTTAAATATGAATTTATTCATTTTAATTAGAAGTTAATTACTTTACAGTATTGTATTGGTTTTGCCATACATCAACATGAATCCCCCACAGGTATACACATGTTCCCCATCCTAAACCCCCTACCCTCCTCCCTCCACATACCATCCCTCTGGGTCGTCCCAGTGCACCAGCCCCAAGCATCCAGTATCATTCATCGAACCTGGACTGGCGATTCATTTCTTATATGATATTATACATGTTTCAATGCCATTCTCCCAAATCATCCCACCCTCTCCCTCTCCCACAGAGTCCAACAGACTGTTCTATACATCTGTGTCTCTTTTGCTGTCCCACATACAGGGTTATGGTTACCATCTTTCTAAATTCCATATATATGCAATAGTATACTGTATTGGTATTTTTCTTTCTGGCTTACTTCACTCTGTATAATAGGCTCCAGTTTCATCCACCTCATTAGAACTGATTCAAGTGTATTCTTTTTAATGGCTGACTCCAGTACTTTGGCCACTTCATGCAAAGAGTTGACTCATTGGAAAAGACTCTGATGTTGGGAGCTACTAGGGGCAGGAGGAGAAGGGGATGACAGAGGACGAGATGGCTGGATGGCATCACTGANAGTGTATTCTTTTTAATGGCTGACTCCAGTACTTTGGCCACTTCATGCAAAGAGTTGACTCATTGGAAAAGACTCTGATGTTGGGAGCTACTGGGGGCAGGAGGAGAAGGGGATGACAGAGGACGAGATGGCTGGATGGCATCACTGACTCTATGGACGTGAGCCTGAGTGAAGTCCGGGAGTTGGTGATGGACAAGGAGGCCTGGCGTGCTGTGATTCATGGGGTCTCAAAGAGTTGGACATGACTGAGCAACTGAACTGGACTGAACTGAATACTCCACTGTGTATATGTACCACAGCTTTCTTATCCATTCATCTGCTGATGGACATCTAGGTTGTTTCCATGTCCTGGCTATTATAAACAATGCTGCGATGGACATTGGGGTATACGTGTCTCTTTCAANTGTGTATATGTACCACAGCTTTCTTATCCATTCATCTGCTGATGGACATCTAGGTTGTTTCCATGTCCTGGCTATTATAAACAATGCTGCGATGGACATTGGGGTATACGTGTCTCTTTCAATTCTGGTTTCCTCCATGTGTGTGCCCAGCAATCGAATTGCTGGGTCATAAGGCAGTTCTATTTCCAGTTTTTAAAGAAATCTCCACACTGTTCTCCATAGTGGCTATACAATTTTGCATTCCCACCAACAGTGTAAGAGGGTTCCCTTTTCTCCACAGCCTCTCCAGCATATATTGCTTGTAGACTTTTGGATCACAGCCATTCTGACTGGCGTGAAATGGTACCTCATTGTGGTTTTGATTTGCACCGAGCTCCTCTGTCCATGGAATTCTCCAGGCAAGAATACTGGAATAGGTAGCCATTCCCTTCTCCAGGTGATCTTCGCAACCCAGGGATCAAACCCACATGTTCTGCCTTGCAGACAGATTCTTTACCGTCTAAGCCACCAGTAAAGCCCATGATTTGTCATATACATAAACAATTAAAGAGACTGTAAGTTTGTTATTTTAATTTTTGTATCTATAAGGCTTAGTACGAACGTAGTTTAGTATAGAATTTCCAAACTTTTCAAAGTATACATTTATTTTATTATTTAATTTTATTCTTAACTGTTCTTCTTTTTTCATAAATTTTCTCACTCATTTATTTATGTCTCCATCCACTAGAACATAGGTTCTGTAAGGACAGGATTTCTCCTGTTTTATTAACAGCTGCGTTACCAGTAAACAGAATACCAGCTTGTGTCACTGGCACATAAGTCTTCAGAAGACCTGGTATAGTTCTTGCTGCTTTGGAAGCAAACTGGGAATTTAAGGCTAGGTATTATGTATGACTGACCCAAATATTTCTCCGGTCTTTACTAGTGGTAATTGAATTGTGGAAGAGTATATGTGGGTGACTTCTTTATTTTGTATAAATGCCCACATTCTTACATTCATGCATTAGACACAATATGGTCATCCTGCAAGTTCCATTAATTTTTCTTTCCATTATAAATCTGAAGAATGATTTTGTACTTCTCATTAACAGGATACTCATTGCATTAAGTATTGGTTCTGAGTCTTACCTGTTCTCAAGCTCTGGGAAGTCTCCTTTCTCTTATTTCAATCTTTTTTCATTAACTCCAAGTTTTAAAAGCCTTTTTAAAAAAAGTCTTTCCCTGACCTCACTAGAGTTTTTAAAATCTATTGAATTAATATCACCCAAATTTAATGTGCTGTTTGCTCCTTTTCGATCATTAATGAAGTTGTAAAAAAGGTCCTGTGATATATCTTGATTTGCCACCCCCAGCCAGCCATCATACCAGTTAATGGAACTCATATCAAGACCATTTTGGAAGATGTCCTTTAAAAATAACTAATTTCAGCCTTGTTACTCCCAATGCTTGTTTTCTGTGTTCACCACTGTTAACCCAAAAGCTCAGAATGTTTTCTTGAAAAGAGAGAAACTCAGAAAAGTATGAAATGGAAAAACTGCTGCCCCTGCCTCCTGATGGCATTATTTTCTATGAAATAAGAAATAGATCTGGCTGGTGTCAGGTAATTCTCTCCTTGACACATTGTTTTTTAAAATAAACAAATGGTCAAGAAATAAACTAGTCAGACTTGGGGCATATGGATAAAACCAATTTAGTGAGAAGACTGAGGTAGTGTGGATTTAAATGTCTATATGCTTCTTTTTTGAGCTTCCCAGGTGGTGCTCATGGTAAAGAACTTGCCTGCCATTGAAAGAGACTTAAGAAACTCCCAGAAGATCCCCTGGAGAAGGACATGGCAACCCACTCCAGTATCCATGCTTGGAGAATCCCATGGGCAGAGGATCCTTGCTGGCTATGGCCCAAAGTGTTGCAAAGAGTTGGACACGACTGAAGTGACTTAGCGCGGATGTAAGCATGCCTGCATGCTGTCTTTGTTACTGTTCTTGGTCTCTATTCCATAGGAAAGGGGTTTTGCAAACTCTTTACAGATGGGCATCTGGTTACTAACCCTTCTGTAAATCTACAACGTTCCACAGGCAACACAAATCTGAGCTCCTTCCTTTCATTCTGACTGAATTTCTTGCTGCAGTAATATTGCCTCACATATGAAACATGGATATACTTTTAATGGGATGACTCTCATCCCCAAGATATCTCAGACTACATAAAGATCACCATCAGATTCAGAAAGCAAAATGGCATTTAAGAAGGCATTCAGAGCATTTTCTCCATCACAAAATTATATTCCAAACACATTTTTGTCAGCCTTCAGGATGGCAATCATTGATAATCATGGATAATCATCTCTACCACCTGAAGCTCTGAATGGCCTTTGAGTGTCCTTGGGCAATTTGTCACTAGTAAAATAGGTGGGATGCCCGATCCACAACAAGAAGAGCCACTGTGAGGAGAAGTCCATGTGCTGCAACTAAGAGGAAGCCCCGCCTGCAGCAGCTGGAGAAAGCCTGCGTGCAGCAACAGAGACCCAGCACAGCCAGAGATAAATACGTAAATGAATAAAAACAAATGAATAAAATTGAAAAATGAAACAAATGGTCCTCTCAGCTGTCCCAAGTTTCTTTAACTTCCTCTAAGCCCAATCTTCCCACAGCAGGGCTTCTCTGGGTTGCAATTCTATAATATCCTTCTTGTGGAGAGCACGCATACTCACTAATCCTGAGAGGCTGACAAGGGGAAGATGTTATTTTCCCAATGTGGCCTCCTGTGGCTCGTGCCCAGAACAATTCTTCTACAGGGATCACCCAGATTCTCTTACACATATTCTCTTAGTGAACCCTCCTGGTTGTCTCATAGCTCCTCTACTTACAGCACACATGCTTAATGAACCATCTAGTTCTCTCCTAAGTAGGCTCAGTTCAGTTCAGTTCAGACACTCAGTTGTGTTTGACTCTTTGTGACCTCATGGACTGCAGCACGCCAGGCTTCCCTGTCTGTCACCAACTCCCAGAGCTTGCTCAAACTCATGTCCATTGAGTCAGTGATGCTATCCAACCATCTCATCCTCTGTCGTCGCCTTCTCCTGCCTTCAATCTTTCCCAGCATCAGGGTTTTTCCAGGTAGGCTCAACCTATAGTAATCTCTCCATATTTTAGAAATTGTCTTAATATTTGCAAGTAGCAAAACTATTTTTCATTGTATTTTATGTGTAATGTGGAATCACTTAAACAGTGCTTATTGCAAGTCCTGACTTGACATTTTACAATTTTTGTTATCAAATGTAAGAGGAGCTTGAAATTCAACCTCTGGAAAGCCCAGTCTAGGCATTTCTATCATTATATTCAAAATGATGTGCTTTGTTTTCATTTTTATTGGAGTGTAGTTGATGTACATTGTTGTGTTAGTTTCAGGGGTACAGCAAAGTGAATCTGTTATACATATACACATGTATACTCTTTTTTAGATTATTTAATGCTTGTTTTAATGTAAGTGACCCACCACAGGCCAGTGACTTTAGGGGCAGAGATTATTACTATACTCATTTTTGCATACCTAAAAACTAGATTCCTTGGGACAAAGTGGAACTTCATTGTGAGTTTGAAATATAATAAATGATTGACTGGAAGGATGAATGGAGGAAAGGAATAATTGTCTAAAATCTTGCCTTACTACATTGGATTCAGGAGATATAAAAATGAACAAGACAGGGGGGAGGGCGGGAAGATGGCGGAGGAATAAGATGGGAGATCACTTTCTCCCACACAATTTCATCAAAAGAACAATCCAACGCTGAGTAAATTCCACAAAACAACTTCTGAAGGCTGGCAGAGGACTTCAGGCATCCAGCAAAGCAGATCATTGACTTCAAAAACAGGTAGGAAAAATATAGAAGACCAAAAAATAGAGACAAAAGAGGTAGGGAGGGAGCTCCGTCCCGGGAAAGAAAGGGAACTCCCCCCCGGTGAAGAGACTCTTAAAAAGAGAGGTTTCCAAACACCAGGAAACATTCTCGCAGCCGTCTGAGGCAAGCCTTGGAAGCATGGAGGGCAAGATGACAGGAAGGAAAAGTAGATAATAACTAAAACCAACAGATTACGAGCCCTACAGCAAATCCCCAAGTGGGATAGCAGTGCGGCCGCCTGCATCCGCCACTAGCAGTGGGGGTTGGGAAGGGAGCCGCGGAAGCCGCAAGCGGCAGTGCTTTCTAAGAATCGGGCCGCGGGAGNTAACTAAAACCAACAGATTACGAGCCCTACAGCAAATCCCCAAGTGGGATAGCAGTGCGGCCGCCTGCATCCGCCACTAGCAGTGGGGGTTGGGAAGGGAGCCGCGGGAGCCCCAAGCGGCAGTGCTTTCTAAGAATCGGGCCGCGGGAGGCGCCGGCTTAGTGGTCTTTAAAAATTAGTCCTCTTGAAAGTATACTAACTCATACTGTCAAGTAGCTTTCTGTTTACTAATATCTTTTCCATCAGTTCTTGCCCTAATAGAACCTAATGAATAACCTCTCTCCATCTTAACATCATCTACTCCCCTGAGCCATATAAAGATGGGACTGAAGCTAACCTTTGTAGACTGACATCTTTTTTTTTTTTTTTTTCCAGATAGAATATGCTTGTGTAGTAGTGCTATTTAGTCATGTTTGACTTTTGAGACCCCATGGACTGTAGCCTGCCAGGCTCCTTTGTTCATGGGATTTCCTAGGCAAAAATTTTGTAGTGGGCAGCCATTTCCTTCTCCAGGGATCTTCCCAACCCAAAGATCAAATCCATATCTCCTGTACTGNGCTTGTGTAGTAGTGCTATTTAGTCATGTTTGACTTTTGAGACCCCATGGACTGTAGCCTGCCAGGCTCCTTTGTTCATGGGATTTCCTAGGCAAAAATTTTGTAGTGGGCAGCCATTTCCTTCTCCAGGGATCTTCCCAACCCAAAGATCAAATCCATATCTCCTGTACTGCAGGTGGTCTCCTGCCTTGCAGGTGGATTCTTTACCTGGGAGACACCAGGGATTTCCAAACCAGTTCTTTAAATAATTATTGTTCTTCTTATCTGTAAGCTCAGATAAGAGATATCATTTTCTTGGTATGACAGTTTTTTGATCAGAGTCTTCCAATAAACACTGATTGACTTCTATGTACTTTAGGAAATAGGGAGTAAGTCCAACATGCATTCATGTCACTATAGCAAACTTTTTCAAGGACAAAGCAGTGTATTTTCTCAGTCTTAAAATGGTCAGCAACTTACATGTGTATAGCTCTGGCTAAATTTCCTAATTTCTCAATATTAATTTTTTTTATCCATCCCCAAATAAATATGGATTCTTAAAATTATATAGGTTCTTAGCAATATATTATGAATATCAATAAAATATGAGTACTGCATGATATTATAAATATAAAACCAATCAGTACCACTACTAGCCAATAATAATATCTTTGCAAACTATGAACATCATGCAGAGGACTTACTTGGCACAAGAAATATTAGGCTAAGAATAAGTTTTTCAAGAATCCCAGAATTTTATTAGAAAAGATGCACAATCAAGGGCTTTCAGAGACACCTCTAAATCATTTAAAGAAATGTTGTAATCAATTTTATATTTAATTAAAATTTCTATTCTAAATTAAATTATGCCCTTCATTATGCTTATAAGTCATATTGTAAGTGAATTCTACAGTCTCTATCTTTTGATCAGATCATAAACATATTCGAAATATATTTTTAAATAGAGTGAATGCATGGATTCTCTCAGAAAGAGAAAAGAGAATTTACTTTCAAGAATATTTGAAAAACATAAAACAGATAAGTTTCAAACTAAGAGGAAAAGGATGTCTTAGGACACTAGTGAGAGCCTGTGGATGAGAATAACAAATAAAGTGGGAGCAGTCACAAGGATTTCTGTGCCTAAAGATGATAGATGTTCAGGGTGAGGGAGAGGCAACTGAGAAGGGACCACCCAGTCAAAGTTGAGAAAGGATACAGAAGATTAGATGCAAAGTCACTGTCTCATCATTTTCTCATCTTGTTGACAAAGTAAGGAACATGAACTCTGGCAGTTCCTACCTCTCACTTTGCTGCAAGAGGCACATTTCAATTGTTAAGAAATTTTGAATTTGGAACTGTTAAACACCTCGATTTGTCTGAAAAGCATGAAGACCATAAAAGCAGATAACAAACCAAAATACTCAAACACATGAAATAGTAGTACTAAATCAATCAGAAAAAGACTTTAAAACAAGTCTAATTAATAAAGATCAAAGTTGCATCTGTGAAACAATAGCAGGAAACAAGTTGCCACAAAGATTAACCTTTTAGAGATATTGGAGATAAATATGTGGTGGTGGTAAGTCACTTCAGTCATGTCCAGCTCTTTGTGACCGCATGGACTATAGCCTGCCAGGTTCTTCTGTCCATGAGAAATTTCAGGCAAGAATACTGGAGTGGGATGCCATGCCCTCCTCCAGGGGATCTCCCAACCCAGGGATCAAACCCAAGGTTCTTAAGGTTCTCCTGCATTGGTAGGCAGGTTCTTTACCACCAGCACCACATGTACCAGGATAAATACAGCTATTGAGAAAAAAACTGATATATGAGCCAAATAATATAGTGGTTATAGATGATGTAAGAATTAGTGGTCTGGAGATGCCATGGATAGTAGCTATCAAAAGTTGATATTAGTTTATTAGAAATGTCAAAAGAGGGAATAGAGAAAAATAAAGCTGAGAATTGTAATTATGGACCTAATTTGTGGAAGTGACAAAAAGCTAAGGACCATGCTCAAGATGCTAACAAAGGTGGTAAACAGAAGTATTACAGAGAATATTATTAGGAAGTAATGGGAGAAAACATAAACTTCTCTTAATAGTGTTGTACTAAGAATATCACACTGAATACTCTGGTTCAAATATACTTGTGTGTGCTGGTAAATGCTATGCACAGAAAATGATGGGACAGTCACTACCCTTGTTGTCCAGTGGTTAAGACTCTGACCTTCAAGCCCAGAGGTTGGGAGTTCAATCCCTGCTCAAGGAACTAGGATTCAATGTGCAGTGTGGCATGGCCAAAACAACAACAACAACAACAACAA
>SJYV01024146.1:0-10188 GCA_006410875.1 Neotragus pygmaeus | reverse complement strand
ACCTCTGCCTGCCCACCAATAGAAGGTGATGGCTCAGCCAGACCACAGGACCTGCATTTTTCCCGATGGAAATCTGACCTACACTTGAATGTTTCTGGGTTCCTAGTAGTCTTTGAAAGGGATGTTTGCACTCATGTTCCAGTGGATCAAAGATCTGTGTTTTCAAAAATCTTCGCTCTTTGTTCTAGATTTCTTAGTGATAGATTAGATGATTTCTTCACCATGAAAACTTTAAAAACATTTTCTTGCTGTTTTCTATTTAATTCTGCAGAACATATCAACTTTAATCACTGAAGCATATTTATTAGGTAATATTTTTGAAATTATGCTTCAGAAATCAAGTTGTTACAAACGAAAAAAAAATCCTCAGTTTCAGTGTGATAACTTTACAGGATGTACTCTACACTAGAGGGTAAGGAGGAGGAGGAAAAAACCAAATATACAGTTACACGCTTTCTTTCCGCTCATCCAGATGTCAGGTTCCTGCTGGCAGTAACCAGAGGCTGGGAGGGAGGAAACCAGGGAGTGAGTGGGCGGCCTGCTGTTTGAGGGTCTGGCCCGTTTCTTTGTAGGTGGGAAGAGCAAGACCACTTGTAGCAGGTTGACTTGGGTTTGAATCCAGTAGCAACTGCTAACAGCTGCAACCTCAGCCAAGGCGGTGCTTCCCTGGTGGCTTGGATGGTAAAGAATCCTCCTGCAATGCGGGAGACNTTGTAGGTGGGAAGAGCAAGACCACTTGTAGCAGGTTGACTTGGGTTTGAATCCAGTAGCAACTGCTAACAGCTGCAACCTCAGCCAAGGCGGTGCTTCCCTGGTGGCTTGGATGGTAAAGAATCCTCCTGCAATGCGGGAGACCGGGGTTCCATCCCTGGGTCAGGAAGATCCCTTGGGGAAGAGACTGGCCACCCACTCCAGTATTCCTGCCTGGAGAATTCCGTGAACAGAGAAGCCTGGCGGGCTACAGTCCACGGGGTCACAACAAGCTGGACACGACTGAGTGATTCACACTTGCAGCCAAGTCACTCGGCGTCTCTAGCTTTAGTGTGAGTCTCATAACAGAAGTAATAATATGGACCTTTGCAAACTGTTGTGTGTAAAACACAGATAATGCAAAAGTGCCAGAGGCCAGAGTGGGCCCTGGGGCTCACCTCCCTCCAGGAAATAGAAATCTGTGCTCCAGCAACTGCAGTCTGGCGGTCAAATGTGGGACACACTGCTTTATGGAATCCCCTTGGCGGAGGTTCACAGTGCATGCACTGGCCGATATGTGAGTCACTCTGAGTAAATCTGCACTAAAAAGGGAAATCAGTTCACAGTTAAACATATCAATTTATTTGGGACTTTATTCTTTTCCTTGGATCACTCATTCCTGTGGGATCATACTTCCCATAGGACATTCTTACCTGAACCTGGAAAGCGGTGAGCTAGGGCCGCATGTGGGAGAGGACAGATTTCAGCAATGATCGTCATTCCTTGTGAATGTCTAAGAGTGTAACTTGAGGATGATGAAGAAGAGCAGGGCTTGTCTCTAGTCGAATGCAGACCTAATAAATAAGGTGGAAAGTTCCAGTAGAGAATGAGGCTAATATACTCAGGTCATTGTTAATCTCTGAGGCTATTTTCTTCTTGTCTGTTTATACTGACGTCAGTCAATATTGGAAGCATAAGAGTTTAAAGATACATGTGGAATCATATAAACAATCGTTGACAAACACACCCATGTTTCTTTTATGTGAAAGACAATATACAATGCTACCTCTGTTTTAATTTTTAAAATTTAAACCAAAATATCTGTCAACTGATAAATTAATAAAGAAGATGTGGTAGATATATACAATGAAATTTTATTCAGCCATAAAAAGGAATGAAATTGGCTCATTTGTAGAGATGTGGATGGACCCATAGACTGTCATACAGAATGAAGTAAGTCAGAAAGAGAAAAATCGAACAGTGCATGTTAATACATATATACTGAATCTGAAAAAATTGTTACAGACGGTCTTATTTACACCCAGAAGTAGAGGCACAGACAGAGAGCAAACGTATGGACACCAAGTAGGGGGATGGGCGGGGGAGTGAATCGGGAGGTTGGGATTGACAGAGATACACTGCTGATACTTTGTATAAAATAGATAGCTAATTAGAACGTCCCACAGGGAACTCTTCTCAATGCTCTGTGGTGACCTAAATGGGAAGGAAATCCAAAAAAGAAGGGATATATGTTTAAATACAGCTGATTCCCTCTGCTGTATGCAAAAACTAACACAACATCGTAAAGCAACCATACACCAATAAACATTTTTTTTTTACATGCTGGCTTTGGAGTTCATTTGATGCTTATCATGAACCAATTCTCTTAGTTCTTTCATGATGAGATTTCCTTCCTGTACTTGGGAGAATAATTATCCTTTCTCTAATTAGGAGCAAGGGCTTGAGCCAGATGGCCTGGGTTGGCTCTTAGTTCCAAGGTTTATGAGTCATGTGACCTTGAACAAATTTCTCAAACTTCAATTTGCTCATCTGAGTAGTGCCACCTCCACATGTTGTTTAAAGGATTAAATAAACTCATCCAACTTAGGAATTTACCCCAGCACTTGGAACACGGTAAGCAGTCAATATAATTTCCAGATATGATCTGTAGGTCAAATATTTCTATATAGACATGCACCTGAAGGTATTTATTAACCGAAAACTAACCTACTCTGAGTTGATTATTGTTCTCTGTGTTTAACAAATCATTTGATCTGTATAAAAGCCCCATGAAGTAGATACCATCAGTGCTATCACTAGGTAGAAATGGTTTTCCCCATTTGGTGACTCACAGAACGGACACAAAAAAGGTGTAAGCCACTTGCCAAAGTGACACATATGCCGAGAACAGAGGGAGCCAGCCTTGCCCACCAGGCTTTGTCTCATCTAGGATGAGGTAGGTCCCTGGGGCGACAGAGGATGGGGCGGTTGGATGGCATCACCGACTCAATGGACATGAGTTTGGGCAAGCTCAGGGCTAGTGGAGGACAGGGAAGCCTGGCGTGCTGCAGTCCGTGGGCTCGCAGAGTCGACACGACTTAGTGACTGAACAATAGCACGGTCCATGTGCGGAGCAGCGGAGACCCAGGGACTGCTCAGTTTCCAGCATCACATGATTTTTGTCGTCTTCTTGCTTCTGCTCAAGGCTTCACGTGCAGTCTTCTGTCTGGTGTCCTGAAATCAGGGAGAGAAGTTGCACTCTGATGTTAACAGCTAAGGGGTTTATCATTACAGATCCACAGTTTTGATCAAGCTTTGGGTTCAGGCCGCTTTACTGCCTGTCATTTGATGTTCTGAAGGCCAGTTTAATCTTATCCCTCTCCTCCACCTTCCTGACATGAATTCTTGGCTACCGTCTATGCAAACTTGACTGTGCGTTTCCAAGTGTTCCCTTCTCTGTGGATGTAGCACATCTTTGATTGTGGTCCATAAAGCTGCAGGGCTGCACACATAGTGTCCTCTCTCATGAAAATACACCAGGTACTTTTTTCTTTTCTAAAAAGAGGTTTTTGGAGACACCTGAATTATTCTAATCTTACAAATTCTTTTTTAAAAAGTGTGATTTCAGGGGCACGCTGTAGCGTGAGAAGCTGTCAGCTTTGTAAGCAGAGGGACTGAGGGTAAGAACTGGGCCCCTTATTTCTCTTTGTAGCTGTGAGATTTGGGACAAATTACTAATCTTTTAAAGCTTCCATTTCCTTCTAGAGTTCTTCAATAAGACAGCCCATGAAAATCATTTAGCATGTGCCAAACACATAGTAAATATTCAAAAATATTAGCAATTATATACTTTAATAACAATGAAATCATGTTCTCTGCCCTGGAGACCTGCTCATCTGAGTTTCTTCCTCAGTTCCATGTGAGAACTGGCACAGAACACGTGGGTGAGAGTAACATTATTTTTTTCCTTCGCCAAGACTTTAAATAATTGTTTTGCTTTTGAAAAGGTGCTAATTCTCTTTCTGACCTCTGAGTTGATTCTATAAGACCACTGACAGATCAGACAGAGGCAGAGCCTTGCAATCAGAGCATTTACAGGGCATGACCCTCCTTGTCCTCAGAGAAGCGATCTGTGCTTCCAAGTCCTTGCTGAATAATTTATTTGTGTATAGAGGCTTTGGAAAATTGAGCAGACAAATGTTTCACTCATATTATATTGCTGCAGTCAATCAAACTCTTCATGTGTGTGCGCGTCTAGCTTTCTTCTGATCAAAATCTTAAGGAGACTGAAACTTTTTTCCCTTTTTTTTAATGCAAGTATAGTTGATTTACAATGTGTTATTTTGTGTGTACACTTGGTGTACAGCCAAGTGAATCTGTTATACTTTTACATATATCCACTCTTTTTGATTATTTTCTCTCATAGGTTATTACAGAGTATTAAGTAGAGTTCCCTGTGCTATGCAATAGGTCCTTGTTGATTACTTTATATCTAGTAGTGTGTATCTGTTGTTTAAAATAATCATTATTGGGACTTCCCTGGTGGTCGAACGATTAAGACTCTGAGCTTCCACTGTAGGGGACCCAGGTTTGAACCCTGCTTGGGGAACTAAGATCCTGTGCTGCCAAAAAGGAGTAAGACAGGAATACGAAATAGCGACTGTCAATCACAGCTTCACAAGTGCCTGTATAGGAACAACAAGCATAACCATGACCCATAGCGAGCCCTCCCATTGCCAGGCAGAGCGATCATGACTTTAATCCTCACTTCTTATTTCCCCAGTTTTGCAGATGAGAAAATAGAAGTTCAGAGTCTGAGGGACTTCAGTAAGTCTCTGGAACCGGCAGGTGCCAGAACCAGAATCCAGCATCCCGATTCTCATTCCACAGCTGATGTCTGTGCGTNCACTTCTTATTTCCCCAGTTTTGCAGATGAGAAAATAGAAGTTCAGAGTCTGAGGGACTTCAGTAAGTCTCTGGAACCGGCAGGTGCCAGAACCAGAATCCAGCATCCCGATTCTCATTCCACAGCTGATGTCTGTGCGTCAGGCTGCTCCGTGACCGCTTCTTCCATTTTATCCTGCTGCTCACAGCACAGACTGCTCGGCAAACACCCCGAGAAGGCTCTGCTCGGTGCCCCAGGGTTTTCATGTTTTCCATATAAAAAGTTTGCTGGTCACATTTTCACATGTTTGCCTTTGACTGGTGGTGGTGATTTAGTCACTAAGTCATTCCTGACTTTGCAACCCCACAGACTGTAGCCGCCTGTCCACGGGATTCTCCAGGCAAGAATCCTGGAGTGGGTTGCCATGCCCTTCTCCAGGGGATCTTCCCTAACCAGGGATCGAACTCCCGTGCCCTGCAATTCCTGCACTGGCAGGCGGATTCTTTACCACAGAGCTACCAGGTAAGCCTGCCTTTGACTCTCTCGTGGTAATTAAGGTTATTTACAGACAAAGCTGATGAATGACCGATGTGGTCCAATAAAGGATGGAGGCAGTCGATAGAAAAGGAGGGAACAGGCGGCGGCAGGGATGGTGTGGTGTCGGAAAGGCTTTCAATAACCCAGACGCTCGAACGTCCGTGGATTCCACTCTACACGTTAACCTACTATAGGAGGTGAGCTGTGGCCCATTAATGGTTTGGCCATTAATTTCTCCCTAAATTAATTCCTGGAGAAATCATAGGCAAATAGCACCCACCCTGCAGCGCTTTTTTTTTTTTTTTTTTAATGCTGTGAGATAAGGATTAAGAAACCCCATGGCCCAGTAAGAAACCCATTTAGCAGTCTCTTTGTACTGATAAAATTTCTTCTGGCACTGAACTCCTGCTGTCAAAAATACTATAACATTTTACTAGTTTGCAAAAGATGAAAATGTTACCAGATGTTAAATTCAAGGAGCAAGTTAACAGCTTCTGTTTTCAAATAGGTAGGTTTCTATCTTAAAAAAGAAATAATCATAATAAAAAAAGGACTTCATTTGCCAGCCACAGCATTAAAAAAGTTGAGTCATTTCTGACTTGATTTTGTAATGACTTAGCCTCACAGGATTGAGCCTTTAAATAATGGGCTATGTGCTAATTACTTTAATTCCCAGCAGGCCTTCTAAAGGTTTCTTTTGAACCCAAAAGGCATGGCATGTTTTTGAACCCCAAAGGCATGTTTTTCAGAACAAAGTAATTAAACAACTTTTCCCCAGTGGCATTATGGCCATAGAGAGAACCTGCCTGAATGCAGGAGCTCTTACCATTGTTCGTGTGTTACATATTTTTTGCTCTGCCATGGCGATATCCCTCCCGCCCTGGTATCGCTCCTTCGCGCAAAAGGTTTATGGAAATGAAAGCATTTCAGGGGCTGCTCACCTGGCTCATTAATCAGGGCTGGGCTTGTTACCTAGTCCTTCTTGACTCCACGTGAGTCAGATAAGTGGAAAGGCGAGAAGAATAGGAGATGTGAATGCTTGTGTGCAGTCAGTGTGGGCCTGTGTTTTTATTGGTCTTTGGATGGTTTGCAGCGGGTACTTGGGAGACACGTGCCTGTGGCATTTTTCATCTGTATCCTGGAAGGATTTTTTTCAATGTTTCACCTTAGGGTCTTCAAAGAATAATTCTTTGGTTCAGTAATAGCTATAGAAACCTTCTCCTTTGATACCCAAGGGTGGTGAGGAACTCTCCTTTTGATTAAGGAACGCTCAAGCGATTGAAGAACACTATAATAGATGAAATAGGGGTGGATGTCAGTCATGTCCCATTAAGTCAGGCTTATTAAAGGCAAAATTGAGCCTCTCGCGGAATATTTGACTCCACATTTAAAAACAGGCAGCGTTAGACTCCTGCCTCCTGTAAGTTTTCCTTTTCTGTTCCTGACATGAGCTGATCATTTCAACCCTTTTTCTTACGGTTGGTGATGACAAAGTGGTCTTCCGATTGGCAACGTGATAGCCATGGTTTGAATGCAGTGTGGGGCCTTCGGTTGTCAGTCCTGAACATTTTGGTTTGCCCCTGTGCTAAGTCACTGTAGCTGTGTCCGACTCTTTGCCACCCCATGGACTGCAGCCCGCCAGGCTCCTCTGTCCTTGGGATTCTCCAGGCAAGAGTCCTGGAGTGGGTCGCATGCCCTCCTCCAGGGGGTCTCCCGGCCCAGGGATGGAACCCGTGTCTGGTGTGTCTCCTGCATTGCAGGCAGATTCCTTACCACTAGTGCCAGCTGGGAGTTCTCAGACAGTGCCTGTTAGAACACCTGTGGTTTTCTGGATGTTTACAACTCACCCTTTGAAACGGGACAGGGAAGTGTGTTACTGGAGACACACTAGTCCTCCACACGACCACGAAATAAAGGCCAGTAATTTCCTACCACACTTTCAGGATGCTTTGAAATTAAGAAGAATCACATTTCAGGTGCAAAGATCTCCTTCAGAAGTAATCGTGTGGTTGCAGCTTCCCTGGAAAGAGACAGAAGCATATGTGAAAAGTGTCCTTTAGCTGGGGAGCAGTTTGTTGGTGTTTGAAATCTGTACGGAGGTTGAGAAGGCAAAGCTGCATGTGGACAACATCACTGATGCAATAATGTGCCTGTCACATGGGATCCGGGTTCTATGTGAACGATTCTGTTTGCAGAGCCACGCACTTCTCTCCTGGACTTTAGGCCCACGAGCTCGAACGGTCGCTTCCCTCTTCCACCCTGCCTCCCTCCCCCTCTCTTCCCCTCCTTCCCTCCCCTTTCCTTTCTCCCCTAAATTAAACAGAACATTTACTTTGTACCAAGCATCCTTTGCTTAGTCGCTAAGTCCTGTCTGACTCTTTGCGACCCCAGGGACTGTAGCCCTCCAGGCTCCTCTGTCCATGGGATTCTCTAGGCAAGAATCCTGGAGTGGGTTGCCATGCCCTTCTCCAGGGGATCTTCCCTAACGAGGAATCGAACTCCCGTGCCCTGCAATTCCTGCATTGGCAGGCGGGTTCTTCACCACTAGAGCCACCTGGGAAACCATCGAACATCATGCTGTGACCTATATGACCTGCATGAAATGTAAAACCTAAAGGAAGGTGTACCAAAGATATAATCTCATGACGATTACCTACATCCTTACGACAGAGATGATTTTCCCAGAGACCCTGATCCTCCCGTGACCTTTCTTCTCCCATGAGAGGGACCTCCACCCTCTGAATCACACCAGCAGGGCTCCCTCCTCTCTCCTTGACATGGAGCCTCTAAACAAGCGACGTCCATCATACCCCACAGTCCCTGCTGACCGCTCCCTCCTGTGCATCCTCCTCCTCCTGACCGTGGGACCCTCGTCTCGCACCTGCATTTCACACTCCCTGTGCAACCAGTCACATCTCCCCTCCAGTATGGGCTTGACATTCGTTTTTCGAGATCATATACGTACCGATGGCCCAGTATGTCACCGTGCTGGTCACTTGTTAGGCTTACGTTTCAGCACATACATCTGACCTCGTCTCTCCTCTTTCTCAGGCTTAGAAACCTCTGCTGACCTCACCCTCTGAGGCCAGCGTCCAGCTCTTCGGTGTATCTGGTCTTTAGACTGAGCTCCACCCTTTTCCTGTCTCTCTCCACGCTCTGCTCCTTCCCTGCGCCTTCCCTCCCTTCTTGCCTTCTTCCTCTCTGTCTTTTTCTTCCTCCCACCTTTCCGCATTTCTCTCCAGCCCCCCGCCAGTGCCTGCCTTACCACACCTATCTGTGCCTCGAGATCGCGTCAAAGGCCAGTTTCTGGGCTTGTCCTTTATTCTCCGACGCAGTTCTACTCACCTTTGAAGGCCCAGTCCTGCTTCTTCCCTGTGGGAGTCTCTCTTGCCTGCCCCCCTGGTTTGCGCCTCTGTTTTGCACAATTATTCTGTGTTTACACTTTGCCTCTGGCATTAGGCAGCGTGCTTTTTGGGCCCGAGACTCTCGTTTATTTCTGTGTCCTGACTCCAATCTGTGGGGAAATAGCAGGTGGCCAAGATGGCGTCAGTCAGGCTCTCTCGCCCACAGCCGGAGAACAGTGACGCCTGGCAGTATAAGGGCTGGGGTCGCGTACAGCAATGTGCATGCGCGTCACGCCGTCCCCACTTGGCCACGGGCCGCTTTTGTTCTATAAAGGTGTAGAAGCCCCACCTGAGAAACCCTTTTTGCTCCTGTGCCAGCCTGGAGAGGATAAACATGTCTGCAGTTTCTACGGCTCCTGAGATTTCTTCCAGTGTCCCTGCTCACACTTTGCTTACCCTGGATTCAGTGGACAGTGTTTCATTGCTGGCACACAGTGGATGCCCAATAAAAACCGAACATATGGCCCACTGACTTCATGAAGGGACATTTGGTTTGTTTTCACTCATCAATCAGTTGCCAAATGTTTTTCACAGCTTCACTAGGAAGAAGATTATTTTGTGATTGATTTTTTAATATCCTAGGAGAGTGGAAATGTCTAACTAGCATCCCACAAAGACTCTGAGACAATGGAGGTTTATCTGGGGAGGTGTTCCCTGCACGTCCCCATCCTGCTTGGAGGGCTGAGCGGCTGGTGAGCATCTGACGTATCTGGGAACTGGAGGACGAGGCAGACTGAGGGGAAGAAACTTTGCTTACAGAGATTTCCCAGGTGGCTCAGTGGTCAAGAATCTGCAGGTCATTGCAGGAGATGAGGTTTGATCCGAGAGTCCGGAAGATCCCTTGGATGAGGAAATGGCAACCCACTCCGGTATTCTTGCCTGGGAAATCCCATGGATGGAGGAGCCTGGTGGGCTACAGTCCATGGGGTCACAAAAGAGTCGGACACAGCTAAGTACCTGAGCACGCATGCAGCTTTATTTGCAGGGCTAAGTGAGGACAAGACGGTTTCCAGGTACACAAATCTTAGAACTCATATTTCCTTCTCAGCATGAGTGCCTTCTGAAACTCACCTGGTTTTCCCTTCAGAATTTGGCCCCTGAGACAGATTATCCCACTACGGTCTACAGACCAAGTGGCCGTGCTGGGCGCAGTTTTCTGCGCTGGCCCCTCTAGCAGGCGCTTCATTTCTGTCTATTTCTGGCGCTCACAGGTGCCGCCCCTGGAGGTTGGCTTCCTGAGATGTGACGGGCACACCTGAGCGCCTGCCTCTGCTTCTGGGTTGGGGGCAGGACGGCCCCGCGTGTCCTCCTGAGCAGCAGGGCAGAGACAGCGCCGGCGGGAGAGGAGAGCCCCTCCCCGCCCCCAGCACAAGGCTACCGCGGCACACAGGC
>SJYV01024145.1:0-35838 GCA_006410875.1 Neotragus pygmaeus | reverse complement strand
GGGTGACCTTGTAGCTCCCTGGGAGCAGGATGTAGCTCCCCGTTCAATCAGAAAGCAATGGTGGAGGAGGTCGCAGTCCAGGAAACAGTCATGTCCATCATGGACAACCTATACACTTAAATATTGACAAAGCTCCAATTTATGATAATAGAGTAACTACATACATTCCCCTTTCTCAGTTTCTGTCGTTATTAAATATGGGAACTGTCTCTATAAGAATATTAAAAGAAATATTTCCTGGTTATTTAAAGCTGATTTCAAGCATAAACGTACAATCCCAGAGAAAGAGGACAAAAGAATCAAAGCAACATGGATAAAATGAAGACAAACAGAAACCTACCCCAAATTCTGATGAGAGAATCAGTACTTTTCCTTTTGCTGTTAGATCTTTATAAAGTGCATCTATTTCGGCGTGATATAATTGTGTTCTCTCTTCTGTGGTTTGAGTTTCCACAGAAAATAGTATATTGCCAACCCTAGAAATACAAGAATGCATGTCAGAGGCATGTATTATACAATCCACAGAGCTAAACACAGGCGGGGTGTGGGGCAGCAGCAGGGTGGCACTCGGCGATGTGGTAGGACACGCGAGGAGTGTCAGCGCCTTCCTGAGCAGACTGCCGAGGCGCGTCTCGCAGCAGGCGGTTTTGTCACAAATAGATTTTGCTCAGTTTAACCGTACGTACTTTTTTAAAAAACTTGTTTTTAATTTTAATTTTTAATTGGAGGATAACAGCTTTGCAACGTTGTGCTGGTTTCTGCCATACAACAACATGAGTCAGCCGTAAGTATACATACATCCTCTCCCTCGCACCCACCCCTCCAGGTCACCAGCGAGCACGGAGCTGAGCTCCTTCTCACTAGCTCTGTCTTACACGCGGTAATGTACATAGGTCAGTGCTACTGTCTCAGTTCGCCCCACCCTTCCCTCCCCTCGCTGTGTCTACAAGTCCTTTCTCTGTGTCTCTACTCCTGCCCTGAGAATAGGTTCATCAGTACCATCTTTTTAGATTCCATATATATGTGTGTTTAATCACGATAGCTGTTTTTCTCTTTCTGACTTCACTTCAATCTGTATAATAGGCTCTAGATTCATATGTACGTCTTTTATGAGCTTAAGCCAACAGAGGAGGAAATAACTACACAGAGTACAACATATTTCAATGTGGTTCAATTTTATCAGACAATCACTCTTTTACATCAGAAGAGTAGGAGCCGGGGCTGTGCACAGAAAACAAGTTCTGGGCCTTCACAGTTTCATTTTTTAAAACTCTGCTGCATGTGCAGCTGCACGTGAGGCCCGGTGGAGGATAAAAGCTCCATGCCACAGGTATTTACTGCGTAACGCCAGTACCAAAATGCTGAAAACAGTCCTTAGATCCTGTGAAGAACAACAAGGCAAAGCGGCTGGCTTTATCAAGGAAAGGAGGGGGAACAAGGTCACAGATTATTATGAGTACAGGCGTAGGGCCGTAACAGTTGATCAGAGGTTCAGAGGAGAAAGTTGATCTAATTTGGAAGATGTGGAAGAAAACAGAACATGCTTTGTAGAAGAAGGGGCCCGAACTTGGGTCTTCAAGATGAGGATGAGAGTAAAACAGACCCAAGAGGTAGGAGGTGACCTTGGGGAACAAGTCATCCAGCTGAAGTGGCCGGCCTGATTCTGGCAGGAAAGTGCTTCAGGTAAAGCAGGAACTACTGTTTGAGATCATTATTACAAAAGGCCTTGCCTGTGTTGCAGGCAAGATGATTTCAGAGTCAACAGGCAATGGCAGGGTATGGACTAGGGAGGGATTTTTGGATCCAGGGGGACACCCAGCGGGGTGGAGCCCACTGAAGCACTGGTCAGGCACCAGGAGACCTGAGATGGAGATACGAGTCAGGGGTCCTTGTGGGGTCAGAGGCCCCAAGCAAGACTAACAATGAATGGGATGAAAATACACGGCAGAGGAAGATGCTATGCTTGGTGGAAGGATTTATGTACTCTTACTCAGTAGTTCCATTTCTGCTGGGAACTTAATCATGGGTGGGCGAAGAGGAAGGAGGAAATAAGTTTACATCAATAGAAAACCCTGGAATTCCTTTTATGAGAGGAGAACCATCTTTATTGGGAAGGTACTTTGATAAGTGGCTTGGGGTAGAGATGGAGATTTGCTAAACGGTGTTTCTTCCCGAAGGCTGGTGTGAGTTCTGACAAGGAAGCAAGGGACCAGGAGGCAGAGGGGCTGAGAGGACCTGGGGCCCAACGCTGAGCTGCCAGACACCCCTGACACAGAGGTGGTGGAGCTCAGGGCAGCAGCTGGGGCACGCGTGCTGCGAGGAGGGCAGTGACTGGGGAGGGTCGAGATCATGCCACCAAGCTCAACGATGTGGAGGCTCTGAGGTGAGGTTTGGATTTCACATGGACATAAAATGATTATTAACACAAATTTTCATTTGGTGCTATTATATAAGCTGAAAAAGTAGAAAACATCCTAAATGATCAATGATAAGTAAAAACTAGTAGGAGTACCTCTACAAAATTCCAAAAATAGAATACTATGCAATTTTTAGAAATGCTTTTAAGAATAAGGTATGGGGAAACATTCATAGCAAGGGTAGAAAAGAAACAGGTTATAAAACAATATGTACAGTATAATGTCAGTTTTTAAAGGAAACAATGATTTAAAATTTTTTATCTTTGCTTATCTATATTCTAAATTTTAAATAAGACATACTTGTACTCCCACAATGAATTAAAACTATATTTAAAATTCAAATAACAGCCTTCAATCTGCCAATCTCTCATCTTTTTTTCACTTAATTGGTAAAAGTCTTCCTCACAACAAGCTTCAAAAAAGCTGGTTCTAGTGATACACTGGACCTTGATAATCTCCATTTCAGGAGACAGCAAAAGCCCGCAATGTCAAACCTCCTCTGGGAATACCAAGCGTCTGCACACTTTCTGACGCCTGCCCACCTCTGTACACCCATACTTAGGAAGCGCACGTACTTGTCTCCTGTAATCGTAATCGTGAAGCCATCATATTCCTTCCCTTGGTCTTTGAGGCTGGGAACTTTGGTGTTCACAGTGAACCCATCCTTTGTCTTAGTATTAAACTGCTTTCAAGGAAAAAGAAAATTCACATTACTAGTGAGATTCATTGTAAATTCCCAATCTGCAGCGCCAACTCTGACTTTGATGTTTCTAAGAAGGCTCAGAGAATGCAAGACATCGTGTCCTCTGTCCTGGCAGCTAGTGTCCAGGATGCCTACGCCCCCATCCACTCTCTCAGCCCAAGTCACCCTCCCCATGGCCCCTGCCAGAGGCCAGAAGAGAACCTCAGAGCAAAAGGCACACAGCTTTCTTCAGTGGCAACTCTCACTCCTAAGAACTCCATTTGGGTCTTTTCTCTTGTTCATCTTAGCTGGCAGAAACTTTGACACTACGCAGAATAGCTGTATTCAACATCCTACAANAGGCCAGAAGAGAACCTCAGAGCAAAAGGCACACAGCTTTCTTCAGTGGCAACTCTCACTCCTAAGAACTCCATTTGGGTCTTTTCTCTTGTTCATCTTAGCTGGCAGAAACTTTGACACTACGCAGAATAGCTGTATTCAACATCCTACAACTCAAAATAGCACCATGCATTTTTGCTAGTGCTTCTTCAAAGTAGACTCTTATCTGTCTGAAAAGCACTTAGGATTTTGTCAACCAAGAATTTTATACACACACGTGCATAAACCCCAACTGTGCAGACCACAGAGTAACAAGGCAGAGTATTCTAAAGGAACTAGAGGTAAGAATGGCTTTTAAGGGTGATGAGTATGAACACAGCTTTCTGTTTAAAACACTTCTGACAAACTGAAAAGCCAATAAATAGGTGTTGTCACTGCTCCAGAAACATCCTCCCCAAATTCGGTTATTGAGTGTAGCCAACATTTTTTAGGACTGACAGACTTGAATAAGAGAACCGACGGGAAAATAAAAAGAGGTTGTGCTTCACAAAACACACTGGAGGAAAAGGCTGTCTAAAAACAGTGGTCAGTGGACACTCACTAAGGTCCAGGGAAGGGTGAAGACGTGTGGATGCAGGCAGGATGGCTGGTAGCAGGGGCTGAGACAAGGGGTGTCTCTGTATGAGGACAGGGACTTTTAGGGGCAGAATGTGCTAACACTTAAGGGTATGGGTCAATTCTCTTTAATGCTCCCTGCATGCCTGTAAGATAGGCTTGGCCTCAGCCTCACAGGTGAGGAAACCCAGATGGTGAGACAAGGCAAGGTGAGGCCCTGCCTAAGCTGCACATGGCAACAGGGGCCCATGATAATCCAGTCCCCTAATTCACTAACCAGCTGCCCAGAGGGAACTGAGGTAACTCTGAACCTGGCTGTTGGGCAGAAGTACGTCGTGTAGAAGAGCCTGTCAGGGCATCACACTCAACAAGCACTTTAAACACAAAGGCATATTTTTATTTACTTCTGTGTGTGCCTTTAGAAACACCAGGACACACACAGCCTGGGTGGAGGCACGGTGTGCAAGGCCACAGTGAGATGGCCATTCCCAGATACAGCCAAACAGGCAATGACTCTGCAGTGGGAGCCAGACACTGAGGGCAGGGGCGGGGGATGCTGGGCCCCTTAGCAGCTCTCCATGCAACTGCAGCCTTTTGTGCATTATGCTTTTCTTAATACACACACTCACACACACACAGACATACACACACACACTTTGGGCTTCCCTGGTGGCTCAGACAGTAAGGAATCTGCCTGCAGTGCGGCAGACCCGGGTTTAATGCCTGGGTTGGGAAGATCCCCTGGTGAAGAGAATGGCCACCCATCCCAGTATTCTTGCCTGGAGAATTCCATGCACAGAGGAGCCTGGTAGGCTACAGTCCATGGGGTCACAAAGAGTGGGACATGACTGAGTGACTAACACTCTCACTTTTCACTTTCATATATATGTGTTAAAATATCCCTCAGCTGCTTCCGTATTCTGCCTAATACAGTAAATTTAAATGCCGAAAATACCCACTGGAAAGCTAAAGACTGAAACCTGAGTCAGTCTCCAGTTTCTGTCTGTCTGGTGCATCCAGCAGTCCTTGGTGGGGCCATTCTGCCCCCTGGGGGACGTTTGGGGAATTCAGGGGAGAGTGTGGCTACAGGGATGAGGTGCAAGGGACAGTCACACGGGCATGACTCCCACTGGATTTGCACATGGATGAAGAAGCTGTTTATAATGTAATAATTACCTAGGCCTGGAATCAGAACTCCATTTTACACTCACACGCTAAATATTTGTTACAGTCGAAATACCCACTGACTTTTCTAGAAATGCAAATAGCATATAAACTGAGGAAAGAGTATATCTGTACACTGTACAGAACTTTATTAAGTGTGGTTTACCATTATGGAAAACCATATCACCAAAGTCACAGCTCACGATACTTGAGTCATCAAATGACAGATGGCTGCAGGGCTGCGTCTGGAGCCGTCACACTCACCAAGACTTTACACACATGTGTAAGCAACCGGCTACTTCTCTGTGGCTTCTCATTAAGACATGCCTGAATGCTGACCTACTGTTTCTTGCCTATAAACAACTTAGCTTTTAGAGCTCCTTTACAGCACTATGGTGACTTTCTAAGGGATTTTCTGAGGATGTACATTCTTATGGATTTGATTTTAGTGTAGTAAAGGGGCCATGTGAACAGGTTTGCTGAGTTAAGACGAGTTTGAGAAGACTGAGAACCACACCTCAGTTCACAGGACCCTCAGAATAACTGGGTTGGCCAGGAACAAGGCTCAGCAGCACCAAGAGCCTGGAGGGAGCCAGGGGAGATGGCCCGGCCCAGCGAGCAGACAGGCCTGGGCCGCGGGGCCAGCTCGTGGCTTTGCCCACGACAAGATGCCTCCTGGTCATGCTTTAGAAATGTGTGAGCTTTGTCATACACAGAAATGTCTCATCATTTACTTGATGTACATCAGTCTTATCTACTAGAGCTACAAGGAGAATATTTATTCAAGTTTTATGTTATAGGTCAAACTATTAATTGAAAAAAATTAAATATACCTGCTGTGGGCACATTTTGGGTAGTTTGGAGAAAAGGTTCATAAAGTTCTAATTTCTTAATGGATTGTACTTTTAAAACAATGTAATTATTTCCCCCTGATGGGCCCTTTATCTTGAATTCAAATACTTCTGATACTGACATTGCCACACCTGCTTTTCTCCAGGAGCATTTGCCTGGCCTACCTTTCAACCTTGAACTTTCTGAATATCATCTTGTTGCAGATGTTTCCAGTGAACAGAACACAGCTGGGCTTTAAAACACCGATCTGAGATGCTTGTTCTTTCAGGGAGGGAATCAATCACTCACGACATATCACCCATTATAAACATTCCCTCCTTATCTTAATTTTCCCCCTTCTCTTTCTGTCAACCTTTAGTTGAATTGACTTTGCTTTCTTTACAGCATTTTCCTACCTTCTAGGGTCTGCTTTAATTTTGGTTATTATTCAGAATGTGTTTTTATCAGTGTTTTTAAGTGGAACACTTTATAAAACTTAAAATACTAATAACATTAACAAATATGCATCTAATGATAATAAGTTCTTCTTTCAAAGAGTACTAATTTTTTCCCCTAAAAACAACTACTGTGATTTTGATGATAAATTTACCTTCATAATTGGAAGGAGGTCTTCCACTTTGTGGACCTTTTCCAGAGCTTCTCTAACTTCCAACAATCCTTTAGGATTATTAGCGCTTTAAAGGGGAAAGAGAGAGAGACAGCAACTAAAATTAACACAGAAATCAGTAATTAATTATGCTATTACCTTTAATTTAGATAAATCCTTAATTACAAGTGGCTCAATATTCAAAATGGTGGACCACAACCAAAGTATCGAAATAAGGGAATAGTTTAATCTAATTAATATTGCGTTACAGATGAGAATTAGGGAAGCAGCAGTCTGTCCAGATATGAAATAGGGAAAACCAGAACAGATGGACAGCCAGTGCCTATGTGGACATGCACGGGTCTGGGCTTGGTCAGAAAACTTTTGATTCTCCTATTCCAATTACGAAATTAGAAGTATATGTTTCTTATTCCTAAAGTTGCTCAAATGGAAGTATACTACGAGGCTTATATACCAATTTTATAGTTACTTGGTGACAACTAACCTTCAGAATTCTTTCTCCCCGGCCTTTTGTCCACTGTCTTATCTACACTGCACAGCCTCTCAGTTGAGGAAGGATGATTATTAAGGCTGAAATCCACCATTTAATCCCTAATTAAGNCTACGAGGCTTATATACCAATTTTATAGTTACTTGGTGACAACTAACCTTCAGAATTCTTTCTCCCCGGCCTTTTGTCCACTGTCTTATCTACACTGCACAGCCTCTCAGTTGAGGAAGGATGATTATTAAGGCTGAAATCCACCATTTAATCCCTAATTAAGAAATTTAGAAAAACATCCTGCTTTTACTGAATTCAAAGACAGGAGATAGGCTAGAAAAGCCACAGGACTGTAAGATTAAAAACACTCGGTTGAGGTCCATGGATTTTGTAAAGCTATTTAAAAAAAGGTTGATAAATGATTATGAAAGGCTTTATGATTCCAAACACTATGTAAAAATGTGATATATTTTGTTCAGTCTGTCAATAGGCGTGGTTTTCAAGTTTCATAAATATAACTAATGAAAAATATATAAAATCTATCCATTACCATGAAAAAGAAAATGGAAAGATTACCCATGATAAACTAGAATTCTATCTTTAATAAAATGAAGAATTTTCTCAAAATATTCCAGGTATCTCATGTTGATCACCTGTCCCCTGTTAAGAAAAAAATATATGTTGAGAATGTTTTTACAGTGAGATATATTCCACAGGATCTAATTTCAACATTAATTCAAAAGGACAGTAAGAGAGCGGTGAGAATAATGTAGCCAAGAGGTTTGGGGCATTGGTTTGTTTGCAGTCAAACAACGGGAGAAACAAATGCCTGTCTTAGCAAAACTGATGGTCAGCAATGGAGAACTCTCTGGAAGAAAGGTACCAAACTCAGTCCAGAGAGGCCAAAGCAGGGAGAAAAGTTCTCAAGTGCTGAAATGGGCCCAGACTTATTTGCCAGTTTACCATTAAGAATCCCGTCCCTTTCCCAGCAATGTACCCCCTCCCGTTCCCAGTGTTCCTGACAGCGTTAGCTGCTAATACTCCTACTGAGTGTGTAATTTACTCGCTGTCTTCATCCCCTCCACCACTCTAAACAGTATTTTCCTCCCATTTCTACCCCACTTTCAAAACTGCCCCAAGACTTCCCTGGTGGTACAGTGGATAAGAATCCCCCTGCCAATGAAGGGGACACAAGCTTGAGTCCCAGTCTGGGAAGATTCCACATGCTGCGGACCAACTGAGCCTGTGCGCCGCAACTACTGATCCTGTGCGCCGCAACCAGAGAAGTCACTGCTGCGAAAATTCCGTGCTTTGCAACTAGAGTAGCTCTCACTCGCTGCAACTAGAGAAAGCCAGCCTGTAGCAATGAAGACCCAGTGCAGCTCAAAAAATAAATAAATTACCTTAAAAACAACAGCAACAAACCCTCCCAGAACCTCATGTATAGCCAACACACTGACACACGTGTCCAACAGCACACAGAGTCAACTACTCCCTGGACACAGCTCCCTGGCTCCCCACTGGTGCGTCAAACATCAAGTTCAGGAATTCACTCCGGCTCCCAAACGTGTTCGCCTGCTTTTTGCCCTGGGGCTTCATGGCCTCCTGGGGCAACCACATCCCCGCAGCTGCACGCTCACCCCCACTTCTAACCCACCACCAGTGCTCCGACCCTGGCTTCTCGTGTCCACTCGTCCCCTCTGGCTCACTTTCACAGAGCTCTCCAGACCTCTGCATCAGCGCACCCGAACGTTACACAACTTTCTAACCACTCCCTATCCCTCCAAGGGAAGTCGCTGCCTTTGCCATCTGTGGCCAAAGTGAGCATCCAGATGTACAAATCTGTTCAGGTCACATCTGTGCTTCTGAGCTCTGAATGGCTATCATTTCCAGACAGAAAATGACTTAGCATGGGTATGTTAGTTACTTGTTGAGGAAAAAAAGTTATTTGTGTTTTGGCTACTGCCTATCTTTCTAGGGTTGATTTCTGACAGTCCCTTAGCTATAAACTAATCACAGTTGTACTTCCCTGACCATGCCTAACTCACTGGTGTCAGGGTTGGTGGGGAGGGCAGTTGTTCATGCCTCATCCACCTCTGTTTTCCATCTATCCAAAAAGCATCAGCTGAGGCTGCACTGGGACGCCTGGCATCCTGTACACATGAGCAGCACAATCTCAGCACTACACGGCAGCTCACTGGTCTGCCTCCCTCACTTAGCTACGAGTCTTCTGAAGTCAGGAGCTGTACTTCACTGCTACATCACCACCATGCAGCACGGCGCATGGAGAGTGGCCTTCAGTTAAAGCTAGTTGAGTCTACCTGTAAACATCACAGATTATTCCATAAGAAACATGAATATACAAGTCACAGCGGGAAGGAAGTTTATTTTCTAGAAATCAAAACAATAAATATCCTAATAACATTTCCATTAAACTCAAATGTTGAAGTTGTCTAGTACAATATTTTCTTGATTCAGGCTTCTGGAATTAGAAGCATTTTAAATGTGACAAAACTACCATATTTGTAAAATTTAGCTAAAATTAAATTAGTGGGTCCCCTTGATGCTGCTGTTTTAATATTTGCTCATCATTTATTGAGAGGGTGGGATAATAGGGTGAGCACTTCACCCATACCCCTGACTTGTCAGAAGCCTCTGGACAAAACAAAAGCTCTCCAGTTAACCTGGCTCAACCTCCCAGGAAGGCAGCTCAGCGCCCAGTGTCTTTAAACCAAACCCTTTGTGTGTTGCACGGTGGCTCAAGGGGGAAGCCTATCCCTCACTACAAGAATTCTTTGAGCCACAATACTATAAATACGTAATATAATGGTAACGTAATGTCATCCATCTAAGTACTTTCTATGATAATTTACGACCATTCAAAGATGGACATCTAGGCAGAAATCTGGCATTCTACCCTTCAACTGAGCTCTGCATCAAAGAGATTGGAAAAGGGGTACAACATTTCTTTTTGCAACCAGGCCAGGTCAAAGTAACGCACGCAGGACCCTGCAGGGACAGGGCTAATTTGTGTCCAAAAGTCACCAAGAAAGGAGAAACGGGTTGCTTGCAGTCCCTGTAAATTGACTATTTAAGATAATCTCCTTGGACTTCCCTAGTGGTCCAGTCGTTAAGAATCAGCCTGCCAATGCTGGGACGGGGTTTGATCTCTGGTCTGGGAAGAGCCCACACGCCTCGGGACAACTAAGTCCAAGAGCCACAACTACTGAGCCCCCGTGCTGCAATGACTGAAGTCAGCACACCTAGAGCCTGTGCTCTGCAACAAGAGAAGCCACTTCTCACTACAATGAGAAGCCTGGGCACCACAGCTAGAGAAAGTCTGCATGCAGCAACAAAGACCTAGCACAGCCAGAACTAACTTAATTAATTAAAAAAACTGCTACAAAAACAGGAAAGATAAACAGAATGTTCATACCTGATTAAATTGATGTGGTTGTTAAAACCTCTGCTGAGACTTCGTGCTGGCATTTGATCCAACCACAGCACTGGTTGGTCTGGGTCAGCAATCCTATAAAATAAAAATGAAGACCTTATAAAACCCAGAAATGTTCAAAAGCATTAAAACAAAACATGTACAAAGACTTTGTGAAAGTAGGGAGAAAACTTCTCAGTCCTTTACATCTAAAAATATGAAACACAAACCTGCAAATTCCAAAGATATCCCAACTGAACCAAGTAAGAAGTCAGTGCAGGTTTACCAGGAGAGCAGGGTTTTTCTCATGAAAATGAATAACAGCAGGAAACATAACTTATAAGATATATTTTTAGTTAATAAAGGAGGAGGAAATGGCAACCCACTCGAGTATTCTTGCCCGGAAAATCCCATGGACAGAGGAATCTAGCAGGCTACAGTCCGTGGGGGGTCACAAAGAGTCAGACATGACTGCACACACATAAGCAGAATCTGCTAACTAGAGGAGACTTAACATTATATTACATCGATTAGACTTCTGGTTTATTTTTCATTTAAATGCCAGTTACCGTCTCCATTTCACTGCGATGTCAAACATGTCTCTCCACTGCATCAGCCGTGTTTTCCCATTCATTCGAACCTTTGAATTCGTCCAGGTGCGCTGTACAGCTTGCATGACTTCTAATGCTGCCAAACCCATGGCTAAAAGAAGGAAATGTGGGGAAAACAGAGTTTGTAAGTACCCTTTAGAGGGAATGATCTTCACCAACAATTCAATGAGCAATTCAGGAATCCTTATATTAAAAGAGAATCGCAAGTATTGGTAATTCAACAAGACCAGAGATGCATTACCATCATGACGGCCTGACTAAAACTCAGCTCTATTAGAGGAAACTGGAGACAACTGCAGACTTGTCTCCTCTCAGTCCTGAAGGAACTGAGGTTCAGATCCCTCCTCACCCTGTAGAAGGGAGATGGCTCTGGTGGATGAGCTGTCTGACTTAAAGCAGTAACTGATGACCTACATTCTACACCTACACCAAAGCAACAGCATAAGGGCCAGAGCCAGAAGTACTCTTCTCTCAGAATTCAGTATGAACGAATCTCCTCATTTCTGTTCATATCACATGGAGATTTTGAGTAAGCACAACAAATGATTCTTTTCAAAAGTACAACACAGTTGAACAATCCTTGCTCCATTTTCAGATCATTTTAAAATACCTCTGTGTATTCTCTTGTTTGGCAGGAAACCAGGTGTTTCGTATTGCATCAGGGATCCCAAACGATCAGCCACACAAATCAACTCCTGGACCTCAGGCTTGTAACTCTCAAAATTCTGATGTAACACATCTCTGGAAGAAACGTTACGTACACGATAAAGACTTTTACAACAGATAGCAGTTATCCAATTTCATTTGAAAAGCAGTCACTTCCTCCAGTGGAACCATAATTGAGAAAATTCTGACCACATCTTTATTTCGGTGCTCAGTACCCAACCAGACACAAGTTAAAAGGACTCTTTATGATGGTGTGTGTACAATGACTGTCACATGCTTGTTAGTAACGCTGGTAACTAGTTTACAATCAATTAATTACTTTGTGAACTGCTCCAGAACACATAACCTGCATGGACTGCCTCTTCTGACAAGCAACCAATCAACCCCGACACTAAGTCCATCCCCTCCTTGGGCTCCAGGTTATATTATGCCAAGTGTACCTGAGTGTGTATATGACTGCTATTGTTTAACTATCAGCCTGCTAAGAGTTTTCTAACAAAGCCTGCGATTCTAAGTTACAGGCTGTGTTGGGGTCTCCAAGACCCCCCTGGGTTCAGGAATTCACTAGGACTCCTGGGCGCTGTGAGAACACACACAGCTGTCAGAGGGAAAAGGCATGGAGAGGGAGCACGGAAGTCTAGAGGAAACCAGGCCCACTTCAAGACGCTGGGGAGGGAGGCGGCACTAATTCCCCGAGTGAAATGCTCATGAGATGCCTTGTACCAGGCACCGATCCTATGAACCCACTTGCCCGGCAGGTATCCCAAGTCCCCAGAGGAGAGCAGATGTTCAGTGTGAACCACACTGTTCACACACAGGGCACAGGCACTGGGGAGCCACTCAGCTCTGGGCACTTCGGGTGGGAGGAGATTCTGAAATCCCTGTTTCCAGACACCAGGCTGGGGCCAGCCTGGTGACTGGATTTCATACCCCCTGCTTTCCTGTACCATGTATTTCTCTAAAAGCGGGTGCTGGAGAACATATACAGCCCTTTGAGCAACTGTTTTGTTTTTATTATCTTGATTATTGAAACTTACAAAAGCATACAACCTTATTACTCCACTGAAGAACCACAATAATTATGTAGCTCCACCAATATGTGTATATTACTTTACTGTCCTATTCTCCTGCCCCTCAGCAAGAGGTTACTTACCTTGAATTTTCTGTTCACAATTTCCTTACCTTTATCTTTAAACAAAATAGGTTATGTGTGTATATCTTTAGTCTATAGTTTTGCTTACGAGCTTTATGGAAAAAAAACGTGACATTGCAATGTACCAACTTGCTGTCCTTACTCAACATTATACTGCAAAATCAGTCCACACTCTCACTTGGGTCCTTGTTTATGCTGCTGTAGAATGCCACACTGTGTGGCAGTGTCACATGTGCCCATTTTCCTGCTCATAAACATTTGGGATGATTTTGTTTCCAACTGTGAACAAATACTGGTCTCAACAGGCCTCCAGGCAGTTATGCGCGCAAGCATATCCTTCTCTCCTGAATATGCACAGGAGCAGAACAGAAACTGCGGGACATGCAAATGTTCCATTTTACATGACAATGAAAAGTGTTGCTGGCCAAAGTGAACGGCGTAATCTATAGCCAAATATATAAAATTTCCCCTTGATCCTGCTTCTGGTCAATATTACTATTATCAAACTTTGCAACATTTGTTCACCTACGTGGGTGAAACATCTCATGGGGCCTTACGCTTGCCATTCATGTTTTCCCCTTGGTAAGATTATACCTATTCATGTCTTTAAAAAAATTTTTTTAATTTTACTGGATTTATTAGTTGTTTTACAATGTTATGTTAGTTTCCACCGTACAGCAAAGTGAATCAGCTATATGTACACATATATCCCCTCTTTTTTGGATTTCCTTCTCATTCACGTCACCACAGAGCATTAAGTAGAGTATACAGTAGGTTCTCATTAGTTATCTATTTTATACATGGTATCAATAGCATATGTGTGTCAATCCCAATTTCCCAATTCATCCCATCCTCCTTTCCCCTCGGTATCCATACTCGACATCTGTGTCTCTACTTCTGCTTTGCAAATAAGACCATCTATACATTTTTCTAGATTCCACATATATGTGTTAATATATATTTGTTTTTCTCTTTCTGACTTCACTCTGTATGAGTCTCTACAAATGAATCAATTTCATTCCTTTTATGGCTAAGTAACATTCCATTGTATACATGTACATCTTCATCCATTCCTCTCTTGATGAACATTTAGTGCTATAGTGAACATCAGAGTGCATGTGTCTTTTCAAATTATGGTTTTCTCTGGGTATATACACAATAATGCGATTGCTCGTTCATATGGTAGTTCTATTTTCAATTTTCTAAGGAACCTCCATACTGTTTTCTGTAGTGGCTATATTAATTTACATTCCCACCAACAGTGTATGCCCTCTCTAGCATTTGTTGTTTTTAGATTTTTTGATGATGGCCATTCTGACCAGTGTGAGGTGGTATCACATTATAATTTTGATTTGCATTTCTCTAAATATCAATAACCTCAGATATGCAGATATATATGGCAGAAAGCGAAGAGGAACTAAAGAGCCTGTTGATGAAAGTGAAACAGGAGAGTGAAAAAGTTGGCTTAAAGCTCAACATTCAGAAAACGAAGATCATGGCATCTGGTCCCATCACTTCATGGGAAATAGATGGGGAAACAGTGGAAACAGTGTCAGACTTTATTTTGGGGGGCTCCAAAATNTTTTTTTTTTTTTTTTCCTTCACGGGAGCAAACAAATGGCCTTTGGGAGCAACAGACCTGCTAAGACGAAGTTACTGACAAACACACTAGCAGCCAGCACCCAAGGAAATCCTCAGTAACTTAGGGAGGGAGGCAGTCGGTGAAAGGAAGGAGGGATGAGAAAAGACACAAAATGAGAGAAAAGGAAAAAGAGAAAAGAAAGAAAGAATAAGAGCAAGCTGAAAGTGAAGAGGCAAGAGAGAGATCAAAGAGGGTGGAGATAAGATGAAAGAAAAGACAAACTGGGACTTCCCCAGCAGTCCAGCGATTAAGGCTCTGAGCTTCCAGTGCAGAGGGCATGGGTTTGATCCCTGGTCAGGGAATTAAGATCTCGAAATCTGTGTGGTAAGCAAAAAAAATTTTTTAATTAATTAATTTAAAATTAAAAAAGAAAGGATAGACTGTGCCATGGGTGGCACTTCCCATGCGTGTGGAGATGAAAAAGATGCATGAACTTTGGTAATAAACATTAGATCTTCATTTTCGCTGCCTTCAATCTCAATTTAGCATTTCCTCCCATTTAAAATGCAGACAATAAGCCCCAGTAGTATTATAGATTCACAGGATTCCCTGGATTATTAGTGGGGCCCATGGTAAAAAAAAAAAAAAAGTAGGGGTTACAGAACTCCAAAATCCTAGGCAGGTAGAAGGCATATTCCCCATTTGCAGGCATATTTCAGAGAAGGACATGTAATTTTCAGTTTGGAAAGGGGATTGTTTCATTTGCCACCCTGGGTCTGGCTTTTTCTGCCTTTAGGCCAAGGTTTGCTAACCTTCCCTGGAACTCTCTAATGTGCAACAAGTTTAGGTTTCAGATGCCACGGAGCTTTCAGGAAGTTCTGCTCAAGGTCACCCCCATCTGAGTAACAGCTGAGAGTGAGTTCCATAGTTTTTGCAGGTCGGGTCCAACATGACAATTTTTTTTTCTGACACAATCTTGCCCTGTGATTTCTTTGGAAGGAATGATGCTAAAGCTGAAACTCCAGTACTTTGGCCACCTCATGCGAAGAGTTGACTCATTGGAAAAGACTCTGATGCTGGGAGGGATTGGGGGCAGGAGGAGAAGGGGATGACAGAAGATGAGATGGCTGGATGGCATCACTGACTCGATGGACGTGAGTCTGAGTGAACTCCGGGAGTTGGTGATGAACAGGGAGGCCTGGCGTGCTGCGATTCATGGGGTCGCCAAGAGTTGGACATGACTGAGCGACTGAACTGAACTGAATAATAAGTGATCTTGAATATCCTTATATGCATTTGTTGGCCACCTGTATGTCTTCTTTGGAGAAATGTCTATTTAGGCCTTCCACCCATTTTTTTATTGGGGTGTTTGTTGTTTTGATATTTAGCTGCATGAACTGTCTGTATCTTTTGGAGATTAATCCCTTGTCAGTTGTTTCATTTGCAAATATTTTCTCCAATTCTGAGGGCTGTCTTTTCATTTCATTTATGGTTTTCTTTGCTGTGCAAAAGTTTTTAAGTTTAATTAGGTCCCACTTGCTTATTTTTGTTTTTATTCTTATTACTATAAGAGGTGGATCAAAAAAGATCTTGCTGCAACTTATGTCAAGGAGTTTTTTCTGCTTATGCTTTCCTCTAAAAGTTTTATAGTGTCTGGCCTTCCATTTAGGTCTTCAATCCATCTTGAGTTTATTTTTGTGTATGATGTTAGTGAGTGTTCTAATTCCATTATTTTACATGTAGCTGTCCAGTTTTCCCAGGATGACTTATCGAAGAGGCTGTCTTTTCTCCATTGTATATCCTTGCCTCTTTTGTCAAAGATAAGTTGCCCATAGTGCATGGCTTTATCTCTGGGCCTTCAGTTCTGTTCCACTGAATCTATATTTCTGTTTTGGGGCCAGTACCACACTGTTTTGATTACTATAGTATAGTCTGAAGTCAGGAAGGTTGATTCCTTTAGCTCCATTCTTCTTTCTCAAGACCGCTTTGGCTATTTGGGATCTTTTGTATTTCCATACAAATTGCAAATTTTTCCCTAGTTCTATGAAAGATGGCATTGGTAATGTGATAAACATTGCTTTGAGCAGTACAGTCATTTTCACAATACTGATTCTTCCAATCCAAGAACATAGTATACCTCTCCGTATCACCTTTGATTTCTTCCATCAATATCCTGTAACTTTCTACATCTAGATCTTTTGCCTCCTTAGGTAGAGTTATTCCTAAGTATTTTATTCTTTTCGTTGTAATGGTAAATGGGATTGTTTCCATAATTTCTGATCTCTCATTGCTAGTGTACAGGAGATTCAAGAGATTTCTGTGTATCAATTTTGTACCCTCTCACTTTTCTAGATTCACTGATGAACTCTGGCAGTTTTCCGGTGGCTTCCTTAGGTTTTTCTATGTACACTATCATGTCATCTCAAACAGTGGCAGTTTCACTTCTTTTTCAACTGGGACTTCTTTAATTTTTCTTCTCTCACTGTCATGGCTAGGACTTTCAAAACTATGTTAAAAAACAGAGGCAAGAGTGGACACCCTTGTCTTGTTCCTGATCTGAGAGGAAATGCTTTCAGCTTTTCACCACAGAGAATAATGCTTGCTCTGGGTTTGTCATAGACAGCCTTTATTATGTTGAGGTAGATGTCCTCTATGCCCACTTTCTAGATAGGTGTGTGTTTTTTTTTAATCATAAATGACTACTGAATTTTGTCGAAAGCTTTTTCTGCATCTATTGAGATAATCATATGGTTTTATTCTTCAATTTGGTGTCTCACATTGATTTACATCCCTAGGATAAATCCCACTTGATCGTGGTGTATGATCATTTTAATGTGTCGCTGGATTTGGCTTGCTGGTATTTTGTTGAGGATTTTTGCATCTATGTTCATCAGTGATACTGACATGTAACATTCCTTTTGTGTGTGACATCTTGTCTGGTTTTGGTATCAGGGTGATAGTGGCCTTGTAGAATGAGTATGGGACGGTTCCTCTCTCTGCAATTCTTTTGAAGAGTAAGAATAGGTGTTAGCTCTTCTGTTAATGTTTGATAGAATTTGCCAGTAAAGCCATGTGGTCCTGGATTTTGTTTGTTGAAATGCTTTTAATCACAGTTTTAATTTCATTGCTTTTGTGATTGGCCTGTTTATAATTTTCTGATTTCTTCCTGGCTCAGTCTTAGAAGGTTGTATGTTTCTAAGAATCTGTCCATTTCTCCCAGGCTGTCCATTTTATTGGCATACAGTTGCCTATAGTTGTCCCTTTAATCCTTTGTATATTTGTGATGTCAGTTTTAAGTTCTCCTCTTTCATTTCTAATTTTTTTTCATGTGAGTCTTCTCCTTTTCTTGATGAATCTGGCTAAAGGTTTAACAATTTTTGTTTTTCTTCTCAAAGAACCAGCTCTTAATTTTATTGATCTTTGCTATTTTTTTCATTTCTATTTCATTTATGTCTGCTCTGATTTTTATGATTTCTTTACTTCTACTATCCTTGGGTTTTATTTCTTCTTCTTTCTCTAGTTGTTTTGGATGTAAGGTCAGGTAGTTTATCTGAAATTTTTCTTTCATGAGGTAGAAAAGTATTGCTATAAACTTCCCCCTTAGAACTGCTTTTGCCACATCCCATACATTTTGGGCAGCTGTGTTTCCATCATCATTTGCTTCCAGGTATTTTTTAAATTTCCTCTTTGATGTCTCAGTGATCTCTTGGTTATTTAGTAGGGAGCTACTGTTTAGCTTCCATGTGTTTGTGTTTTTTTACAGTTTTCCCCTGTAATTAATTTCTAATCTCATAGTGTCATGGTTGGAAAAAATGTTGATATGATGTCAATTTTCTTAAATTTACTGAGGTTTGGTGTGTCACTCCAGATGTGATCTATCCTGTAGAATGTTTCATGTGCACTTGAGAAGACGGCATATGCTGCTTTCAGAGGGAATATCCTATAAATATCAAGTCTATCTGGTCTAATGTGTCATTTAATGCTTGTTTCCTTATTCATGTTCTATCTGGATGATCTTTCCATTGGTATAAGTGGAGTATTAAAGTGCCCCACTATTATCGTCTAGATTTCCCCTTTTATGGCTGTTAGTATTTGCCTTTATATTGAGGTGCTCCTGTGTTGGGTGCAAAAATATTTCCAGTTGTTACATCTTCTTCTTGATCGCTTGATCATCACACAGTGTCCTTCTTTGTCCCTGGCAGTAGGCTCTATTTTAAAGACTATTTTGTCTGATACGAATATTGCTACTCTAGTTTTCTTTTGATTTCTATTTTCATGGAGTATCTTTTTCCATCCCCTCACTTTCAGTCTGTATGTGCCCTAGGTCTGAAGTGAGTCTCTTGTAGAGTGCATACATGCAGGTCTTGTTTTTGTATCTCTTCAGCCAGTCTGTGTCTTTTGGTTGGAGCATTTAATCCATTCTCATTTAGGGTATCCATTGATATGTATGTCCCTTTTAACATTTTCTTCATGTTTTGGGTTTGTTTTTGTAGGTTTTCTATTTTTGTGTTTCCCACCTAGAAAAGTTCCTTTAGCATTCGTTGTAAAGTTGGTCTGGTGGAGCTGAATTCTCTTAGCGTTGGCTAATCTGTAAAGATTTTACTTCTCTGTCAAATCTGAATAAGATCCTTACTAGGTACAGTAATCTTGATTGGATATTTTATTTTTTCATTACTTTAAATACTTTCTGCCACTCCTGTCTGGCCTGTAGAGTTTCTGCTGAAAAAATCAGCTGATAACCTTATGGCGATTCCCTTGTATGTTATTTTTTGCTTTTTTCTTCCTGTTTTTAATATTTTTTCTTTGTATTTAATTTTTGTTCGTTTGATTAACATGTGTCTTAGTGTGCTTCTCCTAGGGTTTATGCTATATGGCACTCTCTGTACTTCCTGGACTTGGGTGACTATTTCCTTTCCCATGTTAGGGAAGTTTTTGTCCACAGTCTCTTCAAATATTTTCTCAGGCCCTTTCCCTTTCTCTTCTTCTGGGACCCTTGTAACTCAAATGTTAGTGTGTTTAAGTTGTCCCAGAGGTCTCTGAGACTGTTTCTATTTCTTTTCATTCTTTTCTCTTTATTCTGCTCCTCTGGCAGTTATTTCTACCACTCTATCTTCCAACTTACTTATCCAATCTTCTGCCTCAGGTAGTCTGCTACTGTTTCCTTCTACTGTATTCTTCATCTTAGTTATTGTGTTGTTCATCACTGACTATTCTTTATTTCTCATAGATCGTCGTTAAACATTTCTTGTATCTTATCGATTAGTGCTTCCACTCTATTTCCAAGATCTTGAATCACCTTTCCTATCATTACACTGAATTCTTTTCCAGGTAAGTTGTCTATTTCCTCTTCCTATTTATTTGGTCTGTTGGGATTTTACCTTGCCCCTCTGTCTGCAACATATTCTTCTGCCATTTTATTTTGTCTGCCCTACTGTGCAGGGTGGCTGTTCCTTCCACTTCTGCTGTCTGGCCCCTGATGAGTGAGGCTGCTCCAGGGGCTTGTGCAGGCCTCCTGGTGGAAGGGACTGAAGACTCCGCTCTGGTGGGCAGAATTGAGTTTTTTCCCCGATGGGCAGCGCCATGTCAGACGGTGTGTTTTGGAGTGTCTCTAAGCTTAGGACAGCTTAGGCAGCCTATCTGGTGATAGCGGGGCTGTGTTCCTGTCTTGCCAGTTGTTTGGCATGTCCAGCATTGGAGCCTGAAGGCAGCTGGGTGAAGACAAGTCTTGGCACTGAGATGGACACCTCCTGGAGAGCACATGCCAATTAGTATTCCCTGGGGTCAGGACTTCTCTGGCAGGCCAGCATCCAGGACTCAGCACTCTCACTCCAGAGGCCTAAGCTTGACCAGTGGACCAAGAGGCTGCAAGCCATGCACTGCAGCCAGAGAAAATAGAAAGAAAAAAGAAGAAAACAAATAAAACCCAAGACAAATAGCAAAAACCAAACCAAACACACAATACCAGCAACACAAATACAGAAGAAAACAATTAAACAGACACAACAAATCCAAGACAAATGATAACAACAAAACCAAACAGAAACAAAGAAGCAGGCAGAAAATAATAAAAGGAAAAAAAACAGAACAAAGAATAACAAAATGAGAACAATCAATAAGGACTAAACAAATAAAAACAGAAAAAGAAAACAAATATTGAAAGGAAATAAACAAAAAAGTGAAGATAACATAAAAGAAACCCATAAAAACAATCAAAAAGAAAGAGGAAAAAAATAAAGGGATTAACAAAGAACCAAAGAACAAAAAGAAAAAAAAAACACGAAATATCAAAAAAGTGAAAATGGAAAAAGTATATATTAGAAAAAATGGTAAATAAAAATAAAACACTACTACCAACAACTGAACAAAATGAAGCAAACAAAGAATAATAGTAATAAGAATGTTTTCCTGGGGCCTCCTCTGACAGTATCCTTACTCTCACAGTGGGCCAGACCCAGTCCCCGTCTCCCCAGGAGGCCCTCCAATACCTCTAGGTAGGTCTCTGGACCTGCTGTGGGTACCATGGGGCTAGCTCAGACTCTGACCTGGCCTGACTCCCACATGTACTTACCCTCAAAGTCCACTGCTGACTGACCTCATCTGTGGGAATAGCTGCTGTCTACTCAGGTGCTCCCCAGACACAGGATTTACCAAGCTGATCTCAGAAATTTAATTTGTGACTTGGGCATCTGCAGGGAGAGATTTCTGTTCCTTTTCCTCAGTTGCCCCGCCCCTGGGGCTCAGTTTTGGTTTTGGCCCCAACTCTGAATGTGCGCCACCCTCTCGCATCTATTTCCTGCCTAGGTGAGAAGGAATGAAAACAGTGGCTGATGGGGACACACTCCCTCAGGCTGGTAAGGAGTGTAGCATCCACAGCTAGGGTTAGCATGAGTTGCCTGCAGTGGTAGGGACCAGAAGGCAGTCGCAACAGACTGGGGTGCAGTCACCCTGGTGGGAGGCTCTCCCAGTGCTGGTGGAGGCAGGGGCTGGCATGTGGGGGGACGTAGCACGCCCACTTCTCCCCTGCCGTATCTGCTCAAGCAATAGTGTTCCTTTCCCCAGATCTGCTCTAACTCCATGCTTTAGCACCCAGCCTCTGCCAGCATTGGTGGATTTTTGCCTCAGGCAGGAGCACCCAAGGAGGCTTTGACAAGGGCCCTGCTTCAGACCCCAGAGCCTAGCTGGGCAGAGGAGGCCTTGGCTTAAGGGGTGGGCAAGCCTGCTCAGATGGCTGCCCCTTCCAGTGCCCGTGGAAGCATAAGCCAGCAGGTATGGAAGGGGGTTGTAATGGCAGCCTTGCCCCTTGCGTGCCACTCAACAATGAAGCCTTACTTCTATGGTGTCTTGGACATTTTCCACAAACTTTCCCAGTTTTGGAGCCTGTTACTCCTTTCCCTACAGGCTGTCTTTTCAAAGACAACAGCTGTCCCCTCCTTGGGTCTGCATTCCAAACCCCACTTTCCAGCACGCATGACTCACAACTCAGGCTGGGATGTGCAGAGCTGCAGCACAGACCACACACACAGTTCTTACTTTGTCCTACCTTCGACAGACCAACCGTTGTGTTCTCCTTTGATCCCCTAAAGGTCTCCTCCTATTCCCAGCTGATTTCCCCTCCATGAGGGAATTTGTTTGAGTGTGGGAACTTCCTCTCACCTTCAGCTTCCCACCAGGGCTGCCAGTCCTTTTTTTGATTCCTCTTTTTTTTTTTTCTTTCATCCTACTTGGTTGTAAGGGGATTTTTTTCCTGTTCTTTTAGGTGTCCAAAGTCTTCCACTAACATTCAGCAGGTGCTCTGTGAGAACTGTTCCATTTGTAGATGTATTCTTGATGCACTTGTCAGGAGCGACAAATTTCATGTCCTTCTATTTCACCATCTTGACTCCCTCCTACCTGTTCATGTCTTTTGCACTTTTTAAAATTGGAATGGATTGTTTGACTTTTACTTTTTAACTTGTATAAACTGTTGATGTTGAAAGGTTTACAATCTAATAACTGACCCCAGGTGATATGACTTCCCTATTTTTAAGATTTTTCTCCCACGCTTTAAAAAAACTATAGATTCCTTTGTCCTGAAAAATTCTTGGTTATTATTTCTTCAAACATTGCTTCTCTTCTGTTTTCTCCTTCTGAAGTTTCAATTAGATACATGTTAGCCCTTCTTACATTTTACACATCTTCTCTCTTTCAAGTTTTCCAACTCCTCAAATCTGTGCTATGGATAATTCCTAACACTCTATCTTCCAATCCTGCAATTTCTTCTCAGCTATAGCTAATCTGCTTTTTTAGTCTGTATACTGAATTCTACATTTCAATGACTATATTTTCTATTCCTAGAGCATCTAATTATTTTTTTAATCTGGCCTTTTATATTCTCATGTTTCTTGCTCATGTTTATGATTTCTTCATAACTTCTTTAAGCACTTCATCTGGAGTTATTGTAGAGTCTGTATTCAACAATTTCAATATGTGAAGTCCATAATGGTTAAAGTTTACTGTTTGCTGTTTCTGTTGATTCTCACAAATGGCTTTGGTCATCTTGGTTTTGATTCTCATGCTAATGATCTTAAGCTGTGGGAATACTTGAGGGCACAAATTGGCACCAATTTCTTCCCAGGAAGGATTTGTATCTGCTTCCATTGAGATGCTGGGAATGCCTCCAATACTGGATCACTTTAGGCCCTGGAAGGTCAGCAAACCCATCCTGCTCATGCTTCAAGGCACTCCACTGGGTGGGATATCTTTTTCCTTTAATATGTGTTTATCACCCATCATTCTGGCCGAATATCTTCTCTTTCTTTTTTTTAAGCATTAGGGGGCTGATCTTTACAGATTTTTCCTAATTTTTAAGACAGCTAGATTCCCAGGAATTAATTTCTATTCTAAATCTAATTGTTCTATAATGAGATAGCCTTTTAGCAGATCTGTTCTGCCATACTGCAGCAGTATTGGCCAGCATTCTAATTTCAAACTTTTAATATGTTAAGAAATTTGTTTTAAAGTGATACGGTAAAAAAAAATAATGCATATCAAAGGCTACCAAGAATTGTAAGTACATTTGAAGTCTGAAAGTACCCTAAATTACCAAGGAATGCTGGCCTAAAAGAAATCATATCTGTAGGGCAGAAACAGACACAGACATATAGCAAGGACTTCTGGACACAGTGGGGTGGGGAGAAGAGGGTGGGATGAACTGAGAGCAGCACTGACATACATACATACATTATGATGTGTAAAACAGGTAGCTAGTGGGAAGTTGCTACTATAGCACAGGGAGCTCATCTCGGTGCTCTGTGATGACCTAGAAGGGTGGGATAGGGGGTGGAAGGGAGGCTCAAAAGGGAGGGGATATATGTATATACCAGCTGATTCACATTGTTGTATAGCAGAACTCAATACGACATTCTAAAGCAATTATCTTCCAGTTAAAAATTTTTTTAAAAAGGAAATCATATATCCAAAGGTAAACTGAAAGAAATAGTTCCAGATATATCAAATTCAAAAATAAATTCATCAGAAACATGGATAGAAAGCCATTATCAGGCAAGAGATATTATGATGAACTTAACAGCTTGGTGTTAAAAAAAAATCTTCATGTAAATAACTCACTTTATGTGGGGCTGCAGCCCTGGCTGCTCCTCATAGTCTTCTATGAGGAAAGGCAGATTCTTAGCCCAGTGGTCTTTAAAACTTCCAGGTAGATCCACGTCAATGTTATATTCCGTTAGGGGAGTATCAAGATGTGCATGAAGATATCGAGAATACTCTGCAGACAGGAAACGAGATCTGACACACCCAAACATGCTGAAACAGTTTTCACAGCTGATTATACTTTGTTATAGCCAATCTATACGAAGTACAAATACTTCATAACAAACTGTTATTTAATTACAAGAATTCTAAGTGGAAACTCCAAATTTTAGCAAGTCACTATTATATGATAATGGAGGTAGCCTACCACTGACTTATTACCAGGGGCAAATACAAACCAGTCCATCTGGGTCCACCTTGCCTAAATTTTAACCATCTTTCCATAAGCAATACGAAAGATCTCACTATTCAATTCCAGAGTCTGGGAATGCAATTTCAGTGTTAGACAGAGCCTGGTTCCTTGTCAACTGATAGATGTACTGACTCTGTATGCAATTTCATCAGCTGACTGACCAACTTATCTCTAGGGAAGCAGTGTAGAAAGAACCACGATATGGAGCGCCCCCATCTTCAGTCTATAGCTCACAAGTCCAAGTTTTCCTATACCAGGAAAAAAGAGGGAATTACAACTTAGAGTAAAGAGCTGCGCTATCCAAAATGTAGTCCCTGCTGCTGCTGCTAAATCGCTTCAGTCGTGTCCGACTCTGTGCGACCCCATAGATGGCAGCCCACGAGGCTCCCCCGTCCCTGGGATTCTCCAGGCGGGAACACTGGAGTGGGTTGCCATTTCCTTCTCCAATGCATGAAAGTGAAAAGTGAAAGTGAAGTCACTCAGTCGTGTCCGACCCTTAGCAACCCCATGGACTGTAGCCCACCAGGCTCCTCCGTCCATGGGATTTTCCAGGCAAGAGTGCTGGAGTGGGGTGCCATTGCCTTCTCCAAGGTAGTCCCTAGTAGCTGGCTATTGAGAACTTGAGATGTGGCTGAGAGACCGAACTTTAAATTTTACTTAATTAGAAATATAAACTTAAAACTGATGTTTTATTCAATTATTAGAAAACTGCAGTATGTTTGGAATAACTTGCATATATCAGTCTATTTTTCTAATTTTAAATTTTATTAAATATAAATTCAGACCAAGTATTTCCAATGAAAATTTAGTATCTAAATTGAAATGAACTATAATATATACCGTATTCAAAGACTAGTACAAAGAAATGTAAAACAGCCAATAAACAGTGTTTTCTAATAATAATAATATGCTGAACTGATATTGTAGAGGTACTTAGTTAAATAAGACAATATATTATTAAAATGAATTCCACCTGTTTGTTTTTACTTTTTTAACATGGCTACTAGAAATTTAAAATTACATACATAGTTTACAATTTTTTCACTTGGACAGTACTAAAATACAGGGTTAATTAAAAAGGAAAGAGAAAAAATAAAAGTAAATATATGGGCTTTATATGAAAAATAAAAATGTCTAAGTATAGCAGAAAAAGGGTAAGACTGACTAATAAAAGGATAACTCAAAGATTTGCTTTCTTTTTCATATCAATTTAAATTCTCCAAAATATGTGAGAATTCTGATATGAAGGAGTTGACAGATCAAAGATACTAAGTTCTTATTTAACAGTGAAGACATAAGATTACTTTCTTGTCATTCTTATACTTTTGGATGAGATGTGACAAGACAAGGATACCCAGATGACTGTCATATTTAGTTCAAAATACATTGTTTCTGCATAAGTAAAATTTTTTAATTTTAGAAAGAAAAAATGTGAGGAAGAGGCAAAAAAAAACCCCCAAACAAACCAAGACTGGCCTTTAGGAGATATGGGCTCTCTCTAGTCCAGATACCACCACTAACCAGAGGGTGGCTGGGGGCAAATCTCCCAGCTTCCCTGAGACTCACTGCCTAATAGGTAACATCAGAGACGAGTAGTATGATTCCTGCAGCTCTAAGCACTCATAGAGTCAGTGATTCTGCAGCTATTGGACTTACCTCGGAGATATTTCACTTTAAGGTACTCTGGACTGGCCTTTTGGCCTGGGAGAGGGTCATTTAGCATAACTTTAGTTTGCGCTTTTATCCCTTCATAAAACTGTCCCATTGCCACGTGGCTGAGTCCTTTCATGTACTGGCACACCTCGTTATACGGCTCCAGCTGCAGACATCGCTGAGGCATTGAAGGAAAAAAGGCTGTATTAGAATCCATACAGTTTAGGAACCTTTAAAGTGCTTTACTCTTTAATCTGGAATTATAAACTGGAATTAGGAAAGTTTTCCCTCCAGGTTAAATCAGACCAAATACATACTCTATAAATCAGTCTGTTGGTCCAGGCAACGGTTTTTTCCTCTTTCTTTTTGTTGAAGTCTAAGCACTATTCTTGCCCGCCCCCACCGACTCCATTCATTTCACGAAACTTTGTAGAAGAATAATACCAAATTGCAGTTTCAGTGTTTCTCTCTTATGGATGCTCACCTTGAAGTTCTTAAGGGCTTCATGTAAGCTGCCATGGTGATAAAGCATCATTCCGCGGAGCTGAAGGGTCTGCACATGATTTTGGTTGAGCAACAGAGCCTTCTGAAAGCTCTCGGTGGCTGCTTCAAAATTGCCCAGTTCCCTAGGTATTTAACAACAGTGATGAACATAATACAGGTGTTTTAGTCAACATACAGAAATACGTTACCCTCAGAATTATGATCCAATCTATAAATAAGATACTTTAATGTGAGTGTTTGCTTTTTTATTTTACCAAATTCATAGGTTTAAAATTTATTTTTTCTGTTGTTTAAGTTACTTCAGTTAAAATCTAATAAATCATTATCTAATTTAAATCTTGAAATAAGTATATTTTAGAATTGTGGTCATTTCAGAGTGAAAATGTTTATTACTGACCAGCCTTGCCTTATTTTGTGTATTAAAAATTTTATAAATAATAGAAGCTTTAAAATATCCCATGTCAATTTTATATAAACAATAAATACATAAAAAATATATATATAATGCCCACTTACATTTATACAGCACTTTACTATTTGCTAGGTGTTTCCAGATCTGTTTTCAACTTATATTCCCAACAATTCCATGGGACAGGACAGATAAATACCATCCCTTAAACCTACAATGAATCCAAACACACTTTCTCCAAGTCAGTATAAAAGACTTAGTTTCTAACTATGGAGTCAGATAAATAAGCTCTTGAATTAAATCCTTTTTGAGTAAGGCACCTAACAGTTTCACAGATTTCTGTCACTATCTTTCTCTTTCCTAACATTTATAGTACCTTTACACAGGTCAGAATGCTAAAAAAATTTTTTAAACCAAAAGTCAGAATAGCTTTGATGGTCAGAGTAATGCATGTAGTAAGGAAGCCAAGCATTGCTGCTTGTTCCTGACAGAGATGCAACATACTTGTAACATTTCCATCTCCCAATTCTAGGATCTTTAAACAGATCCTCGTGATGTGGGTATTAACCTTAGTTACTGCCTAAAAAGGGCAGTATCATCCATAACTCAACACCTTAGAATGCCACTATTCAAAGCGCCTACATTTGAAGGACTAATGTTTTCTCAGCCAATATAGACAGACCAAGGTTATTTTAGGGCACAGTAACATGCATTATGGTATCCTCTTACCCATGTTTTTTTCTATGCCCAGAGAAGATCTCAACAAGTATGTAAACACCCATGTGATTTAAACGACCATCTCTTTCGGCTAAGAAACGCATTTTTAAAAACCAGATCCCTATCACGAGAGGCTATCCCACTATACACCCTCCCTCCTACCCCGAGTATTGGTGCTTTACTCACCTGTAGGCCTGTCCCAGGCTTTTATATGCATCAATAAAATCAACTTTCTGCTTCAGAGCTTCTTTGAAGGATTCAATAGCTTCCTATAAAAAGAACACAGAAAATTATTTCATTTGCTTAACTGTTAAAATTGAGTTTCTCTCAAATTACTAAAGGACTAATACAGTATATATAAAATACATGGTCCCTGAGTGATTTTTTTCAAAATAGGAGGACTTAAAGGGAGGTAGAAACGATAATAAACTATGGGGATTTAATTTCAATAGTAAACAAATACACTACTATGAACAACAACAGAGCCTTAAGTTTCTCCTTCCAAAATGGGAAAACAGCTTCTGCTTTTCATTAGGACTTTGACTAACAATAACACCTTCATTTTAATATCATCTACTTAATAAAAGCTCTATGGAACAAAAGTAAGCCTAACAGCTGCATGAAATAATCCAAAATGATCACAACTGGCAGCATTGGAAATTAAACCAACAAGAGTGACAAAAAAGCAAGCCCAACGTGAAATTATTGATAAAACAAGAAAAAAGGCTCCTAGGATAGGTACTAAAGGATTCCCATGATCTACAAGGGAAAAGAAAGCATAAAAATAAAAGAGAAACCTCCAAGTTGGGGGTGGTGGTGCCTGGCTCCTGCCAGTACAGCTCCAGGAGGCACTAAGGTTCCAGAACTGCACATACTATGCTCATAGGGGAGCCCTGGCTGCAGAGGGACTCTCTGTGGAAACCGGTGATAAAACAAGCCACTGTTTCAGAGTAAACATCCCAGGCTTACACTAGGTATTCAGTGTTCTTTTCGTTATGATGTTATTTATTGTAATAAAAAATTACACAGATATTTCACACATTTCTCAAGGAAAAGACATATCTTACTTAATGGCTATAAAATATCACACAACTTCTAAGAACTTTAATTGAGAAAAAACTTAAAAAACTCTGGCATAGATCATTTCAACTCGATTAGATAGTTCATAGCAGAAAATCATTAGAGATATCAAATGCCTTGCACATGGTAGGCACTCAATAAATATTTAATGCCCTGGTAAACACACAAAATAGTTTTGCAGAAGTTACACAATATTGAGTCTTTTCAGAAAGTCATTCATCCCCTGCTTCTTGATCTTCTCAGGGGAGGCCAGCAGGCCAAGAGAGGCTGGCTTTGAAACTCTTCAAAGGCAATATTGGGGACAAAACCTCCTCATTAAGGAATCTCACTGAATAGCTACTGTTTGGGAGACAAATGAAAATGGATAATTTTTTAATATTGAAGAAATGTTAAAGACCACTCTTAATTAGGCTACCTGCTGTGACATAGTCTTGATGTTTCAGGATTTTTACAACTGCATTTTTAATTCAACAAACATGTATTGAGCGCCTACTATGTGCCAGGGACAGCAGGAGGTAAGGGGACATAAAGATGGGCAGGTCATCATCTCTGTCCTCTAAGAACTCGCAGTCTCATTATAAAGCCAATTATGTAACCAGGTTACTAGAAAACAAACTAAGAGCTACAACAGAGATATGAGTAAAAGTCTCTGGGGAAAAAAGAGAAAGCAACAACTGACTGAGCCCGGGAGAGCAGAAGAGGCTACAGGGAGGAGGTGACAACTGAGCTGGGTGGGTCTTAGAGCACGAGGAATTTGGTAAAGAAAGACAGCATCTTGGACAGGGGAGGTGGGGCCACCCAGGATACAGAGCGCTCGCTGACGCAGGGAAAGTCAGAGGGCCAGGGGTGCGGGTAGGAGCGGGGGAAAGCGAGAGCGGAGGCCAGAAGGGAGGGCCTCTGCCGTGCTCCACAGTCTAGGCACTGCCCTGAAGCAACAAGGACTGAGGGCTGTGAGGAGGGGGACACCTCACAAAGTTCACTCTTCAGAGAGATGATAACTGCTGGCAAAAACAGGAAAGACACATTGGAGAGGGGGGAGGATGGAGCCCAGGTGAGAGGCGGCTGTCGTGGTCCAGGCAAGAGATGACCAAAGCGCAGACTGAGACAGTGTCTCGGAGGAGAGAAAAGAAGGGTCGAATTCAGGAGAGGTTTTTAAAAGGCACACTAAGACAGAATGCGGTGGCTCTCTGGGGATGAGGGAGAGGAGTGGGCAGGAAGAGCTTAGGCTGGGAGCCTGGGTGGAAGGCAGGGCTTAACCATCGTGAAGGAGGATAGGAAGACGGACAGCCGTGGGCGGGGGAGGGGTGAGTCCACCGGGTGTGTGAGGTCTGGAGCACTGGTGGACGTCTACTGGAGATGCCCGGGGGACATCTGCCGCCCCCTGCACTTACAGCATGCTTGGACGCCACAGTTCTTCAAAGTCTGATTTCTCTTCAGCTTTTAAGAGTCTTTGGTTTCGGGGTTCCTGTCTAATCACTGCACAGCTCTCTACCTCATTCTGCCAAAGAGGGGACATAGCAGAATCAAGATTTTAAGCCATTGGGAACAAAGAAACTACGTTTGTTGAACCTATCTCTAAGCACATGAACTGGCTCTGAAGTCGTCTGCATAGCAAATGCAACCACCACCATTTAAGTCGCCATCTTCCTTACTAGCTGGGAGGTGGCCACCACCCTGGGACTGTTCAGCGTGAGTGAACAGAATCATAACAGGTAACCCTCAAAGTAAAGGCTTATAAAAATGTGTGTTCAGAATATACCATTTTTGAAACATCCTTACAAACTGAGTAGAATTCAACAGAAAAGTTTCTGCTGTTTTTATTACCTAGGAATATCCAAAATGTCTGATACATATCTACCATTGGACAACCGTGAAATTTGTCATGTAATATACCCTAATATATTCCTAATGTATTATATCATAAATTAAATAAGCAACCGTCCACTTAATTTCAGGACTATTGACCTGGAGAGACCACTCTTAGGATACAAAAATAGCTCAGACGGTCCATTTAATACTTTGTCTCTACATTTAACAAGAAAAAGACAGATATGTAAACTAGGTTCATTAATTTAATTAAGGCATTTCACCACTCAGTTTTCCAATCTCTGCAACGGGGACACCCTCTGCTCCTTCTATACATCATGGGGATGCCGTTGGGATGAATGAGACAATACGTAAACACTCTGACTTCCTCGGACAGCAGATCTACAAAATGCAAAAAAAAAGTTCCCATCTATTACACACATCACTGCTGTGTTGGTGAGCGTGGTGAAAAGGAGGAAAGCCCAAATCGCTTGGTGAGACTGGTTCACTGAGGGGCTTCTAACACTCAGAGGATGGAAGCATGGTTTCTAGGTTTTCATCAGGTAGATGTGAAATAAACCAAACTGAATTTTAGTCCATGTTCAGTTTCTATTCAGTGTCTCTATTACCACTCTTTTCTGAAAAAATTCTTTTTGAAATAACACAAAGGGCCCTTCCTGCCTACATTCCTAAATGTGGCTTAAAAGTGAAATCAACTGTTTATATTTGTTTACTTTAAAAAATATTTTTACCCTCTCAGTACTAATAATTGGCATTTTTTTCTATTTCAAATTTTTTTCTCCTTCATGTGATACTCAAGGGATAGATTCTGAACACAGTATTCTAATTCTGAATTTTTTGATTGAAGGTGACTTGAAGGTGAAGAGAATATGAGAGGAATAGAGGGCAGAGACAAAATAAACTGGAAGAAATCATCTGGAAGCTGNAAGAGACAGATACTCAAGGGATAGATTCTGAACACAGTATTCTAATTCTGAATTTTTTAATTGAAGGTGACTTGAAGGTGAAGAGAATATGAGAGGAATAGAGGGCAGAGACAAAATAAACTGGAAGAAATCATCTGGAAGCTGCTCAAAGCACATTTTAAATAACTCAAAGCCTGCACTGCCTGTCTGAATCCTGAGGGGGACAGAAACGATCCTGATTAGGACCACCTCTGCACACTTGCAAAAATGGAGATGAAGTATATGAAATAAGATTTGCAAAATTAATTCCTTCTAGTTTGGTTTTTAATGGATGAGAATTTTTTTTTTAAGAGTCTATAAGACTTAAATTCTCACATGGAAAATAATCTATAATACCAGATTTATGCTTACAGTTTATAAAGGACTTTCACACATTTTATGTTATGTAATTCACTCCCGCTTCAAGAGACACAGAGTAGCATCATCTCTACCTGGCAAATGTGGAAGGCAAGGCTGAAAGAATTGAAGCAGCATGTCCAGCCGTGCAGATAGCAAGATTCAGAGCAAGAGCTCAGAGCACGACCTTCCAGTTCAACGCTCTGCCCTTGAAATTTACCCCACTGACACTTATTGAGCACCTACTGTGTGACAGGCACCGTCTGTAACATGGAGGATTTACAGCTCGTGGTCTTTTAAAAGGTAAACCTTCTCCCCACCCTCTAAGTGTGTTTCTGTGCGTATCAGATCCTCAGAGTTATTTTCAATGATAACATCCATGTATTCTTCTCTGCTACGTGCTACTGAAGCTCTTTCCCACCTTCCAAAGTTCAGGTTAAGTGCAACCTACTCTGAATTCTCCACCTCCTGGTCAGAAAGAGTGTCTTCACCTAGCCGGGCGGACTGTCTGTGGCTCTCAGGCCAGCCTGTCTTCAATCAGGCAGCTTGGACGTGCCAGGCCTGGGGTGAGAGCCAGAGCTGCACCCTCAGCTGTGTTTCTGCCCCTCACCCTGGCAAGAGTGAAGCTACTGCAGGACAGGCTCCTGGAACAGGCTTGGAGAAGGCAGAGTCCCAGCCAGAGGAGGGGCGGGCAGCTGGTGGTGACTTTCAGCCCCACTCAGCTGAGACAGAGCATCTCCTTTGTCCCTCGACCCCTCCTCCCGACAGCAGTCTTCAAGCAACAGTGCTAAGACCCCTCCTGCAGCCCCCAGAGACCCCCCAGGCCGTCTGGCCACTCCCGACCTGAATGCTGCAGCACCTCCTGGTCAGCCCCCATCCCTACCCTCTTCAGCCACCCCCACATCAGCAACCATTTCCTTAGTACAGATTGAATCTCAACTCTCTATTTCCCCCAAACCTAGACTTCATAGCTCCTCTGGGCATACCAGCTAAAGTCAAAATGCTCAGCAGAGTGCTCTTGACCTTCCAGGACTCCCTTTCCGGGGCCCTAGCCCCACCTCCTCACAAGCATGGGTGTGTCTCCCAGGTCATTACTCACACCTTCCTCTCAGCCTCAGAGTCCTTCTTCCCAACCATGCTCTGCTTTCCAAGTCAAGATGATGTCCACTTATTCTCTGGACCTTCCTGAGTTCAAATGAGAGCTTCTCACCATGGCTTCCAAAGCACGCTGCTGATACTACTTTCTTTGGTTTATTCACTACGTGATAAATCATATGTGGACAAAGGCTTTGTAAACTGTGTCTGTCCTAAGTGTAAAGCATTATTCCTCCCTTATAACCTTTCATCCTCTCCCCTTTCGCACCTTCCTCCAAGTACGTATCAGACAGTAGGAGCTCAATAAATTTGTTGATTTAAATAACTTGCTAAAATAAACCAACTGGACACGTGAGATGTCATTTCAAAACCTGCCAGACTAAACCCCGGCTCTAATCCTCCCACCACGAGGGAGATCTAGCAGCACTGCAGGCACACATATTGCACAGCACTTTCACCTTCAGAAGTCCTCTGTGAAAGAAAGTTAAACCTTTGTATAGCATAGCTATGGGCTGGTTTTTGTTCAGTTCTAAGGACTGCTGAAAGTCTTCATGGGCTGTTGCATAGTCCTACAAAAAGGAGAATGAAAAAAAAAATAAAGTAGTATTCGTTAGATATTGGACATGTCCTATTTTTGACTGATAGAGGAAAAAAAAAAAATCCCAATTTATTCTGCGCCCTTTCTGGCTTTAAAGGAAACATTTCATGACTACAAATATTAGAAGCATGCTTACACTGTTGAAAGAGTTGATGTTAATTGATGAGAGAAACTCACAAAGGTTTCATTTAAGCATACTGTCTCAATCACAAAAGAATATTATTTTAAATACTATTAAAGTCATAATCTGCTATAGATACTTTTTACAAATTATTTTAGTACTAACATTCCATTATTTTGAAGTCTAAAATAATTACGATATAGATCAACCTTAAAATGTGTTATCCTGAGATTTTTTAAAATCTATTTTCTCTTGCAATAGAAAATTGTTATTGAAATGACTGTAAACCAACAAAACTAGCTATGGCAATTATAAATACCACTCATGATAAAAGGCAATCTTGCTAGGCTGAGAAGCTACAGTCTAGGAAGCCACATTAGTTCAGGTGATGATTCTTGGGCTGTGATACCCAAAGAAACTCAAATTGTACCCTTAAGTTTAATGATCACATTGAAAACATACACACCCGCTTCTCTATGCTGACATTTTCAAGAAAAGTTAAGGTATAATCTATAAACCAAATTACTCTTCTTCTGTTTCCCACTCTTTCTTTTTTCCCCTAGCCCGGAATTAGCTATTGCTGACAGTTCAAGCAAGAAAACGTGTTTCTGGTACTTAATATTTCTCCACTGAGTTCAATTTCAGCTACGGAAAATGCTTTCATAATTGTCTATATCACAAACTATATTAATCTACAGCCCCAAACCCAAATCTACCAAATAGTAGCTTTCTGAAGTAGAAGGAAAGCTGAAATTTTTACTGCCAAGACAAAAATAATTCACCTCTGATATGAAGTACAGGGTCCCACGATGTCTGTACAGCCGTGCTGAGGGCTGAAGTTGAATAGCTTTAGTGAGATCATTCACTGCTTCATTAATTCGTCCCAGAGGGGACAGAATCTATAAACCCAAAAATGTAATTAGGGGAGAAAAGTCCCAATGATTGCCCCTACAGCTGCCAACGCTTTTGACTTTTCAAGTCTGCTTCACCACCCCACACTTACAAGCGACTCTCTCAGCAGCCTAGAACCCTTGACCCCACGTACTGTGCAGTAGATTCAAAGGCAGCAGCCGAGGGGCTGCCGACCTTGTCCAGTCAAGGGGATGCTGAAGAACTATGACCACGGCAACTGCCTGCCACTGTTTCATGTTCTGTGTCCTAACAGATGTTGCTTTTCTTGAAGTGCAGCCATTTTTCCCCAACCTATCATTTACCTTTCGGAACGAAATTTGGCATGTCAAATTAATCTGAAAGTTAACTCTAAACCATTAAAATAGAGGAACTGATAAACACAGATTGGAGTCCCCCATGGTATCTAGCTATGCCATCTGTGGTATTAAGTGCTGAATGGCATTTTCTGGGATTCCAGGCCCTCTGATGTGAACAACTCTCATCAGTTATGATCTGCAAGGTAGTGAAAAAAAACATCTGCAGGCCTGTTCTGAATGCTTTTTGATCCAGCAATCAGCTGTGTTCAGGCAACAATGACAACACAAAAGACAGCTCAGGATGCAAAAGTTCACCCAAAAGACGTAAGATAATCCAAAATGGGTATCAGCATTCATGCAATCGAGCTCAAGCAATTCATCTGGAACAAATGTTCTTAAATTAGGGTTAAATTTGTTCTTATAAGAGGTCATTTCCATCAAGTTTTACTAACTGGTTTCCTCCTCTGCAGGAACTTAAAAACCAGCAAGAGAGAAGATTGAGGCAGACACACCACCAGTAGCAAGAGAGACAGCTCAGAGAGAGGAAAGAAATGGAAATATGTGCCCTTAGAATTCAAGAAACATAGTGGTCTAGGGTTATACTTTGGAAGGAAAAATATCCCAACCTAGTATATTAGTATTAACATAACTGAATGATTGCACCCCAGCACAAAAATCAATACGCATAATAATGACCAGAGTAACTAAAAAAGGTTAAATTAC
>SJYV01024144.1:865983-903480 GCA_006410875.1 Neotragus pygmaeus | reverse complement strand
TTTTTTTTTTTTTCCTAAATGTGTATTAGAGTATAGTTGCTTTACAATGTTGGGTTATTTTCTACCGTACAGCAAAGTGAATCAGTCATATGTGTACACAGATCCCCTCTTTTTTGGATTTCCTTCCCATCTAGGTCACCACAGAACACTGAGTAGAGTTCCCCATGCTATACAGTAGGTTCTCATTATCTATTTTTTACAAAGGGCTTCCCGGGTAGCTCAGTTAGTAAAGAATCCACCTGCAAAGCAAAAGCCCCCAGTTTGATTACTGGGTTGGGAAGATCCCCCAGAGAAGAGATAGGCTATCCATCCCAGTACTCTTGGACTTCCCTGGTGGCTTAGACTGTAAAGAATCCGCCTGCAATGCCATACGCCTGGGTTCAACTCCTGGGTTGGGAAGATCCCCTGGAGGAGGGTATGGCAACCTACTCCAGTATTCTTGCCTGGAGAATCCCCATGGACAGAGGAGCCTGATGGGTTACAGTCCACGGGATCACAAAGAGTCGGACACCACTGAGCGACTAAGCACAGCACAGTGTGTATGTAGGACTGTATGTTTTTTAATCTTCTTGAAACATTCAAACTGGTAGTGTTCAGCTCTTATAATCATCTCCAAGCATGTTAATATTGGGCTTCTTTGTTCTATGGTCAAAAGGAAATGGGAGCTTTCTCTTTGACCTACAGTTGAGAGTTACACTGACATTTCAAAGGGCAGCTGAAATGCAGGAACCTTCAGGAAGGTAACCCACTGCTCCCTCACACCTAGAAATTCAAGCTTTCTTACCTTTTTTAGCCCAAGGAGTGTCATGACACCCACCATTATTCCCAGTAGGGAATCTGCAGATGAGTAAACTAGTCCAAGTAAGAACAGTTTTATTATATGAGACTGATTTTAAGGTTTGCAACAGCATTTAAGTCCTTTTAAAAATATTCATTAGTGCATGCTGTTTCAAGTCCAAACTCCCCCAAAAGAAGTCTGTTCTCACAATGTTTCCAGCCCAGTTTTCACAATATCCGAAGCCCTTATAGAGCATATCCTGTTAAAATGCCAGGGTGAGATAGGGATAGTAGGAGGGAGGTTCAAGAGGGAGAGGATATATATAGACACACACTTTTGTACAGAAGAAACTAACACAACATTGTAAAGCAATTATACTCCAATTTAAAAATAAATAAATAAAAGCACATCTTACAAAAGAAATAATCAAAATTTCAAAATAAACAGGTTGTTTTCCCAGAAAAAAAAAATAGTCCCATTTGTTCCATTCAACTAGGATTTGTTAAGGTCTTCTCTGTACAAAGCTTGTAGGGTCTCATAGGGTAACCAACGACCTGTGAATGAGATACTTCCATCCTTTTGGGTCTCAGCTTAGTGAGGAAAACTGACACACAAATAAGCGCTCATATTCAAGGTAGGTGTCAAGGTGTGTGGTCATCGGTGGGGTTCAGTCACCATTGAGGGGGCAAAGAAGGCTTTGGAAGGAAGAGCAGAGGATGGAATTAAGGAAACAGATCTGACAGGTTATATGGAGGAAAGGAGAGTATTCCAAGAATGGAAAACAGCTTGCACAGAAGTGCAGAAGAAAGGAAGTAGAGAAGGTATTGAAACAACAGTGAGGAAAACTGTAGGGTCAGACCTCATGGCTCATGGATGAAGGGGAGGAGCCTAAAGACGGAGGGATCTGGACACCAGGCACAGATGAAGTGAAGCCAGGCACACAAAGTTACAGGGAGAAAAACTCATCTTCTGAGGTCCAAAAAGTCCTTGTTTCCCAAAGAACTGTTTTGTCAACTTAGATCAATTTCATAACCTGACAGGGTCTTTCTTTTTCTAGGATGTGAATGAAGTGATAACCACTAAATTTTCTTCCTTGGGTATAGAGAATTCTCACAGTCTAGATTTGCACATCTCCCCCACATTAGGAAGCATCACTTGCTTTGACCAAACCCCACAAGGCACGACTGAACAGAGATATTTTACATGAAAGTCTTCAACTGCACAATTCAATTCCAAGACTAAAACCCCATTCTCCAAAAGTTCAAACATGGAGTCTGAACATAAGCTCCTAGGTTTCTGAAGGCAGAAAATGGCAGGCACACAATCTCACAGCTCGCATTTCTGATAAATTCAAAGATCTAATGAGAGTTCAGTCCCCTCGCTCCATTTCCTCGGGTCAGCTTGTTATACTCCTGACGTGCAGAAAGTGCTGGGGGACTTTCCCAACTTGGTCGTAAGTGTGCTCATGGCAGGAACAATAATGCAATATAATTATAATTCAGCCCTGCCAGCGTGCAAAATTTATTTAAAGGGTTATATCAAAGGGTTTCACAGCACAAATAAGAACTAATCTCATATTACAAGGCGGATCACCACTCTGCCAAGAGATATGGGACAGTGGTGGCTCTTTTCAACAAACACAAAATTGATATTATACATTGGTATGGTCCCATCCTCTGGCTCTGCCCTTGGTCTCCTTCAGGGGCTCTTGCTTCTCTGCTCACCCCTGAAGAGCTGGGTTCAAGTCCCTCTTCCCTCCTTACACTGTAATCTACCCATGCAGTCTCCTCGTCAGGCATCGTGGTATCCAATGTTGCTCCCTCCATGCCGGACACTGAAACCCTTATTCTACATGCAAGATGTTCAATTGCTGTTTAGTTGCTCAATCGTGTTTGACTCTTTGCAACCCCATGAACTGTAGCCTGCCAGGCTTCTCTGTCCATGAGATTCTCTAGGCAAGAATTCTGGAGTGGGTTGTGATGTCTTTTTCCAGGGAGTCTTCCTGACCCAGAGATCTAACTCAAGTCTCCTGAATTGCAGGTGGATTCTTTACCATTTGAGCCACCAGGGAAGCCTCTCTATGCTGTATCACGTTATTTCCTCTGCCTGGAGGGCCCGTCCCCCAACTAATACTTACTCTTCTTCAAGACTGAATTCAAACATGCTTTTCTCCAAAAAAATCTCAAGCCACCTGACTGAGACTGTCAGCTAGCCTGTTGATAAAGCTTATTGCTTCCATTGTCTCATTATAAAGCATTTTAATTGCTGGTTTACCTGTCTGCTTTTTTGTCCAAACTGTGACTGTCCCTAGGGCATGAGCTTATGCATCCCTGTACCTGCAGCAGAGACCACAGTGTCTGGTATGTGCCATTGACTCAATCATGTTTGTTAACTGTGTGATGTGATGAAACCAGTTGAATTATAAAACATCTGGTTGACCCCAGCTGAGCTACCCTACTTCTAACTGGATGGCTTTGTTACCTCTTTTCCTAGAATATATCTAGCCAATCAATTTATTTATGTTTTTCTAGGAACCATAGTTAATTAGGCCTGTATTATCAGAGACATCCTTTTCCTTGTTATTATCAACTAAGTACCCCATGTGCCCATGCTTGCTTTTCCTCACCTCTGTGTCCCCAGAAACCTAGCAGAGTGTCTGGAACAGAATAGGTATTCAGTAGTTCCTGAATGAATGAATGCCCACTCACTCCACTGCCCATTTTTATAGGTAAAACTAAAACAAAGAGAGACTTCCCTGGCCAGTGCAGGGGACATAGATTCGATCCCGGGCCCGGGAAGATCCCACATGCTGAGTGGCAGTTAAGCCTATGCACCACAACTAGTGAGCCCACGCTCGAGAGCAAGAGAAGCCACCGCAACGGCTCACACACCGCAGCAAAGAGCAAGCCTGCTGCCTCATAGGGAAAGCCCACTCACAGCGATGAAGACCCAGAGCGGCCAGATAAGTAAATAAGTAATTTTTTAATAAAAAACACTAAAATAAAGAATTATTCTTCTGTTTGGCTCAAGATAAGCATCCACAGCAAAGCCAAAAATAGAGGCATTTATTTAATTCCCACACACTGAAGAAGGGGGGAAAATGCCTATAAAAATAAATCCAGTGAATGCTTTAATTTTCTGGCAAAGTCCAAAGCCACACAAGTGAGCTGGAACACAGCAGGACGAAGAACGCCCGCATCTCCAAGGTCACAGCAACATCTGCATCATGTTAGAACTGTGTTGTGGTGGGGTTGTGATGAACTAAACTGAAGTGTTGCAACTGAGATTAATTGACCGTTTTCTCCAACAAAGTGCTGTAAGTGCTATGAAAGCCTGTGCAAAATGACCACGTGGTCGGAGTGCCACAAGGAAACTCTTACTGCAGAAGGCAGGATTGTAATCAAGTACTGAACTGAAATAAACTTCATCGTAATGCTCTGCACAATTTCTAAATGGTAATGGGGTCGTTTTAGAGGTTAATAAAAATAAGGGCTGGATTTCTTGGCTCTGGGAAGTTTCCAGAGGACTGTGAATGAACCCAAAGCATGTCTCCATTATCACAAAATTGACGTGTGTGGGTCATGCAGCAGTAAGTTCATGATGAATTAATTCTGAAAGCAAACATCTCAGCAAGGAACGAGGGAGATCAGATAATCACTGCTCACCTTGTGTCCTTTTCTAAAGAAAGACAACACAAGCAACGGAGCTTCCTACTGTGCAAGTCCACTGAGGGCAAGACCAAGGACACTGAACATGGGGTCAGTTCAGTCTGAGATCTGGAATTCCCACAGTCAGTGTCTGTTTCTAGAATGGGCTCATGTTCAAAAGTACCATAAATGCCTATCCTATCACTGGCCCTGACAGACAGGCTCCTAGCACAAAAAGGAAGGAGAAAACAATGGATTCTACCTTTTCCTGTAACTGCACCACCATTCAGAGTGCCTTGCATTCTGTAACTGCAGACAAAGATGATTTAACCAAACTTTACTTCTACTTGTGGTGTTGGATAANTACATGTTTAAGACTTTCCCTCAGACTTTCAATTTCAACTAACGTTTCCTTGAGTATTTATTATGAATCCACCACTTTCACACACTTGACTCAGTTAGGAGAACGCTGTAAGGTTGGTATTCTCATCCCCATTTAAAGTGAGAAGATCAAAGTTCATAGACGTAAAGAACGCAGGCACATAAATCAAAAATAAACTAACTTCCCAGTAGGAGAAAGATTTAAACCTAAACTTTTTGCTTTCAAATCCAATACTCTTTTATGGTATCAAAAATTTATCCCATAGAACACACTTCAACAGAAATCATGAATATTTACCAAAAATCAGGGTTAGCCAGCATGGAATGATGCTTCTGAAATGTTCAAATTGGGGCATAAATGTTAAAAGAAAAAGTGATACTGAAATAAGGGCCACCCTGAAGTTAATTAACAAAAATGTTGCAAGAGTAATGAGTTATAAGCTCTATGTTTAAGGGAAACAGACATTGTTTAAGTACTCTGAACAAAAACATGCTAATAAACGGGGTGGAGTGTGCCCACACTGACATCAATTAAAACAGAGATACCCAAATGGATATAAAAACTGTTGACGGAAACGGCTTGAAGTTGGTCATCTTGAAGGCAGTCTGTGTAGCAAGAGAAGCTACTGATTTTTGGCATGCTGGTAAGAGTTAGTGGACTAGAAAATGTATCTTCATTTTCTTCATCCTGGAAATAATCATCTGTACAATAATAGAATTGTTATCACAAGTGTAAAGTAAAAAAACTCCTGGGTAAGCCTCATCTGAGACAGCATTGGTAAAACATATGGCATTTATGGAAATTCTTTCCCTTCAATGTTCATAATTACAGAGTTCAGCTGCTTCCATGTGATGGAAGCAACTTGCCGATAAGTAACAGAAGAGACAAACCAACCTGCCATCGCATTATGAGCAGCCGTGTTAGAAACAACAGCCACTGAGAGAGGGGTGTCTCCTGTGACAATACGTGGAGTCAAAAGGAGGTTTGCATTTAGTTCAAGACCTCCAAATAATGTGACTAGAGAAAGGCAGTGTCCTTCGAATCTGGTGGCATTCGCTGGTGTATAATATGCTTCAGAATCCGATTCTAGAAGGATGGCTACTTTATCATATTTCTGCATCCACTTCTCAACTCCTCCTGCCCACCACCTCTATGAATTTGAAGTCAGCTGGACATGTGAGACCTGGTGTAGGAAAGCAAAGCCTTGGGACATGCAGAAAACCAGACATAAAATGCTGCTAAGGATTTCTGCTCCCTAGATCAGATGAAGGCCTCAGAACCGATGCAGAGAATCCTAGAGTAAGGAGTAGAACATGACAGCACTGGGAAGAGCAGGACTTGCAAAGATCTTGGGCTCCCAAAGTGTTCAGAGACTGGAAAAGATGTTCCTAGGAAAACCTGTTGACCTTGATTTCAGAGCAGCTTTCTAGGAACTGAAGAGTCATTTGTTGAGCTGAGTCTTATGGTTTGTTAGGCAATGGCACCCACTTGGGTACTTTTGCCTGGAAAATCCCATGGACGGAGGAGCCTGGTGGGCTGCAGTCCATGAGGTCACTAAGAGTTGGACACGACTGAGATACTTCACTTTGACTTTTCACTTTCATGCATTGGAGAAGGAAATGGCAAACCACTCCAGTGTTCTTGCCTGGAGAATCCCAGGGACGGGGGAGCCTGGTGAGCTGCTGTCTATGGGGTCACACAGACAGAGTTGGACATGACTGAAGCGACTTAGCAGCAGCAGCAGAAGGGCAGAGACTAAGATGCCTATCTCATCTTTGAGAACTGATGCTAAGATAGCCTGGTAGCTGAGCTTGAGCCCCACTGAATGGGCAATGGAAATTTGCAGTCTGTACAAAAGGGATCTAACAGACACAGAGGGAAAATGCTGGAGAATCTGGCAACCTCAACAAACAAAATAATAACACTTATAAAAAAATTTTAATGCAAGATTACATTACAGTAGGCAAAAAAAAAAAAAAGGACTTCAGAGAACCAGATAATGTCAGTTTTCATTATTCATGGCTGTCATTTTATACATAATGCTGCAAACACTCAATTAACAAATATTGAACTATTGCTCTTTGGGGAAATAAAGGGTCAGGTTCCTACAAGCTTCTAACCACAGCGTTTTCATTAGCCCATCAATATACAGCTTCGTTTTACATGTGTTTGTGTTTAAGGACACTTTATCTATTACATATTGTTTGTTCACTAACATTGTACTTAACAGGTGAACAGATACCAATAGATAAAGGGATATAAAAAAACAGTTAATACATTAAAAATGCATTGAGTTAAAGAAAGGCTGGAGTCTGAATCCTGAAAGTCTCATACGATCTAGGCAAGACTGATATTAGACAAGACACACCAAGCCAAAGTCAGACAAAGTACTTTGTTTTTGAATCTCAGGGGTAAAGAGAAAACATTTAAAGCTTCCACACAGAAAGAACAATAATTTACAAAGATAAAAAAGGATCAAACTGGTATGGAAATTCTTATCCACAGTCCCAAAGTAGAAGATAATGGAATAGCATTGTGAGAATGCTGAGAATAAAATTTCACCCAAGACTTCTACCTCCAACTAAGGTGATATTTATCTGCTGTTGTGAAAGAAGTTTGCAGGTATTTAAGGGTTCAGGGAATGTATTACCTACACCTCACAGAAGAAAATATTGAAGTACAGACTCAAATCAAACAAGAAAGCAATCAAACAAGAGATCTCAAGACAGGAGAAGATGGGATGGAAGGGTGAGAATTAAATGAAAGTGAGTCTAGGTTGTCATTGTTTAGTTTCTAGGTTGTGTCTGACTCTTTTTGAGACTCCACAGACTATAGCCCTCTGTCCATGGGATTTCCCAGGCAAGCATATTGAAATGGGTGGCCATTCTCTTCTCCAGGGGATCTTCCCATCCCAGGAATTGGACCTGAGTCTCCTGCACTGCCAGACAGATTCTTTTCCACTGAGTCACCAGAAAACCCCCAAGAGCAGAGACAGAGATTACATAGTTATTGAAAGTCTTGGAAGGCATAGCATACATACCAAGGAAGCATTCCTAAAATAAAAGTCACATTCTATAAGACAAAATGTCTAAAAGTAGAAGAACCAAACTCCTTCTGTGAATAAAACCCTAAAGATGTGTGACAGACCAGAAGATAGAAGTTAAAATACTTTAAATTCTTATTATGCTGAAGTAAGAAGCTAGTAATGGGCAGGTGGGTTAAAAATTTTGCCCACGAGTAATAAATCATACCTTACGTTAATACAATAGAAGAATTCTGAGAAAGGGGAGGTAATTGGTGGTGGTATCAAAAAGGACGACATAAATTCTAAACTAATAAAGGGATAAATAGAGATGTATAGTAACTAGAAGAGACCAGCCATAAGAAATAAAAGGAAAACCCTGGAAATGACAATATGCAATAAATAATAAATAGAATATGAAATAAACAAATCCTCTATCAGTTTCAGTTTACAGTCGCTCAGTTGTGTCCAACTCTTCGCTGCCCCATGGATTGCAGCACGCCAGGCTTCCCTGTCCATCACCAACTCCCATAGCTTGCTCAAACTCACGTCCATTGAGTTGGTGATGCCATCCAGTTAATTTATCCTCTGTCGTCCCGGTCTTCTCCTACCTTCAATCTTTCCCAGTATCAGGGTCTTTTCCAGTGAGTCAGTTCGTATCAGGTGGCCAAAGTATTTGAGTTTCAGTGTTAACATCAGTCCTTCCAATGAATATTCAGGACTGATTTCCTTTAGAATTGTCTGGGTTTATCTCCTTGCAGTCCAAGAGACTGAAAATCCTTATAGTTGTTCTTTATACTTTATGTGAATGACAAAGACGGCCAAACTTACTTAAAAATAAAACCTGTCTCCATATGACACAAATGAATTTAAGACAAAGTAACAGAGAAAACTGAAAATAAAAAGATGCATAAAATATACCAAAGCATACAGTAAGAAAGTAAAAACAGCAACATTAGTATAATATACACTGGAATTAATTCACATGTTGTATTGTATATATATATATATATATATATATATATTACCCTGTTCTTTAAATATATATTATACATTTTTACATATGTCTAACAAATATTTTGACAAGAATAAATACAGGAGTGGGTTGCCCTCTAGGAAAACTTCCCAACCCAGGGATCAAACCCAGGTCTCCCTCATTGTAGGCAGACATTTTACCATCTGAGCCACAAGGACCGAGCAACAAATATTTGCAAAAATTGATCATATTAATGACTATGAAAAAGAAATTCAAAAATAGAAAATTGACAGATTATATGCTGTGATCAAAATCATCATGACTGACCTTAAACAACTAATAAAATATCATCCCAAATTATTAACTATTTGGAATTTTAAAAAACCTTGTAATTGCAACTGAAATTACAAACTATTGAATAAACATGAAAAAGAGAGAACTTTATATCAAAACCCTGGTTCAGTTCAGTTCAGTCCCTCAGTCGTGTCTGACTCTTTCTTACCCCATGAATTGCAGCACACCAGGCCTCCCTGTTCATCACCATCTCCTGGAGTTCACTCAGACTCATGTCCACCGAGTCAGTGATGCCATCCACCCATCTCATCCTCTGTCGTCCCCTTCTCCTCCTGCCNTTTTCCTCCCCTCCCCCCCCCCCCCCCGCCATTCCTTCTTAGCCACACCCACAAGGTCCAGGGTCCACTTCCCAATTCTCCTAACCCTTCCCAAAATTGTGCTGTGGCAAGGATTGGGGGAAGCCAGTGGAAAATAGTTTAAGGATGAACTAGGTCCAAGAGTTAGCGGGAAGAGGGCCAGGGCTTAGCTGGCTGAGCTGGGGGGATACCCAGAGAAAACAGCTGAAGGGGTGCAGGGTCCCTCGAGAATTAGATCTGGGGTCCGAGAGGCTCTGTTCCTTGGCACGGGCCAGGGCGTGGCCCGCTCTGGGCGCCTCTGCAGAGGGCCCAGGACCCATTAACCACAAAGCCCTGCCTCTCCCGGAAACAGGGATTGCGGCTGCTGCTTTGCTCTCTTCACTAGCGCTAAAGAAAGGCTGGGCCGGTGCCAGGTTTGAGGCTGCCGCCCAGGCTCGGGACTCAGGCCACAGGCTTTGGCCCTCCCGAGGGCCCTGCTGCGGATCCTCCAGGAGCCCCTGCCTAACAGCTTCTGGCCTGTCCAAGAGGGTCAGGCCTGGAAGGAGGCCCAGGGTGAGCCAGGCCATAAAATGTTGGGGTCCCAGGTCTGTGCACCCGCCTCCATTCTTTCTCCCTCTGACACCAGGCACAACTTCTTTTCCCCATCCGTTTAGCAGGTTTTTACCCAGCACTTATTATGTGCCTGGCCCTGAGCTGGCCTCAGAGGATTCAAAGATGAAGCCCTCAGTCCCTGCTCTCAAGTAGCTCTCTTTTGGGGGCAGAATTTGACTGTGAACCTAATTAGGAAGTAGCACGCACGATGCTGGCTCTGGGAGAAGTCATGAGCAAGCACTGAGTGGGGGTGGTCCAGAATGGGAAGAATGTGGGTCTTCTCTTATTTTGGCCACCCCACGTGGCATGCGGGATCTTAGTTCCCTGACCAAGGATTGAACCTGTGCCAACTGCAGTGGAAGGGCAGAGTCTTAACCNCTGAGTGGGGGTGGTCCAGAATGGGAAGAATGTGGGTCTTCTCTTATTTTGGCCACCCCACGTGGCATGCGGGATCTTAGTTCCCTGACCAAGGATTGAACCTGTGCCAACTGCAGTGGAAGGGCAGAGTCTTAACCACTGGACTGCCAGGGAAGTCCCAGAAGGTCAGTCTTCAAGGATAGGTGAAGAAGCAGTGACTGGCATTCCGGGATGGGCACAGAAATGAGATAGCACACGTCTGGGGAACTGTGAGCATCTGGGCATGGCTGGAGTTTAGAGGGTGCTAGGGAAAGATAGGGTTATGAGGCTGGGCGGCCAATGGTACTGGATCATGAAGGGCCTCACAGAGGGGTTTGGGCATTGTTTGATCTGAGGGTTCTGGGGAGGCCACAGAAAGTTATATGAAGATTGAGTAGTGAGGCCAGATTTAGACTGCAGGGAGAATCACTGCAGCAATGGGGTGCTCACCTCACATTCAGAAACCAAGTAGAGAGAGGAGCATGGGGAGCTCTGGCTGGGTGGGGTGGGGGCTTGCTAAGAGAGGTATCAACAGGGCCTCCTTCACATCACTGTCCCCCTTCTGAGATCACCAGCACTGAAGAGCTAAGAAGATGTGGACCAGGGGTGACTCACATCTAGGGCCCTGCCCCGAGCTCGCTGCCTCCCCAGCCCCCATCTTCCTCCAGAGACCGAGGCCCACACTGGCACAGGAGGGGAGGGGCGGGCAGGGGGCTGAGAGGCAGGCCCAGAGAGGTTGGGTGGGACCCCCTGTGAGCCCCTCACCCCTCCTCCTAGACCAAGCCAGCTGCCTCAGAAACCAACCAGCAAAATGCTTCCCTTTTTCCCTCCAGGGCCTCCCTCCAAACCTCCGCATTAGGGAGGGGTGGGTGGTGCCCAGCTCCTCTGCCTTTCCTCTGCACTTCCCCTCTGAGGCCCACAGACACCCTCTCTGCCTGGACAAGGAATGAGGGTATTTCAGGAGGAGCCCTGGACCAAAGCCGGAGATGCTTCAGATGCAGTCCCTGCTGTGACGGCCATCAGGTGGGCCTGGCTGGCTACTCCCTAGCCCTGGACCAAAGCCGGAGATGCTTCAGATGCAGTCCCTGCTGTGACGGCCATCAGGTGAGCCTGGCTGGCTACTCCCTAGTGGTGGGGCTCTTAGGGCCTCAGGAGCTGCTCCTTCATTCCCCACCCCCCATCCTGGAAGATGGGGTTTGGCACCAGGAAGTGTGTGTTGTTGGATGAGGGCTGCTTTACTCCTCTGTGGCATTTGGCCTGCCGAGGACTGGGAGGGAGCGAAATGGGATGGTGACATGGGGTGTAGGGCCCTGGAAGGCCCCTCTGGGAGTCTGGAGACTCAGGTTCTGGTGCTAGCCCTGTCATGCCCTCCCAGGGCATCTCGGCAAGTTGCTTCTCCCTGCTTGCCTCAGTCTGCCTGTCTGTGAATTGGGCATGAGCAGCCCTGCTCTCTTGCACAAGGTTAGCGCAAGGTAGAGTTCAGGTCTGTTGTATATCCTTAATAAATGATTCTTTTGTTCATAGAATCTCAGAAGGTTTTTGCCTTTTTCTTGTATCTTTTTCCAGACTGAGTTCACCTTTCTGGGTCAACACTTCTGGGAGGCCGCCCTCTCACCCCCACGTCTTCCCTAGGTAGTCCCCCTATCCCCAGGCTCTGGTGGGGACTCTCTACAGAGTCCAGTGTCCCCTATAANCCAGGGAGGCCTGGCATGCTGTGGTTCATGGGGTCACAAAGAGTTGGACACGACTGAGTGACTGAACTGAACTGAAATGATGGAGAAGAAACTCCTTAAAAGGGTTCCTTTGACAGAAAATAATAGAAATCTGACACAAATTAGCTACAACAATTAAGCATTTTGCTAATTTTTTTTTTTTTTTTAAGACAGGGAGGAAGAAGGGACCTCCCTGGCTGTCCAGTGGTTAAAAATCCAAGCTTCCATTTTAGGGGGCACAGGTTCAATTCCTGACCTGGGAACTAAAATCGCATATGCTGTGTGTGGTGCAGTCAGAAAAAATTTCAGAAGTAAGGAGGCTACCACATGGGTCCAGCTGCTGGACAATAATGGCTACTGTCTGTTGCTTTACATTTCCACATTTTTTTCCCACCTTTAGCTTTGGCTGTTTCTGCTTTGTACGGTTCCTGTGGTTCTCAAGGCAAGAATACTAGAGTGGTTTGCTATTCCCTCCTCCAGAGGTTGAGACAGTTGAATGGCATCACCAACTCAATGGCCACGAACCTGGACAAACTCTGAGAGACGGTAAAGGACAAGAAGGCCTGGCACACTGCAGCCCTTGGGGTCTCAAAGAGTCGGACACCACATGGCAACTGAACAACAACAACAGTATCGGCTATATTCCTCGATGTAGTGACAGGCATCATCTCCAGGAACAATAGTCTAGAGAAAAGAAGGAAAAATAACTCTTTCCTGGCTTTGTTAGGGGAAAGAAAACCTTTCCTGGAGGTTTCCTCAACAGCCTGACTTTCACGTGTCATTTTCTCTATTGGTTCAGAGGCTGCTGTGGTCTGAATGCCTGTGTGCCCCCAAATTCATGTTAAATCCTAAGGTCCATTATGATGGTTTTAGGAAGTGAGACCTTTGGGAGGCCCTTAGGATGGGATTCCCTTAAGATTGAGCTTCCCTGGTGGCTCAGATGGTAAAGCATCTGCTTGCAATGCAGGAGACCCAGGTTCGATCCTTGGGTCTGGAAGATCCCCTGGAGAAGGAAATGGCAACCCACTCCAGTACTCTTGCCTGGAAAATTACATGGACAGAAGAGCCTAGTCGGCTACAGTTCATGGTGTTGCAAAGAGTCAGACACGACTGAGCAACGTCACTTCACTTTAGGATGGACTTGGTGCTTTTCTGCAAGAGGCTCCAGAGAGCTCCTGAATCCCCTGCCACTACAAATGGGAAAGTCTGCTACAGAGAAGAGGGCCCTCACCCCACTAGGCTAGCACTCTGATCTCAGAGCTCCAGCCTCCACAACTATAAAAATAAATTTCTGTTGCTTAGGAGGCACCTGGACTGTGATATTTTGTGAAAGAAACTCAAAGACATAGGCATTCCCTCAACTAGGAAAACAAATCTGATGAGCCCAGAGGTACTTTCTGAGGCTGTTATGGGTGATGATTGGGAAAGATTGAGGGCAGAAGAAGGAGGAGGGCAGACGGAAGAAGTTGACATGCTACAGTCCATGGGGTTGCAAAGAGTCAGACACGACTGAGCAACTACCACCACCACCGCAACAACAATGCAGCTTGCAGGGTCTTAGTTTCCCAACCAGGGACTGAACCCTGGGCCCAGGCAGTCAAAGTGCCAAGTCCTAACTACTGGTCCACCAGGGAAATCCCTAAGATGTTTGTGAAGGACTTTTGAAGCAACACGAATTTGTTAAGAACAGGGGAACTCATATTCAGGAATGGTGGTGTTAGAGAAAGCACTCTATGTCATAGGGTACATAGCCAATGTACCCTAAAGAGTCTACAGTGGGTTTGACATCTGTTTCTAGTTCTCTCTGGAAAGAGCCTGTGAGCTCTCTCCAGAGTGACTGAGAACTGAGGCCATGTTCTGTGGTCTATCTAAAACAGCTGCTTCTTGATTCAGGCAGCCTGGTACCTGATCTTGGGCTAAACAGGTGCCCAAGCTCCATGTAGGCTTGATGGCTACATTTTAGATTTTCTACAGGAGCCTCCACTCTCCTCTGATTGTTTGTTGTTGTCGATCAGTTGCTAAGTTTTGTCTGACTTTTTATGACCCCACAGACTGCCACACACCAGGCTCCTCTGTCCTCCACTATCTCCTAGAATTTGCTCAAATTCATGTCTATGGAGTCAGTGATGCTACCCAACCATCTCAATCCTCTGCTGCCCACTTCTCCTTTTGCCTTCACTCTCTCCCAGCACCAGGGTCTTTTCTAATGAGTCCACACTTTGCATCAGGTTGCCAAAGTATTGGAGTCTCAGCTTCATCCTCAATCCTTCCAATGAATATTCACAGTTTATTTCCTTTAGGATTGGCTAGTCTCCTCTGATACTCCTGCAAAATTCTGAGCCCATGGTGCTACAACTGAGTGTCTCTCTAGTAGGAGAACTCATGTTGATATGTCCATGTCCCATCCATAAAATAAGATTCTACTCTGCAGAAATTGGCAGGGGTAGAGCTGGTAGAGGGATCATGGTGTGGGGTGGTTAACATCTTTCTACAGAGAAGACTTGCTTCAACGTGGAATCTAAAACCAATCCTCCAATTTTGGTAGCACTGACCCATCGAAGATTCTCAAGCTGTAGCAATACTTGCAATGGTTATTATTTATTCACACCCTGTCCAGCGTTTCTGTTTTATGATTGCATGGGGGGAAAAAAGAATCTTTTCTCTATACCCTAGTTTATAAGTAGATGGAGATTGAATAAGGCAAACAGATTGAATAAGGAGTTCAGGTCATTCAGTTTGAAGAAAATTCATTTTGAAAATTGAGCTAAAACATTCAAGGATATTTTCCTCAGTTTTTGTGAGACTATATTCCCAGCAGAGGGTTTTCCAGGTGGTATTAGTGGTAAAAAACAACAACACCAACAACAACTCCTCCCCTGGCCAGTGCAGAGACCTAAGAGAGGCAGGTTCGATCCCTGGGTCGAGAAGATCCCCTGAAGGAGAGCATGACAAGTCACTTCAGTATTCTTGCCTGGAGAATCCCAGGGACAGAGGAGCCTGGCGGGCCACAGTCCATAGAGTCACAAAGAATCAGATGTGACTGAAGTGGCAGCACAGCACAGCACATTCCAAGCAGGATAGACACAAGTGGTTTTAAACATCTTTGAAGCACTAGGGTGAATGAAAATTCATCAAAGCAAAATAAGTATGCTGTTCCTTCTTTTATTCTATCCCTGTATCAAAACCAAGAGCTGAGAGGAGTAAACGGGAGAGGGTATCCAAATGCATTAAATTTTATCCAGTTCATTGACAAAAGTTATGTGAAATAGGTAGAGCTTTAGGAGTACAGGTAAGGACGCAAAGAAAACTGAGAACACCAAGGTTGAAGGTGGCCTGAGAGTGAGATGTCCTGGACCAAGCAAAGCTCAGAGATGCAACTGAATGAACAAATAGAAAAGTCCATTTTGTTTGCCCTCACGCATTTCATCAGAAGCTTGAATTCAAAGCTAGACACAAACATCTTTTTTTCTGAGCCTACAAAATCTATCTTATGCCACAATGCTGATGCTAACCACATTTTGCCACAAATTGTTTATGGCTTTAGCAACAGTAAGACATAGATTTTCTACTAACCTGTCATTATTCAACTAGCTTATGCCTCTTTCCTAAGGCTGAAAAAGAAAATGATAGTCATATCCATTTCTGAAAAATTCAAGATGAGACTGATTGAGGGGGGAAAAAATGCAGAGAACTTAGGTTTGCTTTAGAACTTAGGTTCCAAAAGGGATCCTGACAAGGAAAGAAATTAATTTGTAGCAACAATACAAGTTCAAGGAAAGAACAAAGACTTTAAGCAAAAAGATCTGTATCTTTTTGGTCTACAATTTGGGACAAAAGATCTTAAGTACCTCGCCACCCTCAGAAGTTTCTCTAATTTGCCATCTTCATCCCACTTTTAAAGAATAGGTGAGGAGGACTTTGCTGGTGGTCCAGCAAAGGCTAGGTCTTTGGTTTCCAGTGCAGGGAGTTTGGGTTCAGTCCCTAGTCAGGGAGTTAAGATCCCACATACTTCATAGCCAAAAAAAACAAAACATGAAACAGAGACAATACTGTAACAAATTCAATAAAGACTTTAAAAATGGTCCACATTAAATATATATATACTTTTTTTTTAAGTAGATCAGTATGCGATGCCCATGGAGGCAGAGGAAGTTCACCCACTTTCTTGGGTTCTGTGTCACCAGGACAGATCTCTGATTTGGGATCTTCCTTCTACAATACTTTGACCACCTGATGCAAAGAGCCAACTCTTTGGAAAAGACTGATGCTGGGAAAGATTGAAGGCAGAAGGAAAAGGGAATGACAGAGGAAAAGATTCATGTCCAATTCAATGGACATGAATTTGAGCAAACTGCAGGAAGACGGTGAAGGACAGGGGAGCCTAGCTGCAGTCCATGGGGTTGCAAAGAGTTGGACACGACTCAACTCCACAGTGAACTTTTCATTCCTGGAAAGATGTTCCTCTGTCAGAGATAAGCCCAGCTGTGATCTCCAGAACACTTCTTAACTGCTGGATTTTAACTGAGGGGAAAAAATTAAACAAGGTTATAGGACCTTGCTTAATTTGACCAAGTTGTTTGTATGATGTACACTTTTTTCTGGGTAAAGTCTTGCCCTTCTCGGTAAAGTCTTGCCCTTGGTCTATATGTTAAGAATTTGATTGTTAGAATAGATTCTCAACGTATCTTTGAAAGCACAATTCCATCCCCTTAAGCAAAATAAATGCAAATATGCACGAAGGTTCATTTTTATCTTACAAACTGAAATATATTCTTGTTTTTCACAAGACTTTGTGAAGTCTGGACCACTTCTTTCAAAATTCATCTGGGTGCAGTAAATGGGGTTAATACACTGATTCCGTTGTGTTTCTAATTCCATCAGCAACTTCATATGTACAAGACCTGTGGTTCATGGCTTAAAGCTTTGCCTATAGTTTTCTACTTCTATACAATTATTAAATACATAGCTTCAAAACATGCAGACGTATAATACTGAATGGAGAGAAGAAAAGTGTAGTTAGAATTTTTGCAAAACTCCTGAGGAAGAAAAAAAAAGGTTTATCTTAATAGCTTCTGCATATTAGAATTCACTGCATCTTCAGAGCAAATATTTATGGAAACATAATCAAGACTTTTTCAAACTTCCTGCTTCCTTTTCAACATTCTCTTTCAATGTTGTCATAATAAATGTAGCATTACATCCATTTTTCCACCTTGCCTTTTATTTTAAAACCATCTGAATGGACATAGAGCAAAATCAGATTGATATTGTTGAATTTTGATACTTGTGAATTTGAATAAAAGTTCAGTAAGAACTGCAAAAAGCAGGCACTTTGTGGATTCTAATTACAGGAAATACTGTAAAACAAGACACAGAAACTGAGCAAAATCACAAGATTGTTCAGATTGCTTTAACAGTTAGTCTAAGCACATGAAGAAAAAATTCTGTAAGAAGAGCACAGGCTTACAAATATAAGATTTACGGAAGACAAATACTAAGAGCAGTAAGAATTTGTCATCTCTTTCTAACACAAAAAGAATCCCCTTCATAAGAGACCAGCGATTATATTTCCAGCAGGATTTTGGTTTTTTGTGTGTGTGCTCAGTTGTGTCTGACTCCTTGCAACCCCATGGACTATAGACCGTCAGGCTCCTCTGTCTAAGGAATTGGGTGCCATTTCCTCCTCCAAGGGATCTTCCAGACCCAGGAATTGAACCCTCATCTCTTGTATCTCCTGCGCTGGCAGGCTGAATTTTTACCACTGTGCCACCTGGGAAGCCCTTTATTTGTTTAAAACATTGCAATTCCTTCTTAATTTCTGTCAAAAATGTTACCCTCTCACCATGTTAACTACTCTACTCCTTGCCTTTTCCTTAGAATCCATAAAATAATATTATCATTAAAAAGAGGAAAATGAGTTAATGGAGGTTGAGAATAAGAGAGATAGGAAAGGAAACCAGAAGGGGGAGAAACTCGAATCTTCATGACTCCATATAATGAAACTTCGATCCTTGATTTAATTTGCTCGGCTATTATGATAGTAAGTGACCCATCGAATCCTGCACAATCAACCTAAAATGACCATTTTGTGATTGATGCATACATTAATAGCTGATCTGACTGACCACATTGATTGGCCCTGGAGAAATATCAATAGCACCTGAACTGAAAAGAGACCCAAGCTTAGGTGTTATGAGTCTATAAGGAATACTCAGTTTCACTTGGCAACATTAAATGGAAAAAGAGTATTATTAAGAGGGCCAGCAATCAAGCAAATGAACGTTTAGAATTATGACTTCTCTCGCCAATTGCTTAACTCCTTCCTTCCCTTCACAAATACAGAAATTGTATACAGAATGAGCAATCAACTTGGCCCTTGAGGACCTTCTATTGCTCCTTAAAGGATGCTCTAGTACCAACTATAGACAAAATATTTCTTTGCAGTCAGAGATTTAACAACCCTAACTCAGGATCCTTCTGTTTCTCTAGATTTAATATTCCTCATATTTAATTTGTATGTATGTGCTAAGTCACTTGTCATGTCAGACTCTTTTGCAACCCTATGGCCTGTAGCCCACTAAGCTCCTCTGTCCATGGGATTCTCCAGGCAATAATACTAGAATGGGTTGTCATGCTCTCCTCTAGGGGATCTTCCTGACCCAGGAACTGACCCCACATCTCTTTCGTCTCCTTCTTTGGCAATCGGGTTCTTTACCACTAGTACCACCTGGGAAGCCCATTTAATTTGTATATTGACCCAATTTCTTGAGTTCTCACACCCATGCTTTCTTTCTACTCCATGTTTTCTAGCCTTCATCTTCCCTTGTCTATATCAGTGGTTCTCAACCAGGGTATTTGCACGCCCCAGAGGACCTTAGACAAAGTCTGGAGATACTCCTGATTGTCATAACCTGGGGGAGGTGGGGTGTCACTACTGGTATCTATAGGTTAGAGGCCGAGGAAGCTGGTGTATGTCCTATGCAGCACATGTAACAGTCCAAAGAAGGAAATCAGGACTTGCTATAAAGCTTCATGGCCTAGGGTCACTGAAACACCTAAGCCCCATGAGTGCCCAGCCCACCACCTCTTCAGGAACCAGCCGCCTCCTGAACTTCCAGGGTGACCTTCCACTCTGAGGGCAGGAACAAGAAAATCCCACCAAGTAGCCTCACCTTGAAGAGGCTGACTTGACACATCATGTGTGATCCCCTCCCACTGCCCCACACTGTCACATGGCGATGCTTGAGTGGGAGCAAGGCCGTGGAGCTTACGGACTAGCTGGGAGGCCAGGGGTCCAGCCAAAATCAAAGATGTTTGTTTTTTGAAAGGGAGAGTGAACGCAGGGGGCGATGACCAGTGTCTAAAGAGCCAGGCTATCTTCTAGTATTTACTGTTTTAAATGCATATCTATGAATATCCTCATGTCCTCATAACTTTCTTTCCTAAATACTTACAGGATGTTTTTCTTTGTCTTCGGTGTTTAACATAGTCAGGAGGATCTCTGGGAATGGGTCTGCCTTAATGTTACATTTTTTGTATATTCTTTTTCATTATGATTAGCATAGGGTAGTGAATGTAGTTCTCTGTGCTCTGCAGTAGGACCTTGTTGTTTACCCATTCTATACATAATAGCTTACATCTGCTAACCCCAACCGCTCACTCCATTCCTCCCCCAAGCCCCTCCCCCTTGGCAACCACCCATCTGTTCTCTGTGACCCTGATTCTGTTTCATAGACAAGTTCATTTGTGTCATATTTTAGATTTCATATGTCAAGTGTATCATGTCTGCATTAATTTTATCTTGATCATTTTAAATACTTTCATTGAAGGATTCCTTTAGATCAAGAAAACTTTCTTCAGTGTTTTCTTTTTTAATGTAATTTTTTAAATGGAAGTGTAGTTAGTTAACAATGCTGTGTTAGTTTCAGGTGTACAGTTAAGTGATTCAGTTGTATATGTATTTCATATTCTTTTCCGTGATAGACAATTATACAATATTGAATATAGTTCCCTGTGCTATACGGTAGTTCCTTCTTGTTTATCTGTTTGCCCACTCCAGTACTCTTGCCTGGAAAATCCCATGGATGGAGGAGCCTGGTGGGCTGCAGTCCATGGGGTCGCTGAGTCGGACAGGACTGAGCTACGTCACTTTCACTTTTCACTTTCATGTATTGGAGAAGGAAATGGCAACCCATTCCAGTGTTCTTGCCTGGAGAATCCCAGGGACTGGGGAGCCTGGTGGGCTGCCATCTATGGGGTCGCACAGAGTCAGACACGACTGAAGCAACTTAGCAGCAGCCTCAGCAGCCGTCTGTATGTGTTAATCCCAAACTCCTAATTTATCCGATGTTTTCTTATTATTTATATAAATTTGTCCTGTTCTATTAGCAAGCCTATTGTTCTTGAACCGACTGCATCCTGATACATACCCTCCATAACTATTGTTTTCTCTCATAGTTTCATTTTTTTATCTTTTTCCTTTCTGTTTTCTAATGATTCTTCAAGTTTGCTTTCTGTGACACTGATTCGGCTTTCTTCACTAGCAAACTATTCACCGAGTTCATGGAATTCCTCATTTCTTGTAATAATTCTTTAGCAGAAAAATGCAGTCACTTCAAAAATTAATCAGAAAAGTATAACTGCATACTCTTTTTCCATGTTTCTTTCCTTCTTAGGGAGATCTCTGCTTGCCTGTTATTATTGAGCATTGCCAAATAGAAGCCAAGTTTGGCAGTGTTCCATATTCACAAAGCAACTGCTGGTCCAAAGTTAAAGAAAAGAAAAAAGAAATTGAGTCAAAATAAACTGGTTTATTGGGGGTAGAGATGGGGAGGAGATTTGGGGTTTTCTATCTTCTACTGTGGTTTGAAGATGGGTGTTTTTGTTTAGTCATTAAATCATGTCCGACTCTTTGCAACTCCATGGACTGTAGCCCACCAGGCTCCTCTGCCCATGGAATTTCCCAGGCAAAAATACTGGAGTGGGTTGCCATTTACTTCTCCAGGGAGTCTTCCTGACCCAAGGATTGAACCCACATCTCCTGTATTGGCAAGTAGATTTTTTTACCACTGAGCCTCCTGGGAAGCCCCTTAAAAGTGGATACCATGCCTTTAATCCTGGCTTCCTTGCAGAGTACAGCCTAGCATAATCACAGCAGGAAGTGTCATCTCCTGAAATAGTTGGATCCCCAAAGGAAGATTTCCCCACACCCAGGTCTCTGTTTCATGTGGCTGCCGTGTCAGAACCAAGCGACGGAGACTAAAAAACCATGAGGATCCCAAGGCTACTGGTTCACAGAAGCCAGCAGGCACTGAAGAAGACCCGTCAACTCCTTTTCACTAACCACCTGCACCCAGTAGGGCACCTTCACCTTTCAGCTGCGGGCTTTAGCCCTCAATGTTCATGGGCACAACTCTGACTTACATCCATGGCATAATTCTCCTAGACATAGGGTCATTATTCTGTCCTTTTTTTTTTCCCCTCATTCTAAAATCCATTAGCAGATACTTAGAAATTTCTCTGGGTTTCTGTACATACATCAATCAAACGGATTGAGTGAAAGGGTAGAGAGCTGGAGAGGATGGGAGAGAGGGGATGATGGATTCTTTCAAAGAGTATTTATGTCGGGGGGAGCATGTATCTATATCTATGTCTCCACATTGGCCATTTACCCAAATGCCCTGCCTTGCTACTTAACAATATCCAAGTGTCCCCAAACTGCCATCTACAATTCTATCAGTCACTAGCTCTTCAACTGCACCCCCTTCTGCAGCCCCTCCCCCAAGCGTTCCCACCAGTGTTTCCTAGTTTATGGTCCCCAGGGTATAGGACAGCCCGGGAGAACCCACTCTGTGCAGTTTCCCCATCGCTGCTCCTCAGGCCAGGGACCCACAGCTCTCATCCACCAAGACCAGACGCAATGAAATGCCTTGTCTGGCTCTTTACTGAGCCAAGCTAGTGTGTCTTTTCCCCCTAATGTTAAAACCAGGTTCCAAATGATCCAAAATAAGCAATTGGCTGTCATTAGATATTTCCCTCATACCACAGAAAAAATTCACACACCATACCTATACCACCAGGAATCCAGAAACATCTCAACCCAAACAGCCCGTCGCTCTTCGGAAAGGCTATTCCCGCTCCTGCCGGTCACTCGTGAATTCCTTTAGTTATTCAGGAATTGAATAGCTTTGAGACCTTTGGGTCCCTGTTATAGTGCAGAGTCAAGGATTGTGTTACAAGTGCAAAAATTAATCATAGCAATTAGGCAGGAAAGAAGGTGTCAGGCCAGCTCCTAGTTCCTGGAGCAGAGTTAGGTTACCGCTCGGGGATTATGGAGAATGTTGTTGTAGGCAGCTTTTTTAAGGCCGGATTGGGAGCTCGGGGGGCCTACATTTTTAATTTAAATCCTGAGCTGCTTTACTCTCTACAGCAACAAAAACTACTCTTTTATTCTGCATGAGGGTCACTTAGCTCTTTTTTATGTTGCATTTCTTAATCATCTTCCATTGGTCATTCCTAATCATAAAATGGGCTCAACCTACGCCAGTCCAAAATGTTTTTAATCACTTTACAAGGTGGACCATGCTTTTACCTAAGCACATTCTCTTCTTTCACTTCTAGAAAGGCTCTAGCTGTGCAACCAGGTGCTAAACTATTCAGGAAGTGCAACCGAAGTTCAGCGGAGAAAGAAGTCCCAGGGGTGCTGTCGTGGAAACGCTTTATGAAGAATTCAGGCCTTGAGTGAGACTCAGAAAGATAAGTGGGCTACAGAGAGGCAGTCGGGAAGGAGGAGAAACTGGGGTTGGAGAAAGAGCACAGACAAAGGCATGGGAATGAAGCAATTACATGAAACAGATGCAAGATGCTCCTCCAGACTCCATGGGATAAACAAAGAGAAGAAAATCTGTCTTTAAGGAGTATGAAACTGGTTGGAAAAACACACAGAGAATCCGCAATGCATTTCAGAATGAGAGGTGGCTGTAAAGAACAGCTCTGCAGTAGGGCTCCTGAGAGCAGAGATGTGGACATCAGTGTGACCCAGGCCAGAGAGGTCAGGATGTGGGGGTCTGTGGGGCATGGGGTGCAAGAAGGGGAAGAGAGCTGGAAGTCAGTCATGAAGCCACACAAAGGAAGTGACAGGGTGGCACTTATGATTGGCACAGTTACTTCAGTTCCATTATTTCTGTTCCCACAACCACACTGGGCATGCTCTGTCACTCAGTCATGTCCTACTGTTTGTGACTCCATGGACCGTAGCCTGCCAGGCTCCCCTGTCCATGAGATTTCCCAGGGAAGAGTACTCGAGTGGTTGCCATTTCCTTCTCCAGAAAGTACAACCACACTGTAAGAAAGATTGAATGAATGAATATTAAGCCAATTTACAAGAACGTGTGCAAGGAATTCAAGACACAGATTTATCAAGACCACTACCACTAGTTTCCTTGATTTCAAGACCAGTGTTCTTTCTACTCTTGCTTAGTTCTGAGGGTTATGGCAGTTATGGAGGACTTTCTGTCTGGCTGAGCCATTACCCTAGGGTTTCAACAGCAACACACAGACGTGAGCAATGTGGGACCAAATTAAATTGATCACAATGAAGCAAAATGAAGAGGAAAGGCATAAATGCGATGAAAGAACCAGTCAGACACAAGAGCTAGGCACTTTTGCCTTCATGGGCCTCTTCTTTCATGCTTTACCACATAAAGCATACACATTGCTGCTGCTGCTGCTGCTGAGTCACTTCAGTCGTGTCCGACTCTGTGCGACCCCAGAGACAGCAGCCCACCAGGCTCCCCCGTCCCTGGGATTCTCCAGGCAAGAGCACTGGAGTGGGTTGCCATTTCCTTCTCCAATGCATGAAAATACATTTTATAATATATACATATTATATGAATATAATGACTTCATTGGTGTAAAGATTACTGTATATAAGTATCAGGCTTCTCAGTTCGCACTAGTAGTAAGGAGTCTGCCTGCCAATGCTGGAAATGCAGTTTCAATCCCTGGGTTGGAGAGATCCCCTGGAGGAAGGTGTAGCAACCCACTCCAATATTCTTGCTTTGAGAATCCCATGGACAGAGGAGCCCCACAGGCTATAGTCCATAGGGTCACAAAGAGACACAACTTAAGTGACTTAGCATTTACACAGTACAGCACATATAAGTATTATTTATTAGAAAAGAATTTTTATCTAATTTTTTCTTCATATTTTAAAAGAAGTTGAAACATTTTCATGAGCCTCCAAAACTATTATAAGTCCTAGGCATTGTGCTTACTGTGCCTAACAGATAAATCAATCTTGATTGATGGGCAGAAGGGAAGATAAGAGTCTTAAATGATGGGAAAATTTCTAACAAGAATGAAGAAGTTGAAAGGTGAAACTAACTCAAAGAGGAAGACAAACAATTTTGATTTTTGTACTCGTGGGACTTGAATTGGCTAAAATATTCTGATGAAGATAGCCAGTAAATCGTGTGCAGTGTAGCACCTAGACTCATGCATATTTGAAAATCAATAGCTTAAAGATGTTACTGAAAATGGTGAAGGTGAACAACCTTCCCAAGGAAACAAACTAGAAAAGGAGGTGCTAGAAACTAATATAAAAGGCTTTGGGATGTCCCACAGTTAAAGAGATACTAGAGGAAGAGGAAGGTGCAGTACTAAAGGAAACAGTGGATTCTTGTGCTCCTGAGGGAGGTTGTGCTGTGATTGGGACTGTGGCAGTATTTTGTTTTCAAAAGGGAATCTTACTTAGAAGTGGCATAATATTGACAGTGAGGATGAAGACAGCAGCAGCTACATCTTTTTCATCCTTTCTTCCTGTGTCCTTCACTGTCTCTAAATACTGCGCGCGCACACACACATACACGCATACGCACACACACACATCACACAGAAACACTCCACTGAACATAAGCTTCCTAAACTTTTCTAAATATTTCCATCCAAAGATATCTTCTGAATAAAGATACATGGGCTCAACTGAAGGAAACAACTGACAACTCAACCACCTGAGATAAGCAGAGTAACACAGCAAAGCACAAACACAGCTCAGCACCTTATGGTCAATGCATGAGCAGATGGAAAATGCAGAGCTTTTTCTTTCATTTCAAGAAAACTTTCCTTGTTGGATGAACTACCAGCTCCACTGTGTGCAGCCATCACAATCATGGTCTCTGGTTCTGTTGAAAGCAGTGGAGATGACGGAAGCCAAACATACAATTTACTATGAAAGTTTTGTTTTCTGTACTAACATTTCCTTAAAGAAAATTACCACTGATGAGGCTTGCAACACATCTCTCCTGAGACTGTAGATTCTAGGTATTTTGGTGCAATTGCAGAAACCTACTCAAAAACAGATGGATCTGTGAATGATTGATGGATGAACAGGGAGGTGGTTGTTTAAGGTCAGTCATCTGAATCATGTCTTGGGAGAGTTCCCATGAAGTTACATAGGATGAAAATCTGGGCCAGTATTCACATGCCTGATTATTGAAGTCAGAACAGCTGCATTTATTTCAACATTCCCAGCCTCACACATACATACATGCCAGTGAAGCTTAGAGGTTAAAATGTAAGAGGAAAATCACAAGTGGGATAATAAGAAAATGGAACTGAAAAACTACCCTGGAAAAACCAAATACATGCCTCAACTAGGCTAGAATATAAAACTGAAAAATTACTAAGATATGGCACAAAGGAGAAAAAGGAGGGGAAATGTGAGAGGTTGTGAAATGTGGAGGAAAAAAATGAGAAGCTCTAAAGTGCATTTAATTAGAGTCTTAGTAAAAGAGAGTGAGGACGTAGAGTACAGGAATTACATAGGAGATATCTCAAAATTTCCAGAAGCAGTTAAAATCATTCAATGACACAAAATATAAACACAAGATATATTAAACAAGTCAACAAAACAAAAACAGTAATTCCTCAAAACATTGTTAAATTGAAAAACAACATTAAGAAAAAGAGAAAAGATCTTAGCATCCTAAGAGAAAATTTGAATCACAAAAAAACAGTGAGACAGACAGCAGACTTCCCAGCAGCAACAGTGGGAGATAAACAGGAGTGGAATATCTTTAAAATGGTGAAACGTTTTCTGTCAGTAGAGAACCACAAAACTCTCCTGCAAGACTAAAATAATCCTCAAAACATTTTCAGATTTTAAAAGACCTGGAAAACCTTTAATGGAAGAGCTTTAGGAAGAAAGGAAATGATTCCAGAAGAAAAATATATGGTATAAAAAGAAATGGATGGCAAAGAAATTGGTAAACATGTGTATAAAACTAAACACGAGAAATATAAATATAAAAAATAACGTTGGTAACGCCTAACTTGTGAGGTTGAAAAAAATAGATGAATCTCAAAGACTGGGCAGTAATAGCACAGGGACATGTAAGGGATTATAAGACCTTACATTTTTCCAAAGAATGAGGAAAGTTAATGCTATACTTTACACTTTACATAACTTCAAAGGAATCCAATAAGTAATAAGAATAAAATTTAATTTCCACACAGTGGGAGATGAAATGAAATGGAGTCAGGGGCAGAGAATATAAAAGACAGCGAGAAGGAAGCAGGTGAATGAAGCATAATGAAAGCAAAACAAGCAAGAACCAATAAAATGGCAGTGAAAAATGCAAAGCTGGATAGACACAAACTCAGCAGTTAAGAGACATGAGATGATTACAATCTCTTCGGACAAATGGAATCTAGTCACAGTTAATAAACAACAACACAAAAATCAGGTCCAGAGAGCAGATGGCCTATTACTAAAAATGAGCATATGCATCCCTAATATTGATGCTAAAAGCAGGCAGAGAAGAGGGGGATGGGAGCAATGCAGTGGCAGCATTTGCATTGGCAGTGATTTGATGATTTGACTTCAAACTTCTGCTCAATATCTGTGTGATCCTGGGCAAATAGTTAGCTTGCATTTATTTTCTAAAGCAATAGAATTGAGATAGGAATGGTACCTATTCATAGAATTATTGTAGGAGCCTATGAAATAAAAGATGTAAACTGTTCTTGACAGTGCCTGGCACAGAGGACGGACCCAGAGAAATTATTAGTGTAGACTAGAAGGGCTACGGTGGATTTTATACTGTGAAAAACCCTTGAATTTGAGGAATGGGTGAGTGGAATTAAGGATGGTTAACAGTAAGAAGGACAGAAAATAGAAAAACCGAGCCAAGACAAAGAGACAAAACTAGGAAGATGAGATGCACCTGGCCTGGGTGGGACTCAGACGAACTGGCTGGGGAATCTGGGCCCCTCGGCATCCCACTTCCTCCTGCCTCTCCCGTCCCTCCAGGATGTCTTGCTGGAAGTCAATGGCTACCAGGAGAAAACATCTGTATCTGAAGACAGCTGGATGTGCATTCATCTCATTAAAATTTTTTTCCCAGAGTTTGGGCTTTAATGTTGTGTGTCACCAGTAATGTCATGAGAAATTCAGAGAGAAAAATGTGGTCTATGCAATTAGTAGCCCTCAGGCAGTAAAGCTTCTGTTTCAGACAGTGTCAAAACACTGCAAGATCCAGCAAGGCAGAGCCAACTGCCAGAGCAGATGCCTAAACTCACACTGTTCCTGGCTACACAATGCACTCACATTCCTACACACATACACAAGCATGCACACACAAACTGCATGGACGCATGCACACACATGCAAACTGTACCACCTCACTTGTGTTCACACATGCCATGCATGCATGCATACACATGGGTGATCACATATACGCATGCCAATCATATGCCATACACATGTACAGGTATACTCATATGAATGGTCACACACAATGCAAAAACAAATGTCATAACAACAAGTACACATAATCCTCACATATACACATATGAATGCATGCATACTGCACATCTATGCACACACTGCACATGTACAAACACACCTATTAGCAAAATAATTAACTGAACATAGCAATTAACAACCCAATGTCCTTATATGTAGCTTTAACTTTATATTTATATTCTTTGCACTCTTCCCAATTTTGAATCATGAAAACTAGCCTGATCAATGTGAAATTTATTTTAGGAATAATTAAGTGTATTCTTAAGGGCTCACATTATTCAAATAGGTTTCCACACTTGAATATGTCCTGAATAATTAATTCATCTATGTACCTTGAGACTACAATGATTATAATTTTATAACTATAAAATTCTCTCTCTCCAAACAGACAGTGAAATGTTTTATTACATTACTATATTCTACTTACAGCCAAATTATAGCTATATAATAAAAAACATATTTCTGTGTAGGCCATTGAATACTATTAAATTTGAATAGGAAACCCTTGGCACAAAGAATCCAACACTTGTAGAACAGACCACAACAGCTTTCTGAATTATCTGCTTGTCTTTATGCCAAAATACAGCAGTTCCCTGTCTTTTCTAGTATTTTCCCAACTCAGTCATGAGTCTAAAATAGTTGGACTTTCACCACTTCCCTTGGTAGCCGAGCAGAAAACAAAGCTGCATATAGATTTTGCTATAATTTACCCTCGATTTAGTGGGGAAAACTTTCTCCAGTGTGTGTCTGTCTGTGCATCCATGTCTGTGTGTGTGTCTGTCTGCATATCTATTTGTATGTCTGTGTGTGTGTCTCTCCGTCTCTGGGTCTGTGCATCCGTGTGTTTGCGTATCTGTACATCTGTGTGTTTGTGTGTACATTACAACAGATCAGCTATCTCAAGAAATTGTACAATCTCTGCGTTTTGCATTTTAGCTTCTACACTAAATAACACAGTTTATAAAGTGTTCGGGGATTGTATCTTTTATCAAAAAACTTTCTCTCAATGAAGAGTGAAAGTGACAGTCACTCAGTCCTGTCAGAGTCTTTGCAACTCCATGGACTGTAGCCCACCAGACTTCTCTGTCCATGGAATTCTCCAGGCAAGAATACTGGAGTGGGTTGCCATTTTCTTCTCCAGGGGAATCTTCCCTACCCAGGGATAAAACCTACACGTCCTGCATTGCAGGCAGATTCTTAACAGTCTGGGCCATCAGGGAAGCCCAGCTCTCTCAGTGAAAGAAGGTTTATATTATCAAAATATTTAAAATGTTATCCAAAGAGTAATGACTCATCAAAAACAGAATGAAGCCCAAGAGTTTAATGTAAATCATCCTATTTTGAGATTAAAAACATCCTTCAGGAAGGCCAGGCTAACATGACAGGCAGGTCCTGGGAGCCACAGCTCACCCCTTGAGGCTGAGCAGGGAGGCTTCTGGAAAGCAGGCTGAGGCCCTGGATGGGATAAGAGGGGGATGACAGGCCAGTGGAGAAGATGGGCCCAGGGCCCTAATTAGCTGAGACGGACTATCAAAGGCATTACGTGCAGTCTTTGCCTCCACATCTCCAGAGGGATGGGAAGACGCAGGACTCGAGAGGCAAGTGGAGACTGGCCAAGGGGCTGGAAGGCAGGTCCAGGGGAGCCAGATGGTGTGGTGGGGACAGAATGGGGAGGCCAGAGCAGCCTGGCTCCTCTCCTTGGTTCTCTAGGCACCTTCCTGAAGAGGGCGGGGGGTGGATTTCTGTGTTACAGCTGGGGGTGTCAGTTACAGAGGGACACATCCTGACAGGAGCTCCCAGTCAGGTCAGGATCTCCCAGAAAGCCTTAGCTATAGCTGTTTGTAATCTCGTAAAAACAGCCTTAAAGAGGCACATGCCATACAAGCCAGCACCATATAGACCACCCCGGCTGAAAGCCCCAGGTCACTGATGTACCAGCACAGGTTCTAGAACCCACGTTATACCCCAGCCCTGCCATTTCCTGACTGAGGACACTTGGGCCAGTTACTTCTCTGTCCTGTGCCTAAGTTTCCTCCTCTGTAACGTGAGGATGATAATCACAGGCACCTCCCTGGGTTGTTGCCAGAATGAAGAAGTCCAAGCCCAGAAAACACTCTTCTAGAACCTGGCGCAAGGTGGTGATTGGTCGCGGATGGTTTCAGTTACACAGTCGAGGAGGACAGGTGACTAAAAGGAAAAGAGACTCGGGTTTTCCAAGAATAAACTGCAGGCTTGTTTCATCCACTGTTTACTAATGGGGCTTCCCTGGTGGCTCAGACAGTATGCCTGCGATGCAGGATACCTGGGTTCCATCCCTGGGTCGGGAAGATCCCCTGGAGAAGGGAATGGCAACTCACTCCAGTAGTCTTGCCTGGAGAATCCCCAGGGACAGAGGAGCCTGGAAGGCTATATAGTCCATGGGGTCGCAAATGTGCACTGGATCTGGCCTCATCAAAGCCTGTGGAGATGGAAGCCACACATCCCTCTCTGAGTCTGGGTTTCTTCATCTCTGCCCCATTTATCCCAGGCTTATTGTGAGGATCAGATGAAAATGTACATCGATGGCCTTCCTGGTGCCAATTACTGCTCCATGCCCGGGGCTGCTTTGAAGCGGGTGGTCAAGGGAGGAGATACTTAGGGCACAGCTGCTGGAATCCAAGCTGCTAAATGCCAGGCAAATTCTGGGGCTGGTGGGCATGGTACCAAACTGGGATGAGACTGCAGAGTGAGAGCTAAAGAAGAGACTTTGAAAAGGACTTTAAAGTCCACAGTGGCATCCATCTAATGTAAGAAAGCTGGGTGTTTGGTCAATGACCTCAGACTCAGTTGGGAAACCAAGGAGACTCCCTTAGGGGCACCCAGACATGAGGTCATGGAGATGGGACTCTTTAAGCCCCTGGTAAATTTCAAACTTGGTGCTGATGCTGTAGACTTCGCCAGCACCCAAACTACTGTTTTTCTTCTAAACTGGTTTTGGCGCAGCTGCAGCTATTCCTTCCAGTATTTTCCCCCGCCCTTCTCGTAACTGGTAGGTCAGGACACACTGAACAAGCACCACAGTCTCAGACGAAGCGCCATGTTTGACCTACGAGAAGGCAGATGGCTCAGATGGGTCCCAAACACATATAAACTATAGTTGACGAGTTGGATAGTTTGATCTGAGATGCTGTAAACTAGGGTCAGATCCGTGAAGGGCTTTTGTGTCTCATGCTAAGATCATTGACTTGTATTCTAAAAGCACTGGGAAACCACTGGCGGGGAACTTGAGAGGTGGAATGATGCTTTCAAATGTATGTTTTTCATCATTTTAGGGAGCTAATAAATTTCAGTAGAGGTACCTGAGTGGTAGGGAGTGCTAGAAGGAAGCTGAAGGGAGAAAAATTAGTTCTGAGATTTTCTTTAAATCATTCAGTTAACACAAACAAATAATATTATCAGTTTATTTGGATTCTATAAATCCTAATGAACAAACAGTGAGATCACAAGGATGTCACAATAAGAAAAATACTATTGTTATAAACCATATAAAATGTTATGTATAGCACAGGGAACTCTATTCAATGCTCTGTAATGACCTATATGGGAAAGGAATCTAAAACACTAAAACACAGTAGGTACATGCATATGTATAACAGATTCACTTTGCTGTACACCTAAAATTAACACAACACTGTAAATCAACTACACCCCAATAAAAAAAATTTTAATACATCTAATTGTTGTCCTTGGTGAAAATTTATTTCTCCTTAAAAGAGGATTAACACATCAATAAGAGAGGGACTTTACAGTTTACTGGAAAATGTATCAACTTAAACAGTGAGGCTCACCCATCAGGGCAAATCATTCCCTGGAGGCTTTCAGAAGCAAAGTAAGCACCCCCTTCAGAATCACCTTTGTCACTAGTATGATATTTATTTCATCCGTGCCAGTGTTCAGTTGTGTCTGACTCTTTGTGAGCCCATGGACTGCAGCCTGCCAAGCTCCTCTGTCCTTGGGCTTTTCCAGGCAGAAATACTGGAGCGAGTTGCCATTTCTTCCTCCAAGGGATCCGCCCAATCCAGGAATCGAACCTGCATCTCCTGCATTGGCAGACAGATTCTTTACCACTAAGTCACTTGGGATGCTCCAGGAGANCGGTGCTCAGTTGTGTCTGACTCTTTGTGAGCCCATGGACTGCAGCCTGCCAAGCTCCTCTGTACTTGGGCTTTTCCAGGCAGAAATACTGGAGCGAGTTGCCATTTCCTTCTCCAAGGGATCCGCCCAATCCAGGGATCGAACCTGCATCTCCTGCATTGGCAGACAGATTCTTTACCACTAAGTCACTTGGGATGCTCCAGGAGATATTTATTTTTCCCTGACTGAAAAAGATTTTGATTATTTACTGCAATTGATAGAAATGCCCATTAATGTGACCACATTTGTAGTCCCAGAGTCAATGAGGTTTGACTTACCCTCTTTGGGATATTAAGAAGCCTCACAGAGGTCTACACTTGGAAACTTATTTATTGTGACTGTACTTAAATACCCATCAACATTTGGACAACTTCAATGAGGAAAGTTACCACTACTGAGTTTTACCCAGTGTGTCTAATGGAGACAGCATCTTTAGAGCAGTGGAAAGCGGAAAAATCTGACCATGCCAGCTCAGGAGAAAGCCTTTCTGCTTCCAGTGACTGCCCTCCCAATTATTAATGAAAAAGACTCCTTTTTTCCATTTCCTAATGACGTCCACAGTTGAAGTACAGAATGACTACAGCAGAGTAGTAAAGTGGAATATTTCAAGGGCATTCATCATAAATGGATACAGAGAGACCAAACTCCTGTTTCAGTGTCAAGGTTTAAATGTCAGACACCTGGAGACATAATTACTCAACCTTAAAATCATTCTGTGAGTTCATTGCTCTGGTTCAGGGAAAGTCAAACTCGTAAGTTAAGTTCAAGACAGTGTTTGGGCTGGGGAAGGGAGGGGTCCCCTGATTACTTCTGTAACCTCAGAGCATACTTGCTCCATCACACTAGGAGTTCACTGACTAAAAACCACATCCCTGAAGAACTCAGATGTGAAGTTTGAGAAACCCCTATGTGCTCGAGGAATCAGGTAAAAGCACCTGAAGATACTTTCACTGAAAGTAAACTCCCCAAAAATTTTACCATGAAGAACATTTTAGTAGGACAGGCAATCTCATGTCAAAACAACTGCTTCTTTGACTCAAATGCAAGCCAACTGCTATTTCTAACTTCTTAGGCCTAATTGCTTTGGCTAAAAGGACCACTTGCCCGCCTCCACAAATTTCCAGGACAGAAAAGAAATGCGTTCTTTATTTGAAATGCACCAAAGTGTAAGTATGTTCCTCTGATTTCTTGACTCTCTACACCTCATTTCCTTCTCTTGCTCATTCTCTGTGTTCTTTTAGTCAAAGTCGGAACATTAGTGAAAACACAAAGTAACATGCAGAGTAAGGGTGGTCTAATTAATCCACATACTTCCAGAAACCCCAGACTGAAAGATGTTTCAGTTCTGAAGAGCAGGGGTCCACACTCGTGAATATACTGTTCTTCACTGACAAAATTCCAGAGTGTCTTATTACCTTTGACATGAACATTTCCTTTTCTCTTGAGCATGTGGAAAGGATTCCTGCTGTCCTTGTGCAAAAATCCGAGCTAGACAACAGCCCCAGTATCTCAGAGCAGCCAGAAACAGCCCCTCACCCAAAACGGCTACTAACACTCCCTCCCTGTCTTGTGTCTTGGCACACAATAAGGAAATGATAAGAGTGGCTAATTAAAGAAAGAAAAAAAAATCCAAACCCTAAACCAGGTCACACAGAGATGGTGTGAGAAGTCTAGCTGGAAGCATTTCTCAACTTAACATTTTACCTAAGACCCTGAAAATGATGAGTTCTCGTATATTACCATATGTATTCAAAATACTTCTAACTCCTAGTGCTTATACCAAAAATCTCTAACCAAGCATTTATTTTCTCTCCCTGAATACCCAGTGGGAGCCCAGCTGGAGATTATGCCCAAGGAAAGGAAAGCTTTCTTGATTCATTCATCCTTACTGGTACGCTAAAATCAAACAATTGAAAGTAATGCTGAAGCCTAATCTAATCTCTGTATTGAAGAATTCAGTCAATGCCACATTCTCAGTTCATCAGGATTACAAACAAGATCATGAGGAGACAAGAAATGCCAATTCCAGCTGTGTTAGGAAACCAGTAGTCACTTCCAGTCTGGAAGGTAAAGAACACAGCTGGAAGCTAAACTGGTTTTGTTAGCAATATGAAATAGATCCTGATGAATCTTTACTTTCACCTTTAAATGTCTGGGTTCTGCAGTCCTTGTGGAGCACTCCTTCTCCTCCTGAGTGACAGCTGAAGAACAGAAACCCCATCGCAATCCACTCTTACCAAAAACTCCATTTCAACTTGACTAATGGGAATCCCAGGGATAAATGTGACATCCTTGTTAAGACATGGTCAAGATGCAACCTAACTGCACAATTCCCAGGATGCTTTTGCTCAAGAGTAAAGCCTAAGGGGGACTTCCCTGGTGGTCCAGTGGTTAAGACTTCACCTTCCAATGCAGGGGGTGCAGGTTCAATCCCTGGCCCAGAAGCTAAGATCCCACCTGCCTCACTGCCAAAAAACCTAGACAACAGAAGCAATTTTGTAATAAATCCAATAAAGACTTTAAAAACAGTTTGCATTTTAAAAATCTTTAAAAAAAGAGAGAGAGAGAAAAAAAAAAGCCTAACTTATTCATCATAAAGTTGTGGTCAATTTACCAAGGCAGGGAATTTTCACAAAATATCCGTTTTACCTCCCAAGAGGAAGAGCTCAGAAAACCAATTCCTATGAGGAGAGTCAAATAATAGTCCTTTTACTGTTGCACTCAATTAATTGGGAACGATTGGCCCTAATCCCTTCTGCATGATCATTCATTAAAAAAAAAAGAATAAAAAGCACTGATTCATAGGCATTTTGCTATGTGCTGAAAATACAAGGATCATTGGATATGGCCTCTTCCATAAAGTCTTTTATTATTAGAGAAGAAAGATAAATATAGAACTAATTTTAAGACCATGTGATAGAAGTTGTGATATAGGAAGGAACCACACATTATATGAGCAACATTATGTATGAATCCACTAGTCAAAATTACATACTGTAGGAGCTCAATGAACACTCGATGAACGAATAAATGGATGGATTTTGCAGGTAAGAAAGTCAGGTTCAGAGTGGCAAAGAAGTTTTCTCAGAATCACACAGCCCATCAGCAGCAGGGAAAGACTAGAACTTGTACCCCAGACTTGTATTCATTTTTTCACTTCACAGCAGCGTGACCTGTGAAACCTTCCAGCCAATGAGAGAGTCTCTATTAATTCTCTAACAAGCCAACCCTGTCTCGATGGAAGCACAAAACACACAACTTTTGGATGAGTTTTCTTTCCCTTGCAGTAGTTAAAATCCCTGCTCAAGAGCTCCTAACACCTGAAAATGCAAAAGACGAAGCAAGACCCAGAGCCAAGGACAGAATTCAAAGTAGGAAAAGTTATCCTTGTTTTAAAAATACAGTTATAGTAAAGGACAATTTTTATGAGAAAATTAGTTTGGAAATCAAAGAAAATGACTAACGATTACCTTACTAAGTGAAATAAGTCAGACAGAGACAAGTATCATAGGATATCACTTACACATGAAATCTAAAAAAAATGATAGAAATGAACTTATTTACAAAACAGAAATAGACTCATAGACATAGGAAGCAAATTTATGGTTACCAAAAGGGAAAGTGGGGGAGAGAGAGGGTTAATTAGCATTTGGGGTTTAATAGATTTAATAGATTCATACTACTACATAAAGATTAGATAAACCCCAAGGATCTATTATATACCACCGGGGACTATATTCAATATCTTGTAATAATCTATAATGGTTATGTAGATTTAAGTTATATATATTTAAGTTTAATATATATTTATATAAAGTTATATATATGTTTAAATTTAAATTTTTTAATTTTAAAAACATGAATTATCACTAACTTTAAAATAGGACACAATCCTTGGCCCTGAGACATTTACTTGTCGAGTTAAGAATTATGTGTAGAAAAGGTAAATATGCCAATCGTGACAATATTTGTCAAGTCCTAACTGAGTGATCAGAACAAGGTGGTAAAGAGAGTAGATAAGAATTTTACGAGGGCTTCCAGAGGTCAGGGGAGATTCTTCGAGGAAGGGAAAGTAAGCCAGGCCGTGGGGGATGGAGAGATTTTGAAGAGAGAAGGAAGCAAGGGCACTGCTGGCCGGGAGGCTTCCTGGAGTCAGAATGTGCAGAACGTGTCCGAAAGCAGCATGTGGCTGGAGCACATTTATACTCAGGAACCAACTGGGTTAAACTATGGGGTTAAACATTCTGAGAGTGAATAGAGGAAACAGGAGGGCATCCGATTCCTGATGATAGCAAAAACACTGAGGAGGTTTGTAGAACTGTACCAAGGAGGGCATATGCAGGCCTATGGCAGATGGGATAAAGAAGAACAAAGAGATGTTATCCAGAAAAGACTGGATCTGGCTTAGAAACTGGTTGGGAGTGAAGGAAACAAAGATGGTAGATTCAAGAACAGAAATGGGACCATTAAGAAGGAGAATCAAGGGAGGCAGGTTCATAAAATATATATATATATATATATATATATACACTTATGGCTGATGCACGCTGTTGTATGGCAGAAACTGACACAACACTGTAAAGCAATCATCCTCCAATTAAAAATAAATTTTAAAAAAGAATTAAGTCTGTTCTAGATCGGTGTGTTGGTGTTGGGAAGGAAAGGGATGCATCTGGATTCAAGTAACCAACAAACTTTGCCGTCCACCTTAAACTATCACAACATTGTTCACCAATTATACTGCTTACGTACTGTGCTGTGCTCAGTAGTGTCTGATTTTTTGCGACCCTCCAGACTGTAGCCTACCAGGTTCCTCTGTCCATGGGATTTCCCAGGCAAGAATACAGGAGTGAGTCGCCTTTCCTACTCCAGGGGATCTTCCTGACCCAGGGATCAAACTCATGTCCCTTGCATCTCCTGCACTGGCAGGTGGATTCTTTACCACTGTGTCACCTCCAAACCCCAACTATATTTCAACATAAAATAAAAAGTTAAAAAAAAAATGGCACCAACAAAGAGGTGGAAACATGAGACCAAAAGGAAATTGAGGTATAACAGCATGACCTCAGAGCCCTAAAGTCCGTAGCCCGGGGCCTGGGAGTGGGGCCGCACTGGCAGGGGCAGGTGTTCCATAGGAGGGCAGAAGCAAAGAAGGGCAGAAGGCAATGGGAAGAGGGCCCCGGGGAAAACAGAGTTGCAGGAATGGGGAGCAGACAGTCTCCAGAAGGAGAAGTCACTTGGTGAGTGGTCCCCCAAGGGTTCTTGTGAGACTCACAAGCCCTCTGTCCCACCCAAGAGCAAGGCCAGTGTTTCCCATATTTGATGGCAACCCACTCCAGTATTCTCGCCTGGAGAATCCCAGGGA
>SJYV01024144.1:849559-865843 GCA_006410875.1 Neotragus pygmaeus | reverse complement strand
AAAATATATATATATATATATATATATATATATATACACACTTATGGCTGATGCACGCTGTTGTATGGCAGAAACTGACACAACATTGTAAAGCAATCATCCTCCAATTAAAAATAAATTTTAAAAAAGAATTAAGTCTGTTCTAGATCGGTGTGTTGGTGTTGGGAAGGAAAGGGATGCATCTGGATTCAAGTAACCAACAAACTTTGCCGTCCACCTTAAACTATCACAACATTGTTCACCAATTATACTGCTTACGTACTGTGCTGTGCTCAGTAGTGTCTGATTTTTTGCGACCCTCCAGACTGTAGCCTACCAGGTTCCTCTGTCCATGGGATTTCCCAGGCAAGAATACAGGAGTGAGTCGCCTTTCCTACTCCAGGGGATCTTCCTGACCCAGGGATCAAACTCATGTCCCTTGCATCTCCTGCACTGGCAGGTGGATTCTTTACCACTGTGTCACCTCCAAACCCCAACTATATTTCAACATAAAATAAAAAGTTAAAAAAAAAATGGCACCAACAAAGAGGTGGAAACATGAGACCAAAAGGAAATTGAGGTATAACAGCATGACCTCAGAGCCCTAAAGTCCGTAGCCCGGGGCCTGGGAGTGGGGCCGCACTGGCAGGGGCAGGTGTTCCATAGGAGGGCAGAAGCAAAGAAGGGCAGAAGGCAATGGGAAGAGGGCCCCGGGGAAAACAGAGTTGCAGGAATGGGGAGCAGACAGTCTCCAGAAGGAGAAGTCACTTGGTGAGTGGTCCCCCAAGGGTTCTTGTGAGACTCACAAGCCCTCTGTCCCACCCAAGAGCAAGGCCAGTGTTTCCCATATTTGATGGCAACCCACTCCAGTATTCTCGCCTGGAGAATCCCAGGGACGGGGGAGCCTGGTGGGCTTCCATCTATGGGGTTGTACAGAGTCGGACACGACTGAAGCGACCTAGCAGCAGCAGCAGCAGTTCCTATAATCACTTACTGAGCACCAACAGGATGCAGTTCTGTTAGAGGGTCCTCTTTAAAGTGTGTCTCAGCTGCTGTGAGCATCCTTGGATTCACTAAAATATTTATGGTCATTAAAATTGTGTTCCCGGCAGTTGTATACCACAGGGAGCTCAGCTTGTTGCTCCGTGATGACCTAGAGGGGTGGGATGGAGGGACAGGAAGGAGACTTAAGAGGGAGGGGATATACAGATACATATGGCTGATTCATGTCATTGTATAGCAGAAACTAACACAACACTGTAATTATTCTCCAATTAAAAATGCATTTAAAAAATTATATTCCTGAATCACAAGCTTTAGAAGTTTTATTTTTTTTTTAATGTCTTAAAGTAAAGGAGAAGGAAGCCTACAGTGTGTATCAATTTTCCATGTTGTTTTTAAGCAGTTTAAAGGACCATAAAATGCATCCCGCATCTCGCCTCTCACAGCCCCAGGAGTGTGAGCAGGTTTCCACAGGCAGACCCCACCCTCCAGATGGCAGACATCATCTCAGGAAAAAGTTTTCCCCCCAGTCTCATTTCTACTTCGATATTTTTATATATTCCTTTTCCAGGGAAGGTTTTTTTGTTTTGTTTTTAAAGTTTCCAGAGTTTAAAATGTCAACATTTGATTGATTAGAGTCGCTTTTCTAGCTTAACCAGTCAGCTGATGGGAACGGTTCATCCCTTAATGCAATAAAACACATGTCAAAGATTACACATTGTTTAACAAGTTTTGACAAACAAGTCCCCTGGTGGTCCCGAAATTTCTGAGAAGCCGATGGAAGCAGTACAATTTTCTACATTCCCCTTCTATCAGCACAGAGGCTTAGAGGTCTAAAGTAGGTATTGGTGCAAATAAGGGCCATTGTCAGACAATAAAGAGACACAATTGCCTCTGTTAGCACAACAATTAATTTTGTTTGCAGAGTACCAGTCTGTCTATTTGTTAACAGGAATGTGCTAATTATTCTTGCTAATTACATGCAAAACATTCATTATCACCTATAAGTGGAGCCGGACCCCTCAGGTTTCGTGACAAATTAATTACTGTGTTTTCCTTCTGAAAGTATTTCTCGTCAGTTCCTGGTATTATCTGAAAAATAAATGGTTCAGCAGCCTGCTCGGCTCTCAGAGCCACTCATTAAAATGAAAAGTAGGCCTGCAGAGTTAGATGGGTTTTCCTTCCCTGTTCTTTTCGGATGGTGATTCCTGAAAGGCTCCAACTCCAATCACAGATTTATATACCCCGACGCCTGGTACAACGCGTGCATCTGGGTTTCATTAGGTACCCGAGCATATTTGCAGCTGTAGTCACTCACTGAACCTCACGGAGAGGATAAACCCCAGTTCCCAAGATGGAGAAAGGGCCCTTCAGCTCATGTACATCACCTTGCACCCCCTGGCCTTGCCTTTCCAAAGGAAGGGGTGACATTCCTAATCTGGTCCAAAACTGGAGTCCACCCTCTTTCAGAATCCAAACAACCACTAAACAGATCTTGAACTGCCAGCTTACTTATATGGCCCGTCCACTTTGGTAACAAACAATGTAGCTGAATGCATTTTAATTCTAAATGTGGGAACACTGGAAACACCAGGATCCACACATACTGTGATTTTGCCTTGGCTCCGGGTTGCCTGGAGTTGCTGTCTGTCTCGATTGTTTGTAACAGGCAGGAAGCCAGCCTTCAGCTTTCAGGCTCTCCCCATCTTACGCTTGCTTCCCACAGCAGCAGCTAACTGTAGCTTATGAAATGAAGATATATCTGCAGGGTTTGAAGCCATTCTGGTGAGCATCCTGAATCAGTGATTCAGGCTTATCCTTAACCCTCTTCCCACATTTGAAACTCAGTGTCTTCAAAGTCTTGAGATAGACAGCATTTTGGATGAAAAGTTTGCACCTGAAAGGGAGATGGCAGAAGGTGGCTGAGGACCACCACCACCTCTAGCCCTCTGGAAGGAAGCTCATCTCAGTCCTTAGCCTGGTGCATAGCTCTCAGGACAGCAGGGTCTCCTTTAGCAACCCTGACGGATCCAGATTGGAGCAGAGCCTGCATCATACACAGGAGAACCTCCCCGCATTTATCATCTCAGTCTGTATCACTTGTTCTTCTTAAAGCTTCCTCTTATTGGTTTCTTCATATTTACTCTGGCTGTTTGCAGCTACATGAGTCTAATGTCTGCCAGCATTTGGTCCATTGCTGTTAGAATAATACCTCCATGCATGCTCAGTCCCTCAGTCATATCTGACTCTTCATGACCCCCATGGACTGTAGCCCCCCAGGCTCCTCTGTTCACTGGATTCTCCAGGCAAGAATACTGGAGTGCGTTGCCATTTCCCCCTCCAGGGGATCTTCCCGACTCAATATCAAACCCATACCTCCTGCATCTCCTGCACTGGTGGGCAGATTCTTTACCACTGCTCCACCTAGGACCCCAAATAGCTCCATGACACAGATGCAAACAGTAGTTCTTGGTCATAAATAAAATAGGTAGGAAGTTTTCATTATCACATAATTTACTCTTTCTACCGTTTTTTAATTTAAAACAGTATTTGGAAACAGAAAATACAGAAAGCTAAATGGTCTGTGTGAGGTGCCCATAAATTTATCACTGTCTGAATAACCCAATTTCACCAGAATTGGGGTTCGTAGGCTTACAGATTCCATATTTCACAAAGGAAGAAGTTCAGAATTTTTAGCCCTTTGTCTTTAGCATCTCATCTATTTAATTCTTTCTTCAGTTTCCTTAAGCTTGTTATCACTGAGTCTATAACATAGAAGTTTAAACAAAGGAAGTAAACTATGTCCCAAGATCATGGAACCAGAAGGTTCCTGTAAGTCAGGTCATGAGCATATTTCTGGTGGTCTCTGATTTGATAACAAAGAGAAGATACTCGCTGATTTGACCCCTGTGGCTGATCCAGTCTGTCCTACCCCATCTCCCCTCTTTCTCCCTCCTTACCCCTTTCTGATGTCCTGTTGNAAAAAAAAAATGGCACCAACAAAGAGGTGGAAACATGAGACCAAAAGGAAATTGAGGTATAACAGCATGACCTCAGAGCCCTAAAGTCCGTAGCCCGGGGCCTGGGAGTGGGGCCGCACTGGCAGGGGCAGGTGTTCCATAGGAGGGCAGAAGCAAAGAAGGGCAGAAGGCAATGGGAAGAGGGCCCCGGGGAAAACAGAGTTGCAGGAATGGGGAGCAGACAGTCTCCAGAAGGAGAAGTCACTTGGTGAGTGGTCCCCCAAGGGTTCTTGTGAGACTCACAAGCCCTCTGTCCCACCCAAGAGCAAGGCCAGTGTTTCCCATATTTGATGGCAACCCACTCCAGTATTCTCGCCTGGAGAATCCCAGGGACGGGGGAGCCTGGTGGGCTTCCGTCTATGGGGTTGTACAGAGTCGGACACGACTGAAGCGACCTAGCAGCAGCAGCAGCAGTTCCTATAATCACTTACTGAGCACCAACAGGATGCAGTTCTGTTAGAGGGTCCTCTTTAAAGTGTGTCTCAGCTGCTGTGAGCATCCTTGGATTCACTAAAATATTTATGGTCATTAAAATTGTGTTCCCGGCAGTTGTATACCACAGGGAGCTCAGCTTGTTGCTCCGTGATGACCTAGAGGGGTGGGATGGAGGGACAGGAAGGAGACTTAAGAGGGAGGGGATATACAGATACATATGGCTGATTCATGTCATTGTATAGCAGAAACTAACACAACACTGTAATTATTCTCCAATTAAAAATGCATTTAAAAAATTATATTCCTGAATCACAAGCTTTAGAAGTTTTATTTTTTTTTAATGTCTTAAAGTGAAGGAGAAGGAAGCCTACAGTGTGTATCAATTTTCCATGTTGTTTTTAAGCAGTTTAAAGGACCATAAAATGCATCCCGCATCTCGCCTCTCACAGCCCCAGGAGTGTGAGCAGGTTTCCACAGGCAGACCCCACCCTCCAGATGGCAGACATCATCTCAGGAAAAAGTTTTCCCCCCAGTCTCATTTCTACTTCGATATTTTTATATATTCCTTTTCCAGGGAAGGTTTTTTTGTTTTGTTTTTAAAGTTTCCAGAGTTTAAAATGTCAACATTTGATTGATTAGAGTCGCTTTTCTAGCTTAACCAGTCAGCTGATGGGAACGGTTCATCCCTTAATGCAATAAAACACATGTCAAAGATTACACATTGTTTAACAAGTTTTGACAAACAAGTCCCCTGGTGGTCCCGAAATTTCTGAGAAGCCGATGGAAGCAGTACAATTTTCTACATTCCCCTTCTATCAGCACAGAGGCTTAGAGGTCTAAAGTAGGTATTGGTGCAAATAAGGGCCATTGTCAGACAATAAAGAGACACAATTGCCTCTGTTAGCACAACAATTAATTTTGTTTGCAGAGTACCAGTCTGTCTATTTGTTAACAGGAATGTGCTAATTATTCTTGCTAATTACATGCAAAACATTCATTATCACCTATAAGTGGAGCCGGACCCCTCAGGTTTCGTGACAAATTAATTACTGTGTTTTCCTTCTGAAAGTATTTCTCGTCGGTTCCTGGTATTATCTGAAAAATAAATGGTTCAGCAGCCTGCTCGGCTCTCAGAGCCACTCATTAAAATGAAAAGTAGGCCTGCAGAGTTAGATGGGTTTTCCTTCCCTGTTCTTTTCGGATGGTGATTCCTGAAAGGCTCCAACTCCAATCACAGATTTATATACCCCGACGCCTGGTACAACGCGTGCATCTGGGTTTCATTAGGTACCCGAGCATATTTGCAGCTGTAGTCACTCACTGAACCTCACGGAGAGGATAAACCCCAGTTCCCAAGATGGAGAAAGGGCCCTTCAGCTCATGTACATCACCTTGCACCCCCTGGCCTTGCCTTTCCAAAGGAAGGGGTGACATTCCTAATCTGGTCCAAAACTGGAGTCCACCCTCTTTCAGAATCCAAACAACCACTAAACAGATCTTGAACTGCCAGCTTACTTATATGGCCCGTCCACTTTGGTAACAAACAATGTAGCTGAATGCATTTTAATTCTAAATGTGGGAACACTGGAAACACCAGGATCCACACATACTGTGATTTTGCCTTGGCTCCGGGTTGCCTGGAGTTGCTGTCTGTCTCGATTGTTTGTAACAGGCAGGAAGCCAGCCTTCAGCTTTCAGGCTCTCCCCATCTTACGCTTGCTTCCCACAGCAGCAGCTAACTGTAGCTTATGAAATGAAGATATATCTGCAGGGTTTGAAGCCATTCTGGTGAGCATCCTGAATCAGTGATTCAGGCTTATCCTTAACCCTCTTCCCACATTTGAAACTCAGTGTCTTCAAAGTCTTGAGATAGACAGCATTTTGGATGAAAAGTTTGCACCTGAAAGGGAGATGGCAGAAGGTGGCTGAGGACCACCACCACCTCTAGCCCTCTGGAAGGAAGCTCATCTCAGTCCTTAGCCTGGTGCATAGCTCTCAGGACAGCAGGGTCTCCTTTAGCAACCCTGACGGATCCAGATTGGAGCAGAGCCTGCATCATACACAGGAGAACCTCCCCGCATTTATCATCTCAGTCTGTATCACTTGTTCTTCTTAAAGCTTCCTCTTATTGGTTTCTTCATATTTACTCTGGCTGTTTGCAGCTACATGAGTCTAATGTCTGCCAGCATTTGGTCCATTGCTGTTAGAATAATACCTCCATGCATGCTCAGTCCCTCAGTCATATCTGACTCTTCATGACCCCCATGGACTGTAGCCCCCCAGGCTCCTCTGTTCACTGGATTCTCCAGGCAAGAATACTGGAGTGCGTTGCCATTTCCCCCTCCAGGGGATCTTCCCGACTCAATATCAAACCCATACCTCCTGCATCTCCTGCACTGGTGGGCAGATTCTTTACCACTGCTCCACCTAGGACCCCAAATAGCTCCATGACACAGATGCAAACAGTAGTTCTTGGTCATAAATAAAATAGGTAGGAAGTTTTCATTATCACATAATTTACTCTTTCTACCGTTTTTTAATTTAAAACAGTATTTGGAAACAGAAAATACAGAAAGCTAAATGGTCTGTGTGAGGTGCCCATAAATTTATCACTGTCTGAATAACCCAATTTCACCAGAATTGGGGTTCGTAGGCTTACAGATTCCATATTTCACAAAGGAAGAAGTTCAGAATTTTTAGCCCTTTGTCTTTAGCATCTCATCTATTTAATTCTTTCTTCAGTTTCCTTAAGCTTGTTATCACTGAGTCTATAACATATAAGTTTAAACAAAGGAAGTAAACTATGTCCCAAGATCATGGAACCAGAAGGTTCCTGTAAGTCAGGTCATGAGCATATTTCTGGTGGTCTCTGATTTGATAACAAAGAGAAGATACTCGCTGATTTGACCCCTGTGGCTGATCCAGTCTGTCCTACCCCATCTCCCCTCTTTCTCCCTCCTTACCCCTTTCTGATGTCCTGTTGCTGGTAGGGTCACCACTCCATCTATACCTTGCTTCTGCTTGCTCACCTTTCCGAACTTATGTCCTTCGTTTTCACTCATTTAACAGTATTTTACTGTTTTTTTGTTTCTAGATACTAGACACTGTTAAATACTTTCACATTAAATACATTGTCATTTTTCTGTCTTTTTCCTAATATTTCCGTTTTGCTAGTATCATCAAATCATTCAGGCTAAAACTTGAATGTGTTTTTCCAGCCGGTCTCCTACCATTTGTAGATTATCAGGAGAGTTCTAGAGACAATGTTTAACCCAAAGAGATGAATGTCGGGTGGTGGGAATGTCTAATCACGTGACAGTGTGGGGATGGAATTATTTTGGAAGTGACAACAAATCATACACAGAATGAGAACACGCACAGATGCAGGCAGACTGTGGAAAATGCAAAGGTAATTAAAACAATTTCCAGGAGATGAAGGAATCTAAGTCACTAGGAAACAAGGTAGATGGTCAACAATTAGGCAAATCGAGACAATGAGGGAAAAGTGATCAGAGAGAAAGCAATTTCATAACCACCAAAAGCCTTGAAGGGTACCAATGCTCACTCCAGCAGAAGCAGCAGCAGCAAACCCCAAACCTGCATCCCAGGGCTTTATAGTCCTGTTTCAGTTTCAAGACACAACAGAGAACTATATTCAACACCTTGTAATAACCTACAATGGAAAAGAATCTGAAAAGGAACATGCATATATACATTTATACATATATATGTGTGTATGTATATATAACATATACATATATATATACTATACGTGTGTGTATGTGTGTATAACTGAATCACTTTGCTGTACACTTGAAACTAACACAACATTGTAAATATACTATACTTCAATTTTAAAATAAATAAAGGGGAAAAAACTCCAAGACACAGGAACACTTGAAATAGTTTCACTATTCATCCAAAAAAGTCCAAAAGAGCACAGTTAAAAGGAACCTTGGAGAACACTTAGGTTAAAAATCCCCATTTTTCAGATGAGGAAACTGAGGCCTAGGCTGTACAAAGCTAGTTAATGCAGATCCAAGGCTAACACCATCTTCCCTGCCTCCTGCTGCCCAGAGCTTCCAATTTCTCAAACTGTGCCTAACATGTCACTCCAGGAAAGAGGAAACTTTATGATGTTTTGAATAAAAAATGCTATTTCTTTCGAGAAGAAAATCTAAACAAGAGGAAAAAGAGGTAGACTAGTCTTATTTCTCCTTATTAATTGATAAGAAGGATTCTTCTGAAAAATGCATAACATTCATAACTCTCATCTTCCACTATGCTCTTTTTTTACCTCAGAGTAAAGAGGGTTTCAGATATTTAATAAATGAAGCTAATTATTCAAAAATAGCTGAATCTCTAACATAATGCCTAAAGAGAGTAATATTTTGAACATTTCTTTGTTTTCAATGTGAATCCCAAGAAGATAAAATAGTAGACAGGTTTAGAGAAAGAAAAAAAAAAAAAACCCTACCTTTCTTTTCAGGCCTGCACTTGACTCAGGGAAGAAGTTAATTATTAAGCTAGTTTCATTTTTAAAAAGCAAATGTAATCATTCCTTCTTTATTCCAAATGTATGCTTTACCAAGGCATGAGGATGTCATTTTATTTAAAGAAATGTTTGCTGGAGCTCAGAACTACCCCAGGGCCATGGGGTATTGATAAATCCATTTTCTTAATAATCATCACTTTACATTTATAACGCTTCACAGGATTTCATTGTAAGCTTCACAGAACAAGGGGCCAAGGTCCGAGTTGCCCAGAAAAAGTGACCTTATTTTGATGGGTTAATTCTTGTATTTGAAGCCCCTAAGTAAATTGAGGGCTTTCTCACAGAAAACACACAATTGAGGTTACTTGTAGCTATAAGGCCTGCAAAATGGTAAGGCTCATATGCTTATCTGCATACATTTACATGTACTTAAGGCACCTCCATTCAGAGTATAAAGGTTCACTTCATAGAGTTGAATATGGAGGCTATGACCCAGTGACAACACAAGGGCTTATTTAAAGAGTATTGGTCTTCACATTCCTTTAATTTCTGATGACAGAAAGATCAGCTAAGGGCCTCTATTTCTAATACGCTTCACTAAAGCAGTATTGTGCTTTTTTTTCCCTCCTTCCTTTCTGATTATTGAGGGTTGGTTGGTTGGTTGGTTTTTGGCTTGTTTTTTGCTTTTTTGTTGTGTGGGTATTGGGGGTTTATTTGCACAGTGGGAGGGGGAAAAAAAAAAAAACCTATGCCAGCTAACAGAAGGTGAGAAAAATGCACAGTGCACTGTGGCAGGATACTCAGGAATCTCTCAAGTGTTTGAATAAACACATACCACACCAATTTAAAAAAAGAGAGAGAGCGCGAGCTGGTTTAGCAAAAAGACAAACATAGTCTTCTGAGCCTGTCCAATGGGCAGGCATGTTCACGTCCATTTCCTGAAGCCTGGGCTGACAGGAACACTGCCTTTCAGCCTAATGGGCCCCAAGCTCCAGCCTTTGTCTGCTGATTAAGTGCTCTGTTCATTGACCAACCCACTAATTGCATGTTCCTTATAGTTAACCCTTCATTACTGTAAGAATTAATGAGACACAATTACAGCTTCCAGAAATCTCAGGCCTAGCCAACTGCAGGGCACTCCAAGTGAATTAGAACTCTCCAAGGGAAAAGAGGAAAACTAGTCAATTGTTCACAGGAAGCAGAATGTTTTTTTGTTGAAAAATTTTTGTATTTATTTGAAGTTGTTTCATAATTAGGCCCAGGGGGTGAAGGTGAGAGGAAGGAGAGAAAGGATGGATGGACTTGAGAACTAGGCTTTCACTAAGAAATCAGGGTAGATGCAAAGAAACATGTATAATTCAGATGTAAGAAAAACTCAAAAAACAAAATGAATACGAAATGAATGCTATGAATAGTACATAAAACCAATAACAAATTAGCTGTTTAAACAGAGCATGTATTACAGGCAAACACATTGGGAGAACATCCTTGTCATCTCCCCACATGAAAGGTAATTTTCCCAATTTAAGCAAAATCCTGAGGTGTTTTAATTTTCTTCGACTCATAGAATTTGATGTTCATTAGAATCCATGGCTTCTTTGCCAAGATTTGTGGCAAATGGCCAAAAAAGGGATAGGTCTTTAACTATAGAGTGGCGAAAAAGGAATAACTTTCTCTCTACCAAATCTATTCAAAGCAAAGAAAAATTTTTTTGTTTTGTTTTGAGTGTGGAAATAATTCCAAGACACCTTAAATTGCAATTATTCCAAAACTTTTTGTAGGTTTTGCTGATCTCAGTTTTCTCTGCATATAGTAGTTCATTATAACATATTTCTATCATGATTACTTTATCGCCAGTCTGATAAGAAGCACCATTTTAATCCAATTTTCCCTAAAAATAACGATATTACGCTCTTATATGTTTATATATATATATATATATATATATGCACAAATAGGGGCTTCCTCAAGTAGCTCAGTGGTAAAAAAAATCTGCTTGCAGTGTAGGAAACCCTGATTCCATTCCTAGATCAGGAAAATTCCCTGGAGAAGGGAATGGAAACCCACTCCAGTATTCTTGCCTGGAGAATTCCATGGACAGGAGAGCCTGGCAGGCTACGGTCCTTGGGGATCACAAAGAGTCTGACACAACTGAGTGACTAAACAGCAGGAGCATGCCCAAATACAAGGTCGATGGAAAGACAGGATAAAGATGGAGACAAAGATGGAAGAGGGAAAGATGGCAGCCAACTAGACAGACAGATAGAAATAAGTATCAAGTTCTCAGAATCAGACAGACTGAATCTTCTTCAAACCTCAACTAACTCTAAGAACTGTAGCTTGTATATCACTTTTTTTTTTTTTTTTTNGGACTCCTTGTCTTCCACCCACAATGCCTTCTTTTCTCATCTTGCCTGGAGAATCCTCCCAGAGGCACCACCTCCAGGAAGCCTTCCTGGATCTTTCCCATCCACATAAAGTCTCTCCCACTATTTTTGTTGTGGGTTCTTTTTAAAATTAAGACAGAGGCAGACTTCAGCCCAGCGCCACGTTTTTGCTAAGATTATTATTGAACATCCACTATATGCAAGTGGGTGCTGTCACCTGGTTTATTTCATTTAAACTTCCCAGAGGAAGGATTAATGTCCTATTGTTGCAGATGAGAAAATAAAGCCTCAGAGAGGAGAAAGCACTGTCTAAGGTCACCCAGTGGATAACAGTGGTACCTTATGGTCTCCTGACTCCATGTCATGCCTCGTGACAGAGCTGAGGCATATTGACAGCTTTGGAGTTAGACCAGGTTCAAGTCTCAGCTTTCAGTGTGGGCAAGTCCCTCAGTCTTTCTTAAGTCTCACTTTTCTTATCTGAAAAATGGTTATGATATATTCAACACCTCCCAGCGGATGGGGATAACATGCATAAAGACTTTGGCTAGAACACTGACAGCGTTACTGCTTTGTTCTCAGAAGCCCCTTTGCTTACCCCATGCCCACTCCACTCCTTGCTGCTCCGACCCCAAGCCAGACCGCAGCCCAGCACTAACCTGGAGGACAGTCCCTGCTCGGGGGTCTAGAACCCGAATCTTGCGGTCTTTACAGGCAGTGGCCAGCAGGCTGCCGTTGGTGTTGAAGGACATGGAGAGGATCACGTCTTGGTGACAGTTAATTGTCTTCACGGGGCTCATGATTACAGACTCCTTTGAATCCAGGTTCCAGACCATCACCTGCACAGCAGAGAGCCAGCTCTGAACCCAGCCCCGCCCCAGCCCCATCCCAGTCCCCACAGTCACACGCCAGCCAAGCTGCAGTGAAACATGGTATCCCCGGAGGGAAGCCACAGATGGCAGTCTGGCCAAAAGGCCTTGGGTGAGAGGATGGATCTGCCCGCTGAAGTGGCCACGTGGTAGGAGGAGGAAGTCAGCAGTCAGGCTGTCTAGCAGTGAAAAGAAAACACCATCTGCTTGGAGCAACGAAACATCCATGCTGGGAGGACCCCAGGGAACCAGCTAATCCAGGGGGTTTCAAACAGTCATTAGCAACAGTTTCCACCACATAGTTAATAAGGGATGCCATGTTTAGCTGCACAGGCTGTGCAGTGCACAGCTCCAGGGCAACCCATTCCCAAAGTCCAAGATGTGAACAGAGCCCCCTGGAGTCATGTACAGATAAAACTGTACAACCATAAGCAGTGAAGTGAAAGTCACTCAGTCATGTCTGACTCTTTGCACCCTATGGACTATAAGTCCATGGAATTCTCCAGGCCAGAATACTGGATTGGGTAGCCTTTCCCTTCTCCAGGGTATCTTCCCAACCCAGGTATCTCGCATTGCAGGCAGATTCTTTACCAGCTAAATCACAAGGGAAGCCCATAAGCAGCAGCACACCCTATCTAAACAGATAACAGAGCACTTCTGATCAGAATGGGGTAGAGGACTTTTCAACCACTCCCATCCCACCCTCTTATCCATCACAGAGGCTTCTAAGGTGCCTCTGTAAAGACTTATAGAGTTGTGAAAGGAAGAGTTTAGAAGTTATCATGGCATCAACCCCATTTGTGTACAGACTGAGGCCCAGAGAAGAACAGGGACTTTCCCAGGTCATGCTGCAAGTCAGAAACTGAGTGGAAACAGAATCAAGATATCCAGTGCTGTGAGCTTTCTCATTCTACAGGGCCCACAGCTTGCTAACTTGGCAGTCAATGAAGGAGGCTGAGGCATCTCTGAGCAGGGGCCAACTCACCCCCTCCAGCAAGACTAATGGATTGAATAGTGTCCCACACCAAAGCTTATGTCTACCTGAAACCTCAGAATATGACCTTATTTGGAAATAGGGTTTTCACAGATGCAATGAGGTCTTGAGAAACCTATATGCAGGTCAGGAAGCAACAGTTAGAACTGGACATGGAAAAACAAACTGGTTCCAAATAGGAAAAGGAGTATGTCAAGGTTGTATACTGTCACCCTGCTTATTTAACTTATATGCAGAGTACATCATGAGAAACGCCGGACTGGAAGAAACACAAGCGGGAATCAAGATTGCCAGGAGAAATATCAATAACCTCAGATGTGCAAATGATACCACCCTTATGGCAGAAAGTGAAGAGGAACTAAAAAGCCTCTTGATGAAAGTGAGAGAGGAGAATTAAAAAGTTNGAGGTGATAGAACATTTGTGGAGACTTAAGTCTTCAGAGCAACAGAAAATCACAGGTATATATACAAGTTAAATTTCTTAATATTTATCAAAAGGCAGGAAAAAAAGTCTCTATGTTTACATTAAAAATCATGCTGCAGAAAGTAAAAGAAGTTACAGAGGAACAGACACTCTGGTGCTCCTCCAACATATGACCCTCTGGCAAGGGGGGCGGTGAGGGGCACTGTATCTCTGCACAACCCATCTATTCCATCAGGGTTGGGGCTCCTTCCTCCCTGTGGGTTCTCTCACCCTCCCTGCTTCTTAAATCTTATCCACACTTCAAGGCTACCTCCCTGAAACACCTACCTCCCAACTCCATCCTCCCATCAAAGGAAACTATTCTCTCTTCTGACATCCCAAGGCACATACCGCTTGTACCAACTTGTACCAAACATTTGTCACTTAATCATATGCAGTCTCAACTTTTCTGCAAAGAAATGCCTGGGTCTCCGTCTAGACTGCAAATTCCTTGAAGAAAGGTGAGATAACTTCTCTCCCTCCCTCTCCTACTGGCGCTTAGCAGGATTTTGTGTACCTTGCTGGAGTTTAACAGATCTCTTAGGAATAAATGAATCTATGAGTGAAAAAAATTAAAAAAAAAAAAGCAATTGTAGTGAAAAAGTAGATAATAAGGAACAGGGATGGGGACTCTTTCCTGGTGGTCCATTGACTAAGACTCTGTGCTCCCAATGCAGGGGGCCTAGATTTGATCCCGGGTCAGGGAACAAGATTCCACATGCTGCAACAGAGAGATCTCATGCCACAACTAAAGATCTTACACAGCACAACTAAGACCCAGCACAGTCAAGCATATATATAAATAAAACTTTTTTAAAGGGATAATTTAATAAGATTTCCCTCGTGGCTCAGATGGTAAAGTGTCTGCCTACAATGAGAGAGCCCCAGGTTCGATCCCTGGGTTGGGAAGATGCCCTGGAGAAGGAAATGGCAACCCACTCCAGTACCCTTACCTGGAGAATCCCACGGATGGAGGAGCCTGGTGGGCTACAGTCCATGGGGTTGCACAGAGTTGGACATGACTGAGCAAGTTCACTTTTTTTTTTAAACAGGTCAAGTTGTTCCCTGGTTGCCCAGTGGTTAGAATTCCATGCTCCCACTGCAGAGGGCACAGGTTCAATCCCGATCCTGCAAGCTATGCAATGCTGTCAATTTAAAATAAAAATCTCCAACCTCAAAAAATAACAACGACAAAAAACAGGTCAAGTGGTTTGCGAACAGATATATAGAAGCTTGGCTCAAAGTTGGACTGTAGACCAAGGGCAGCACCCAAGGTCTTTCTTGGATCCCCTTTGTGAATATGTTTTGGAGGGGGCCACCAGGAGGGGGCCTTTGAATGATATTGAGGAGAAAAGAGGATTGCCTCTGGAGCTTTAGAAGCACAAGGACATGTTAGAGGGAGGAAGCAACCAACAGAGTGGGTTACCTGGGCAATCAGAATTGATGCACAATGAGATGAAAGAACTGAAGTAGAGATTTAGAGCAGAGTTTGGATGTTGATATGGAAGCAGACACGGAGTGGCCAGTGCCATCATCCAAGGAGAATGCTTATCTTAGTGCCTAAGTTAAGAATAAATGAGATAGAGGCAATGAAGGTGAGCCCACCTTATTTCTTAGGTATCCAGAGCTGGGGAGGAAGTTGATACTGTGAACACAAAGGGATATGAGGTGCAAGTGACCTTGAACTTAAGTGCAGAGGAGGTAGAACTGTCTGCCTTCACTCTTCAGAGCAATGGAAGACAGATCCCCACGTACAAAGCAATTTTTACCAGTTTCAGTGAATTTTGAAACAATTACAGCTGATGGTTATCCGTCCTGGGACCACATTAAGAAACCAAGTACAGGCTAGGGAAAAGGATTGCCCATCTCAATTTTCTCTCCGAAGTTTACTATGTCCATAGTTGCTCAATCTGGACAGGAAAAATCATCTTCAATCAGAAACTTAATGAAATTTTGATAAGGAGAAAGAGAAACAAAATATAAATATTTCCAGTCAAACACATTGAACACTGCAGTCATTAGGGACAAGTAAATGAAGAAAGAGGATAAAGAATTTTGAAGAAAGAAGTGAAACAACCACAGAAAGCCAAAAGTTTTTGCTTTGGGTTGTTTTTTTTTTTGGTATTACATAGATGGTCAAACTAAATTTTTGCTTTACATCCAGATGTTTAGCAAATTGTCAGTGCTATTAGAATTAAGATTTCATAACTTCGGGGATGATACGCTGGTATCATGTAAATTATCAGATAAATTAAGCTTTATCAAGTTATGATTCTCAACTAGATTCACCAGCTACAGGTATATACAAAAGAGTAACGAGAAAAAACAGAATAAGGCTTACATCACTCTGTCTAGTTAATTTAAGAAGTCTGAACTTCCCTTGTGGTCTAGGAATCCATCTGCTAATGCAGGAGACACAAATTCAGTCCCTGGTCCAGGGAGATCCCTCATGCCGCAAGGCAGCTAAGCCCACACTCCTCAACAAGAGAAGCCACCAGAGTGAGAAAGCAGCCTGCCCACTGCAACTAGAGCGCAGACCCCGCTCATGCAGTTACAGAAAGCCTTGGCAGCAACAAAGACCCAGCAGAGTCAAAAAATAAATAGCAAATTAACTAACAAAGAAGAAGTCAACTAGCTTTACTT
>SJYV01024144.1:819354-848826 GCA_006410875.1 Neotragus pygmaeus | reverse complement strand
AAAAAAAAAAAAAAAAGCTCCAGAAGAGATTTGTAGCTGCACTGAAAGAAAATGGAAGTTAATTTTTAAATTAACATCACTCTTGGAGTAACTTAGACTCTTAGGTAACATACTCCCTGGATGTTAAGGTATTTCAGGGCATACATCTATTTTTATATTTTTGAAAATTTGTAGTAAACCCATTTCATTTGCAAAATTAAGTATTCATTTGTTGGGCTTCCCTGGTAAACAATCTGCCTGTCAATGCAGGAGATGCAAGAGATTCTAATTCCACCCCTGGATGGGGAAGATCACCGGAGGAGGAAACAGCAACCCACTCCAGTATTCTTGCCTGGCGGGTACAGGGTTGCAAAAGGTTGGACACGGTTGAGTGAGCACACACACAGACATTTATTACCTTAAAAGTATACATATATGTTGCCTAAAAAGAATCTTAAGTTACTTCAAGAGTGATGTTAATTTAAAAATGGGACTTTCCTGGTTGCTTGCTCAGTAAAGAATCAAGACAGGGTGGTACTGGCCAAAAATAGACAAATATAGGTTGGTGCAACAGCATAGAGAGCCCAGAAGTAGATTCATGTAAATATAATCAACTGATCTCTCTGGCAAAGGAGCAAAGGTAATACAGTAGAGCAAATTGGACATTCACCTACCAAAAAATTAATCTGGACACAGACTTACACCTTTACAAAAATTAACCTAAATGGATAATAGACCTAAATGTAAAACTATAAAGCCTCTAGAAGAAAACATAGGAGAAAATACAAATGATCTGCTGCATGGGTTTAGATGTAGTCCCTATGGTACTTTCAAATGAATGGAAAACTTCCACCCACTAAAAACCTGTACATAAACTGCAACCTACTGAATAGATGTTTATTGCAGCCTTATACATAGTTACCAAAACTTGGAAGTGACCAAGATGTCCTTCAGTAAATGAATGGATATGTATAAACTGTGGTATGTGCGTGTGTGTGTGTGTGTGTGTGTGTGTCTGCTAAATCACTTCAGTCATGTTCAACTCTTTGTGACCCCATGGACTGTAGCCCACCAGGCTCCTCTGTTCATTGGATTCTCCAGGCAAGAATACTGGAGAGGGTTGCCATGCCCTCCTCCAGGGGATCTTCCTGATCCAGGTATCAAACCCATGTCTCCTGCAACTCCTGCATTACAGGCAGGTTCTTTACCACTAAGTCACCAGGGAAGCCCATAATGATGGATCAGTTCAGTTCAGTCGCTCAGTCATGTCCGACTCTGTGTGACCCCATGAATCACAGCACGCCAGGCCTCCCTGTCCATTACCAACTCCCAGAGTTTACTCAGACTCATGTCCATTGAGTCAGTGATGCCATCCAGCCATCTCATCCTCTGTCATCCCCTTTAATGATGGATACATTTGTCCAAAACCATAAAACGTACAATACCAAGAGAATACTGTAAACTGTGGATCCTGGGTGATTATGATATGGCAATATATGTTATCATTTATAAGAAATGTCCCATCTGATGGGGGGATGTTGATAATGGTGATGGTTGTGCATGGTGGAGAACCTAGGAAACCTCTGTACCTTCTATTCAATTTTCTTGTGAACCTAAAACCAGTGTAGAACACAAAATATTAAATAATAAATAAAGTTCTTGATTTCTAGAAATTAAATCATAAATAATCTAGGAGAGGGGTCCCCAGCCTCCAGGCCAACAGACCGGTACCTCCTGTCAGATCAGTGGTGGCATTAGATTAGAAATAAAGGGCACAATAAATGTAAAGCACTTGAATCATCTCGAAACCATCCCCACTCCCACCCCAGTCTGTGGAAAAATTGTCTTCCACGAAACCCATCCCTGGTGCCAAAAAGTTTAGGGACCGCTGATCTAGAAAATGCCAAAGTTCACTGTGTCATGCTCAAGCTCAAAGCGAGATCTCAATGTGAGTAATCCTTGTAATAGGATTGGAATTTGTCTAAATTCACGATATTGCTGTCAATTCAAATTATTTTAAGATACTAAAAATACTGACTCTTATTCATGTGTCATGAGTAAGAATGTGAAGACGGCCTGGTTCGCAAGACCTTCAGTTTGTGAGAGTCTGGGAACCCTAAAGATGGGTGAGATCCAGTCCCCTCACAATGAGGTGTTTAGACAACATGCTGCCACCTATTTCAAAGCTAAAGTAGAACTATTGTTTACAAACAAGGATACCCGTCAGCTTTATTGTTCACCCCAGGGATTTGCTTTAAAAAACACAGCTGTTGTAGTTTCTGCTGCTGCTGCTGCTGCTGAGGAGATAGGATTTAAAAATCACCGAGTAATCTACAGCCAGACCTTGGTCTGTCTCAGGGCTCCCTTGCTGTTTGTGGACAGGCATAAGCGCAAGTCACAGCTTCCACCTCCCTCACTCTCTACGTCTACACGTGAAAAGAAGGGAAGAGCTGCTACCTTAAAAACAAAATTGAAACCCGCCTTCTGTTTTTAATGTGTTATTTCAATCTAATGTGGTTTGGGTCCAACTTATTGTCCTAATTGCCTAATTTTTCACATCAAAGACTGATGTTTGTGTAAATATACACAAGCATAGCATATAGAGTCCACAAATAGTGCTATTTTTCCAGGGGCAGTATCTACAAAGTTCCAAGTAAAGCATTTACTTTGCACCACTGTTATTGTTTAGTCACTAAGTTGTGTCCCACTCTTTGGGGAACCCGCTCCTCTCATGGGATTTCCCAGGCAATAACACTAGAGTGGGTAGCCATTCCCTTCTCCAGGGGATATTTCTGATCCGGGGATCAAATCCAGGTCTCCTGCATTGCAGGCAGATTCTTTACTGTCTGAGCCACTAGAGACCAAGACTAAAGCAAAAAACATTTTAATCTAATCCATAATATATAGCTATCATCTTTAAGCAATGATTCATGCCAAAAGTTGATAATCTATTCAGGAGAGAAAAATGGAATCCCAGAAAAAATTAATCTATTCTATAAAGTACTAACTTAATGGATAGCATATCCTATTTTAAGACCTTCCTGGTTATTGTAGTCAAAGGTTGTTAAAGCCATGTTAGTATAGAACTGCTACTGCTAAGTCACTTCAGTCGGCAATTCTGTGAGACCCCATAGATAGCAGCCTACCAGGCTCCCCCGTCCCTGGGAGTCTCCAGGCAAGAACACTGGAGTGGGTTGCCATTTCCTTCTCCAATGCATGAAAGTGAAATGTGAAAGTCAAGTCACTCAGTTGTGTCCGACTCTTAGCGACCCCATGGACTGCAGCCTACCAGACTCCTCCGTCCATGGGATTTTCCAGGCAAGAGCTCTGGAGTACAAGAAGCCATTGCCTTCTCCACGTATAGCACAGGAACTCTATTCAATACTCTGTAATGGCCTCCATGGGAAAAGAATCTTTAAAAGAGTGGATATATGTATATGTATAACTGCCACTCTGCCGTACACGCAAAAGACAACACTGTAAAACTATAAACCAATAAAATTATTTTTAAAAAATGAATACAAGATAAAGATACATTCAGACAAAAAGATACATCTATTCTATTTTCAGCCAGTGTAGAAACTGACCACATTATTTAACTTTATTGATGAAATACATCAATTCCGTTTAGGGGAAAGTGATACTCTGTAAGGCTTAGACTAAAGGCAATTTATGTACATTTCTAAGCTAATGGTAATGTGTATATAATTCTAATGCTTAAAAGTTTAGGTCTACTTTAAACATCTATACTTTAAACACTGGAGTGTCAGGATTAAGGGAGGAAATTGCATTCCGTTTATATTATATGTATTTGTTCAGCACCAACAAAATGCCAGGTGCTGTGCTAAGAAGTGGGAAGAATAAAAGCCACTATCTAAATAGGGTTTCTGATTCAAATGCTTTATTCCCTAAACCTGAGATCTTGGGAAAATAGTGATCAGCACAAAAACTTTTTTTCAGCCATTTTTTTTTTCAACAAAACTCTCTCCTACCTAAGAGAAGTCACATGAATTAAAGAAAATAAAGCATACTAGTATTCTCCAGTAGGTGATTTTGATAAAAAATTTCAGCATCAATGAATTCTGCAACCCTTAGGAAACTCCTCTAACATATGAGATGACTTTGTTGATGCACTAACTTTCTAAAAAAAATTTTTAATTGGAGGATAATTGCTTTACAATGTTATGTTGGTTTTTGCTGCACAATGACATGAATCAGCTGTAAGTATACATATGTTCCCTCTCCCTTGAGCCTCCCTTCCACCCCCACCCCCGCCCCATAGCACCCTTCTAGGTCATCACAGAGCACTGAGCTAAGCTCCCTGTGCTATACAGCAACCTCCCACTAACTAGCCATTTTACACATGGTGGTGTATACATGTGTTGACACACTATTAATAACACTTCACCTTGAACTTGCTTTCACGTTAGCGATGAGGTCCTACACTGACCACACTTTTCCAGCTGTTTCACTCTGAATAAAGCTTCTACATACAAAATGCTTGGTGGCTTTTAGGAACGTCTGTGGTGGTAATTTCCTCCCCACAAAGTTATTCATCAAAGATGGGTTAGAACCGTGACCTACGAATCATTACCCCTTAGGCCGTAAGACTTTGCAGACAGTGATTCTCTCATTTCCGGGTAAATTGTTTCTTCCTTGGGTCCAAGTAAGAGATGAAAACATGAGTTTGAAATAAATCTTTCTCTTTCTGCTTCTTCTAGGGAAGTTCTCAGCTCTCTCCCTGAGGTTTGTAGTCTGGTGAAGTCTATTTACATTTCTGCCCTTTGAAAAAGAAAACATTTAGAATGAAGGGACTGTAACTGTAATTTTTTTTAAATATATTTAAGTAATTAAATTTCCAGACAGTCCATGTCTCAATTAGAAATATTTTCTGAAAACTATCTCTTTTTTTAATAGAGGTTTAGTTAATGTACAATATTGTGTATTTTAGGTGCATGATATAGTGATTCACAATTTTTAAATGTTATATCCCATGTATAATAATTATAAAATATTGGCTATATTTCCTTGTTGTACAATACATCCTTGTTACTTATTTATTTTATACATAGTAATTTGAATCTCTTAATCCCCTACCCCTATCTTATGCCTTCCTTCTTCCCTCTCCCCACTGGTAACCGCTATTTTGTTCTCTGTACCTGAGAACACTACCTCTTTGTATATATAAGGAGAAGATGAAATTTAAAGGAACTGAATAATGCCAGGAAAGACAAAATAAAGTTGTTTCTGTATTGCTACTATATGCCAGGCATATGTCCACAATCATTATATTATTTAATCCCTTTATAAATCTATACAACTTGCTTTCCATTTTACAGGTTTTTTTTTTTTTTAATAGAGGCAGAATGGAGATACAATACTGAATAAGCTTTAAGTCACACAGCTAGGAAATATTGGGGCCGAGATTCAAATCCACATCTTTTGAGTCAAAATCTAGTCATCAGTCTATTTTATCAAATTGCTGAAACTCAGAGAAAAACAATCTATAAGACAATGAAATAGCATCTTTGATATACTTAAAGAAAATATTGTCAATATATAATTACATGTTTAGTGAAAATGTCCTTCAATATCCATGTGGAAAACCCAGACAACACCCTTCACCCCCTCCTATAACCACACTCTGATCTCAGTTCCCCATAACTCAATCATTTCTAAAGTCTTAACTTTCAATAAATCACTCTTTACCACAGCAGTCTTTTTTCAACATGCTCGTTTCCTTATTCTCATTACTCTTGCCTTGGTACCAATTTCTTTGATTTTAAGTACTCTGAAGCTATTTCTATCATAAATTTTAAAAAAAAAGCATAGCTGATCTTACAGTACCTTCTGGCTACAATGCTTTCTTACCATCTCTTATAGCCAAGTTCTTCAAAGGGACATCTGTATGTATGCACTGATCTCCTGAAACTTATCTGTCCAACCCACAACAACATATTTCTCACAAACCATTAATTTACCCTGGCTCAGATCACTAATGGCATGCTGTCAAACTGAATTGATATTTTCCAGAATCATCCTAACCTTTCAACACCATTTAACCCCACTGACCACTCTTTCTTGGCAATTTCACCTCTTTTGGCTATCTTTTCTGGCTCTCTTCCTATATCTTTGATCAATCTTTTTCAGTTTCCTTTATAATATTTACTTTCCCTTATGTCTTCTTTTTCTAGACCCACAACATTTAGAAAAAGTATTGTGGGTCTAGAAATGTGATGGCTGCTCTAAGACTCTAAGATTTTTGCAGGGTTGATAATAAAAATCATGCATCATTTACACATGAGTATCTGAAAATAGTAACGATGTTTGTTGTTGTTTAGTCCCTAAGTCATATACAACTCTTTTGTGACCCCCATGGACTGTGGGGTCCATATCCATCTGGCTCCTCTGTCCATGGAATTTCCCAGGCAAGAATATTGAAGTGGGTTGCCATTTCCCTCTCCAGGGGATCTTCCCAACTCAGGGACTGAAGATTATGTTACTGTAGGAAAATTAAAACAACTGTTTCTGCTGCAGTGAACAGCAGTGATTAGACAAATTACAGGGCATAATGAATTGACTAACTTTGAAAATGATCATTCTCTAAATTTTGAGAAAGAAGAGAAGCTAAAATTTAACACTTTTACTCTTTCAGAAACTAGTAATATAATAATAAGGAAAGTTTTAGTTTCTATTTAAATTAAGACATTCTTTTCTTTTCTATTGCTGTTTAGATACTATTACTCAATTGCTATTTTTTAGGGCACCATGAGAATAACACTGAAACTCTTTCAAATGTATCTTTTGTTGGTTGTTGTACCAACTTATCTTAAAATAATAGTCTCCCCATCCATGGCTATCTATAAAGAAATTCAAAACATCCATTTTATTCTATGTAATTTTAAATTGTTACATAATATTTTAATTCTCAATTGATATCTTTAGCTCAGAAAATAACAGAAATCTTAGGTCAGGAATTTTATTCTTTCTAAATTTTTAAGTATTTCCTTTATGATTGTTTTATTGAATCATTTTTGTTCATACTTTAATACTACAAAATGTTTGAGGCCACATTCTTTTGAAGTTTTGTTTCTGTCTTTTACATACGTGTTTATTATTTTTTTTCTTTTTCCTTACTTTTCTCTCTTTCATGATGGAGTGACATAGCTTTTTTTTTTTTTTTTTTTTTTTTTTTTTTGGGCNACTACAAAATGTTTGAGGCCACATTCTTTTGAAGTTTTGTTTCTGTCTTTTACATACGTGTTTATTATTTTTTTTCTTTTTCCTTACTTTTCTCTCTTTCATGATGGAGTGACATAGCTTTTTTTTTTTTTTTTTCATTTTGCATGTGGGCAAATTCTACCCAGAGCTTTGGTTTCTCTCTTAATCCACCACCATTTTATCTAGATCTAGGATATCTTTTTTTTAGGTTAAATCTGAGATCTTCTTTCTACCCTCTTTTATGTTGTTTAATTTGAAGAAAGATTGAAGGCAGGAGGAGAAGGGAACAATGGCATTACCGACTCTACCAACACGAGTTTGAGCAAGCTCCAGGAACTGGTAATGGACAGGGAAGTCTGGCGTGCTGCAGTCCATGGGGTCGAAAAGAGTTGGACACAACTAAGCGACTGAACTGAACTGAATTAAATTTGAAAAAAAAAAAAAAGAATTTATTTTGTGCTGAATGGAAATCTTGCTGGAAACCTAGGTTTATCTTCTTTTTTCTGTTTGTTCCAAGAAAATCCCACTATACATTCAGTACTTAAGGCAGTAAAATGAGATTGTATTCAACTCTCTTTGTTCTCTCATTCAATATCATACTCTAAAAGACAGCAACCCTGGGACTTCCTTGGCAGAACAGTTGTTAGGACTTTGCTTTCCAACACAGCAGATGAGGGTTCAATCCCTAGTCAGAGAGCTAAGAACCCACTTGCCTCACAACAAAATCCACCACAGTATTGTAAAGTAATTATCCTCCAACTAAAATAAATTAATTTTAAAAAATCAATACATAAAACAGAAGCAATATTGTAACAAATTCAATTAATTTTTTAAAAAATCAATACATAAAACAGAAGCAATACTGTAACAAATTCAATCATTTTTAAAAACAAAAAATCTTAAAAAATAAAAAGATAGCAATCCAATAAAATTATTTTGTAGCTCTTATGAAGTCTAGGTATGGAGTATATGGAATTTTCCATAGGTCTGTTAGATTTTTTACTAATTCTATCTGTTTATTTACCCAGTTGGGCTGAGTCTTGGTTGCTGTGCGGGCTTTTCTCTAGTTGCAGAGAGCAGAGCCTACTCTCTAGCTGCGGCGTGTGGACTTCTCATTGTGGTAGCTTCTCTTGTGGAGCACAGGCTTCAGAATGCATGGCAGCAGTTGTAATGCGTGGGCTTACTTGCTCTGTGGCATGTGGGATCTTCCCAGATCAGGGATAGAACCCATGTCTCCTGCATTGACAGGTGGATTCTTGACCACTGAGCCACCAAGGAAGCCCCATTTCTTAGATTGTTATTGAAATGATATGCTGTTGAACCCAATCTTTTTTTCTTTGGGGAGGAGCTGAGCTTATATAATTTTTACCACTTATTTTATACTGTGTCGGATAGTGTTTTCTGCCCTGCCATCCTCATCCATATCTTGTATCTTCCCTTCTGCTTTCCCTGAAGTTTAATGGCGTGAAATTAAATGCATTTCCTTATTTAATTGCTCTAAGCAAAATTCTGACAGTTCCCTACCCCCATTCCATCTTTTAATCACATCACTTGGCAGTGATGAAAACTGAGCATGTAATGAGATTTTAGGGTGCCATCTTTCTCTAAAAGCCCCTCATCCATATATATGGAAATCAGTATTGTATTCCTAATTTTGAGATGAACTACTAAAAAGGTATTGCATATCTGTTTCCTAAAGTGAGTTACAGATTATATACTATAGGATGAATAATGAATATTATAGCTTGAGAGAAAATAAAATAGAAAAGTAAGATTGATATTCTTATAAAAGAAGGATTTATTGATCATGGATTAACTTATGGACTTACAGTGATAAATTCAACACAAAGTTAGGTGTTTTACTTTTACACAAATAGTTTAATTAAAAGAAAATAAATAATGTGTACCATTTGAAAACATGCTTCAGAATGATTATTCATATCTGTTTATTAGCAAAGGGATGGGGGTGACTTCAGATATGTAATGCATAGACTTTGTCATCCAAATCAAGATGGCTACACTAAACAACAAATTTTCAATGTGGATGAAACAAGCTTTTTATTGGAAGAAGATGCCATCTAGGATTTTCATAGTTTGAGAGGAGAAGTCAATGCCTGGTTTCAAAGCCTCAAAGGACAAGGTGACTCTTACTGGGGGCAAATGCAGCTGGTGACTTGAAGTTGAAGGCAATGCCTACTATTCTGAAATTCCTAGGGCCCTTGAAAATTATACTAAATCTCCTCTGCTGTACTATATAAGTGGAAAAACAAAGCCTGAATGACAGCATGTCAGTTTATAAAATGTGTACTGAATGTTTTAAGCCCACTGTTGAGACCTAAAAAAAACAAAAAAGATTCCTTTCAAAATATTAATTTTCATTGACATGTGCCTGGTCACCCAAGAGCTCTCAGGGAGACATACAATAAGATCAGTATTGTTTTCATGCCTGCTGTTACAACACCCATTCTGCAGACCATGGATCAAGGAGCAACTTCTATTTTCAAGTCTTATTAATTAAAAAATACATTTCCTAAGACTATAGCTTTCAGAGATAGTGATTCTTCCAATGGATCTGGGCAAAGGAAACCCTCTGGAAAGGATTCACCTTTCTAGATGACATTAAGAACAGTCATGATTCATGGGAGGAGGTCAAAATATCAATATTAACAAGAGTTTGGAAGAAGTTTCCAACCCTCATGGATGATTTTGAGGGGATCAAATATTCAGTGAAAGAAGTAACTATAGATGTGATGGAAATAGCAAGAGAACAGAATTAGAAGTGGAGCCTGAAGATATGATTGAATTGCTGCAATCTCATGGTGAAATTTTAATGGATGAGGAGTTGTTTCAAATGGATGAGTAAAGAAAATGGTTTCTTGAGATGGAATCTATTCCTGGTGAAGATGCTGGGATGATGATTGAAATGACAGCAAAGAATTTAGAATATGACATAAGCCTCGTTGATAAAGGAGTGGCAGGGTTTGAGAGCATTTTGAAAGTTCTACTGCGTGTAAGAGGCTTCTCCGATGGCTCAGTGGGTAAAGAATCTGCTTGCAATGCAAGAGACAGAGGAGACTCAGGTTCTGAGTCAGGAAGATCCCCTGGAGAAGAAACAACAACCCACTCCAGTATTCTTGCCTGGAAAATTCCATGGGCAGAAGAACCTGGTTGTCCAAAGCGTCACAAAGAATTGAACACAACTGAGCAACTAAGTACACAGCGTGGGTTAAATGCTGTCAATCAGGACTGCATGCTACAGAGAAAGCATTCGTGAAAGGAAGAGTCAATCAATGTAGCATTCTTCACTGTTGTGTTAGTAATTGCACCTCAGCCTTCAGCAACCACCACATTGATCAGTTAGCAGCCATCAACACTGAGGCAAGAGCCTCCACCAGCAAAAAGACAAGAACTCACTGAAGCTTCAGATAATGGTTAGCATTTTTTAGCAATAAAGTATTTTTAATTAAGGTGAGTACATTTTTAAAAATAATTTTATTTAGTTAGTTAGTTTTGGCCGTTCTGGGTCTTAATTGCTCCACGGGTTTTTCTCTAGTTGGTGTGGAGGTAGGGGAGGGGGCGCCTATTCTCTAGTTGCAGTGTGTGGGCTTCTCATTGCAGTAACTTTTCTTGTAGAGCAGAGGCTCTAGGATGCATGGGTTTCAGTAGTTATGGCATGTGGGCTTAATAGTTGTGGCTTCTGGACTCTAGAGCACAGGCTCAATAGTTGTGATACATGGGCTTAGCTGTTCCCTGGTATGTGGGATGTTCCCAGAACAAGGATCAAACCCATCTTTCCTGCATTGGCAAGCAGATTCTTTACCACTGAGCCCTCAGGGAAGATCAAAGGTGAGTACATTTTTTAAGATATGATGCTCTTGCACAGTTAATAGACAACAATGTAGTGTAAACATGACTTTTATATACACTGGGAAATAAAAAAACTGATGTGACTCCCTTTATTGAAATCTTTGACTTATATGCAGCGTACATCATGAGAAATGCTGGGCTGGATGAAGCACAAGCTGGAATCAAGATTGCCAGGAGAAATATCAATACCCTCAGATATGCAGATGACACCACCCTTATGGCAGAAAGTGAAGACAAATTAAAAAGCCTCTTGATGAACGTGAAAGAGGAGAGTGAGAAACTTGGCTTAAAGCTCAACATTCACAAAACGAAGATCATGGCATCTGGTCCCATCCCTTCATGGGAAATAGATGAGGAAACAGTGGAAACAGTGTCAGACTTTATTTTGGAGGGCTCCAAGATCACTGCAGATGATGATTACAGCCATGAAATTAAAAGACGCTTACTCCTTGGAAGGAAAGTTGTGACCAACCTAGATAGCATATTCAAAACTAGAGATATTACTTTGCCAACAAAGGTCTGTCTAGTCAAGGCTATGGTTTTTCCAGTGGTCATGTATGGATGTGAGAGTTGGACTGTGAAGAAAGCTGAGCACCGAAGAATTGATGCTTCTGAACTATGGTGTTAGAGAAGACTCTTGAGAGTCCCTTGGACTGCAAGGAGATCCAACCAGTCCATCCTAAAGGAGATCGGTCCTGGGTGTTCATTGGAAGGACTGATGCTGAAGCTGAAACTCCAGTACTTTGGCCACCTCATGCGAATAGTTGACTCATTGGAAAAGACCCTGATGCTGGGAGGGACTGGGGGCAGGAGAAGAAGGGGCCGACCGAGGATGAGATAGCTGGATGGCATCACCGACTCGATGCACATGAGTCTGATTGAACTCCAGGAGTTGGTGATGGACAGGGAGGCCCAGCGTGCTGGGGTTCATGGGGTCACAAAGAGTCGGACACGACTGAGCGACTGAACTGAACCGAACTTGCTTTATTGCGGTAGACTGAAAGCAAACCTGCAATATCTCCAAGATCTGCCTGTAGAACCACGTCCACCATCTCCCTGAAACCGTGCCTGGTCACTGGTGCACTTCTGCTTCTGGGCTTTGTATACACTGTCATTCATCCTGAATGCTCCTTACTATTTATCATACTCGGCATTACCTATTCTCCTTAAGAAGAGACCCAAACGAGGTGGTAGGGGAGGGATGAATTAGGAGTTTTAGATTAGCAGATATAAACTATTGTATATAAAATAGCAACAAGGTCCTACTGTATAGCACTATAGTAAATATCCTGTAATAAACCATAATGGAAAAATATGAAAAAGAATATATATATTTATGTATAATTGCATCACTTTGCTGTACACAAGAAACTAGCACAATCCTATAAATCAACTATTCAATTTTAAAATTATTTTTTTTAAAGAAGAGACCCAAGTGTTACCTTTTCTATGAAGCTTTCATGAATTACTCCCCTTCACACTTAAGACTCTCCAGTGAAATCAGCAATTCCCCCAGGTGCCTGGTGCCCCATTCTGGACACAACTGCTGGACTTCATGCACTTGCTTATTACAAGGAGGTCTCTCTACAACCCCACAGACCCTAGGAGCAGAAATCATGTCTTCCTTCTACTGTAACCTGAGTAGCTCATACAGGTGTCTGCCATGTAAGAATTTACTGTGGTGACAGGATGGATAAATACGTAGGACTGTCGCTGTATCTAGATGCCTCACCATTTTAGACATCTTAAATAAACTCTTTTATATTCCCTCTTGAATCAAAAGATTTCAACTAGAATCCACTCATGCAGTCAAAATAAGACTTTCCTAAAGCAAACAACCAAAACAAGAAAAACAAAACACACAAAGTTACTTGCCACAGGTGTAACATCAACACACAGTTATTTAAGAAAGTCTTCGACAACGGAATCCTTGTTGATAACCAAATCTATCAGAGAAGGCGATGGCACTCCACTCCAGTACTCTTGTCTGGAAAATCCCATGGACGGAGGAGCCCGGTAGGCTGCAGTCCATGGGGTTGCAAAGAGTCAGACATGACTGAGTGACTTCACTTTCACTTTTCACTTTCATGCTTTGGAGAAGGAAATGGCAACCCACTCCACTGTTCTTACCTGGAAATCTACAAGGCATTTAAGTGTTTTCTCAGAGACTAGCTAAATAACCCTCTCTCTTTTTTAAGGCATTATTAAAAATCCATGAATGCCAAGTCTTCAAAAACGCAGAAATAACATTACAACCNGAGTGACTTCACTTTCACTTTTCACTTTCATGCTTTGGAGAAGGAAATGGCAACCCACTCCACTGTTCTTACCTGGAAATCTACAAGGCATTTAAGTGTTTTCTCAGAGACTAGCTAAATAACCCTCTCTCTTTTTTAAGGCATTATTAAAAATCCATGAATGCCAAGTCTTCAAAAACGCAGAAATAACATTACAACCAAATTTCTTTCCATATTGTTTAAGAATCACATTCATATTGAAAATTGACGTTTTCCCGGCACGTGCGTGTGAGATCACGCTGTAGTTCAAATCTGATGCTGCGTCAGCCCCCCTCAGCCTAGTCCCTGAGAGCAGAGCCTGAGACAAAGGTGGGTGGGCAGGCTGGCTAATTGGAAGATGATACCAATGCACAGAAGGGAAGGATTAGGGAGGATGAAACAAGGCTGAATGGACAGCAGCTGGAGGGACGTGTAACTGAATTGGCCACCGCTGTAGGCAACTGCACTGGATTCTGCAAAGAAACTTGTGAGGAGCCATTGTTGAGATGCATGTCACAACTGTCTGCCTGGGGGAGGTAAAGGAAACGTTTACTCCATGACTTTGGCCCCTATTTGTCAAGGTGGCCCCTTGGATGATATTCCGTGTTAACTTAGCCCCCAACACACAATCACACTCTCTGGTTGCTTATGCCTGAGGCAGGTACCATGGTTGAGTACCCTCAGGAAGGTCCGAGACCACAGACAGGAAGAAGTCATGGGCTGAGGTGATTTCACCATCAGATCCTCCTCCCACGGACCCAACAAGATTACAGCTACAGAAACAGTAGCTAGAACTGAGAACGACCAGAAGATTAGCCAAAAGAAAAAAAGCTACGCTGAGAAGGACAGGAGGGGCAGAGACACAGTCTGGCCGGGACCCACTCCCCAGTGCAGTGGCGGAGGGATATCACAGCCGTGTGCTTCAGCTCTGAGGAGCAAGGGATCCACCCACCACATCAGCTCCCCCCCCTCATCATATCAGCTNAGGTTCCCCAACCCTGGGGGCCTGCACCGGGAAGACGAGCCTCTCCAATGCCTGGCTTTGGAAACCAGTGGGGCTTAAGGAAGGCTGGGGGAAACTGAGACTTTGCTCTTAAAAGGTGTGTGCAAAAACTGACTCACCTGAGCCCCAGCACCGAGGCAGCAGTTTGAAAAGTGCCTGGGTTAGACATGAAGGAGACTCATTGGCTAATTTTAGGGTGTGCACCCAGGAGGCAGGGATCTGTTGGGGTATAGAGGTACTGATAGATGCCAGTTTTGGGGGGTGGGTGGGAGATTGCCCATCTCTCCAGCTTGCCTGGCACTGGGCATGTCATTTCTGACTCTCTCGTCTACCTTACTAGCACTGTTTACCCCGCTCCAGATTCACCTTCGAACCCACCCTACCAGTGCTCCTCCAAAGGGATCTGGTGCCCATAGACCTGGTGGGTACCTTCAGCTGGCACGAAGTTCTCACCAAAGTGGCCCCTTGCCTCCCCAGACCCAATGGATGCCCTTGGCTGGTGCTGGAGCCCCTCTAAAGTGGCCCCTGCCCTACAACCTGTGGGTGTCCTCAGACACAGCCAGTATCCCCCCAAAGCAGCTCTCATTCCAGGGGCCAGCCCCACACACCAGAGTACCCTCAGTAGCCATGGCCAAGCCTTGCACTCACCTGGGCCAGGGCCAGTCTCACACATCACGACACTGACAGCGATCACAGCAGAAGGGTACGCACAGCCCATCCAGGAAACACTTCTGTAGCACTGCTGCTGCTGCTGAGTCGCTTCAGTCGTGTCCAACTCTGTGCGACCCCACAGACGGCAGCCCACCAGGNATCCAACACCACAGTTCAAAAGCATAACATCTGGCTAAAGACTAACAGGGGGGCACTCTTTCTGCTCCCTTCTGATGTCTATGTCAGAAGCTTTCTCTATCTCTTTTATACTTTAATAAAACTTTTTTACACAAAAGCTCTGAGTGATCAAGACTCATCACTGGCCCCAGATTGAATTCTTCCCCTTTGAAGGCCAAGAATCCTGGCATCTTTCATGGCTCAGCAACAACCTTTCAGAATGAAGCGGCTGGGCAAAACTGGAAATCATGCTTAGTTGTGGATATATCTGGTGGTGAAAATAAAGACCACTGCTGTAAAGAACAATATTATGCAGGAACTTGAAATATTAGCTCCATGAATCAGGGTAAATCGGACATAGCCAAGCAGGAGATGGCAAGAATGAACATTGACATCCTAGGAGTTAATGAACTAAAATGGATGAGAATGGGTGAATTTAATTCAGATGACCATTAGATCCACTACTTGTGTGCAAGAATAACTTAAAATAAATGGAATAGCTCTCATAGTCAACAAAAAGTCCAAAATGAGTACTTGGATGTAATCTCAAAATAACAGAATGATCTTGGTTCATTTCTAAGGCAAGCCAAACATCATTACAGTAATCTAAGTCTGTGCCTCAACCAATGATGCTGAAAAGGCTGAAGTTGGTTACATGGGTCTATGAAGACCTACAAAGACTTTCTAGAACTAACACCAAAAACACATGTTCTTTTAGTCATAGGGAACGGAATGCAAAAGTAGGAAGTCAAGACATACCTGAAATAACAGGCAAGTTCGGCCTGAAGTACAAAATGAAGCAGAGCAAAGGCCAACAGAGTTTTGCCAAGAGAATGCACTGGTCATAGCAAACACCCCTTTCCAACAACACAAGAGACAGCTTTACACATGGACATCACCAAATGGTCAATACTGAAATCAGATTGATTATATTCTTTGCAGCCGAAGATAGAGAATCTCTATATGGTCAGCACAAACAAAACCTGGGGCTTGACTGTGGCTCAGATGATCAGCTCCCTATTGCAAAGCTCAGACTTGAATTGAAGAAAATAGGGAAAAATACTAAGCCATTTAGGTATGACCTATATCAAATCTCTTATCATTATGGTGGTGCTAAATAGGTTCAAGGAACTAGATCTGGCAGACAGAGTGCCGGAAGAGCTATGGATAGAGGTTCATAACATTGTACAAGAGGCAGTGACCAAAACCATTCCAAGGAAAAAGAAATGCAATAAGGAAAATGACTGCCTGAGGAAGCCTTTAAGAAAGCTGAGGAAAGAAGAGAAGTGAAAAGCAAGGGAGAAAGAGAAAGATATACCCAACCGAATGTAGAGTTCCAGAGAAGAGCAAGGAGAGATATTAAAGCCTTCTTAAATGAATAATGCAAAGAAGTACAGGAAAACAGTAGAATGGGAAAGACTAGAGATCTCTTCAAGAAAGCTGGAGATATCAAGGGAATATTTCATGCAAGGATAGGCACAATAAAGGACAGAAATGGTAAAGACACAACAGAGGTAGAAAAGATTAAGAAGAGATAACAAGAATACACAGAGTGATGCAAAAAAGATCTTAATTACCTGGATAACCACCTAGGTCACCCGGATCACTCACCTAGAACCAGACATCCTGGGGTGGAAAGTCAAGTCACGCTTCAGAAGCATTACTATAAAGTTTGTAGAGGTGATGGAATTCTAACTGAACTATTTAAAATCCTAAAAGATGATGCTTTTAAAGTGCTGCACTCATTGGGAGAAGGGCATGGCAACCCACTCCAGTATTCTTGCCTGGAGAATCCCACGGAAAGAGGAGCCTGGCAGGCTACAGCCCATGGGGTCACAGAGTTGGACACGACTGAGCGACTAACACACACACACATACATTATGTCAATAGCAAATCTGAAAAACTCAGCAGTGGTCACAGGACTGGAAAAGGTCAGTTTTCATTCCAATCCCAAAGAAAGGCAATGCCAAAAAATGTCCAAACTATTGTGCAGTTTTGGTCATTTCACATTCTGGTAAGATTATGGTCAAAATCCTCTAAGCTAGGAGTACGTGAACCAAGAACTTCCAGATGTATAAGGTGTATTTAGAAAAGTCAGAAAAATCAGAGATCAAATTGTCAGCATTTTCTTGGATCACAGAAAAAAGTAAGGGAATTCCAGAAAAACATCTACTTCTGCTTTATTGACTATGCTAAAGCCTTTGCCTGTGTGGATCACAACAAACTGTGGGAAATTCTTAAAGATGGGAATACCAGATCATTTTATCTGTCTCCTGAGAAACCTGTATGAGAGTCAAGAAGCAACAGTTAAAACTGGACATGGAACAAGGGACTAATTCAAAACTGCCTAAGAAGTAAAACAGGGATGTATATTGTCACCCAGTTTATTTAACTTATACACAGAGTAAATCATGTGAAATGTCAGGCTGGATGAATCACAGACTAGAATCAAGTTGCTGGGAGAAATATGAACAACCTCAGATATGCAGACTGATGGCAGAAAGTGAAGAGGAACTGAAGAGTATCTTGATGAAGATGAAAGAGGAGAGTGAAAAAGCTGGCTTAAAACTCAGCATTCACGTCATGAGGACCCACCACCTCATGACAAATAGAATGGGAAAAAATGGAAGCAGTGGGAGATTTTTTTTCTTCTTGGGCTCCAAAATCACTGCAAATGGTGACTGCAGACATGAAATTAAAAGACACTTTCTCTTTGGAAGAAAAGCTATGACAAACCTGCACAGCATATTAAAAAACAGAGGGTTACATTGGGAGTTACATTTGGACTGATTCTTAAAAGAGAATTCTTTCTAATCAGAGAATAGGAGAGGACAATGAATGCCGAAAGAATAGCTGGTACAAACACCCTGAAGTGTTTTATAAATTCAGTACTGCAGAGTGAAAAAAAAATATAAGGGGTAAACAGGTTTCACAGGGAAGGTATGTGGACTATGGGAAGAGTGAGAAGTCACATACATTTCATAAATTATATGTTATGAATACAGCAATGAGCAGTGCATAGCTTTCAGTGTTAGAATACTGAAAAAAATGATTCTTCCTTATAATGTTTAGAAGAAATCTATTCTCTCTTTGGCCTAAAGATCAAATTATTTTACCTCCAAAAGATTTAATATGTTATTTATAGTGCACACCTAACATGAAGATAGGGTGGTTATAATATATGTTCTAAAATATCTTTTTTAAAAAGGAGGCATATGTAAAAATTAAATTTTTCTTTGATGTGCATAAACTTTGTTGAGCACAGATTTGAATAAAATGATTACTTTTTCTGAATCATATTTATATTAGCTTTTTGTTCAGTATTTATTCTTATTACCAAGATTTCACTTAGTCTGTTTCATCAAATGTTACATCAACTGGAAATTTTACCCATAATGGGTAAATTTAAATTATATTGTTGGACCTCAAGGTCTCTTTCCTGAGATCCGTCACCCCAAAGATCACCAAGACTCGGATTCGATGCAAACAGCAAGAGGATTTATTCGGCCAGTGCACTGGGGTTCGGTCTCCTCCAGGGCAGAATGAACCCCGCAATCCGTTACAGAGCAGTTTTTAAGCATGAAAACCACAAACAGGTACAGCTAGGGTGGAACAACCTGATTGGTATACAGGTCTTGACATTTTCAGGGATAGGTCCATTTGTTATCAGGCCGAAACGGCTGTCCAGATGCATTGTTAGCTATTTTTCTGGAAATTTTTTTCCTGGAATGGTCTTGGAGGTAAGCGCCCCCCTGGACAGCCTCCTGAAGGCCACATTCCTGAGATAAGGGCTTGTTTTAGGGTAAACAAAAGGGCTTGTTTTCCTAAGGCTTTTTAGTAAAGTTTTAACCTTTTTTCTCATTCCCCTCTTCTTTTAGTTTAGATTTCAATCCTGAAATCTTGGACCGAGATCTCTCTGAGGGAGTGCTGCATATTGTTGTCTTAGCATAAGTACCTGCACAGCACTTATCCGGTCTCGGATGAATGAAATTAACCGATTGAGAACACGAGGCCCTATAGTGAGGAGGAGGAGTAGAATGATCAGCGGTCCCATCAGAGTGGACATCAAGGTGGCAAACCACGGGGTTCTGTTAAACCAGGACTCAAACCACCCTTGGGTGCCCTCTCTCTCCTTTTGCCTAATTGCCAATCTTTCTTGTAATTTATTCATGGAGTCGGTGATGACCCCAGAGTGGTCTACATAAAAACAACATTCTTCTTTGAGGGCCGCACACACTCCTCTTTCTTTTAGGAACAGAAGGTCTAAGCCTCTCCGATTTTGCATTACTACTTCCGACAGAGAGGTCAGGGATTCTTTTAATTTAGTGATAGAATCTTCTAGGACTTGTAGGTCTGCGTCTATGGCCTGCTGCAAGCTAGCATAGTACTGGGGCTGTTGGATGAGGGCTGCTGTGCCAGTTTCAACCCCAGCTGCCACTCTGAGACCCAGAAGGGCTGCCAAAGTAAGAGTCACCAGCTCCCTCTTTGCTCGGTGACCGCCTTCGTAGGCCTCTAAAAAGGACTCGTCGGAGTGATAGAGGAGTCGGGGCACTAGCCGCACCAGGACACAGAAGTCAGTTGATCTATTAAACACTGCCATAGATACGCAGGGTGTGAGACCCGTCTTACATGCCCACCAACCATCTCCGGGGGGGATGAGATATCCTGTATAGCTGAGGGTCTTATCAGCACTGTTACAGAGATGAGCACGGCAAGGAGTGGGAGAGCCTATACACAGTCCCTGGCCTGTCACAGCCGAAAGGGTGAGTCTGACTGTTTCCTGTTGCTGCCACCTGCAACGGCTGGGGGAAGAGGAGATATTTACCAACCTCATTATCCCTGTAGCTTCATAATAAGGTGGGGGAGCTGCGTAACAGAGCCAACAGGATCTAGTAGCCTCCGGGTTGGTGGCATTTAGGACCCTGTAAGCGCTGTCAACAAGGGTCAGCATTCTGTCCTGACTTGAGGATATGTTGTAGGGAATCATCTGGGGGGCTATCGTGGCTCCTATCGCTGTCTTTTGACATTTTTCATTGGGAGCCGGGTCCCAAGGATTTAGAATTGAGTTGGGCCCGATGGACTGGGGGGGTGGAGAGTCTATTTTCAGTCTAATGGAGAAAATGAGGCCATGGTAATGTCTTTTATATAGCCGTATGCCCCACGAAAAACCTCTGATCCATTCTGTGGTTTGCTTTTGTTTTGCCCTATCAGAAAACTTGATGTGGAGCGGGTTGCACCAGGAGTTGCATTCAGGGACACCAGTCCCGCCAGTTTGGTGGTGTGTATAATTGGCCTTAACTGTAATAAGNCGACAGATGTGTATAAGAGACAGGTCAGCATTCTGTCCTGACTTGAGGATATGTTGTAGGGAATCATCTGGGGGGCTATCGTGGCTCCTATCGTTGTCTTTTGACTTTTTTCATTGGGAGCCGGGTCCCAAGGATTTAGAATTGGGTTGGGCCAAATGGATTGGGGAGGTGGAGAGTCTATTTTCAGTCTAATGGAGAAAATGAGGCCATAGTAATGTCTTTTATATAGCCATATGCCCCACGAAAATCCTCTGATCCATTCTGTGGTTTGCTTTTGTTTTGCCCTATCAGAAACCTTGATGTGGAGCGGGTTGCACCAGGAGTTGCATTCAGGGACACCAGTCCCGCCAGTTTGGTGGTGTGTNCACTTTCACTTTCACATTTTCTGTTATAAATATGTACTTTCAAACCTTGAGAACTATGGTAAAGCAGATGATAAAGTGGGAACAGGTACTGCTTAGCTGCTCTCTCTCTTTTTAATATTTTTTGGCATCATCAGGTCTTAGTTGTGGTGATAGCTATGGCACACAGGTCCAGCTGCCCCATAGCACGTGGAATCCCCAGTTCCCAGACCATGGATCAAACACAGGTCCCCTGCGTTGGAAGGCAGAGTCTTAACCACTCGAGTGCCAGTGAAGTCTCTTAGCTGCCCTTCTGCATGGATGCTTTGGGTCCACCCAGTAGACAGAAGGGAACTACAATATGGAGTCAGTAAACTGAGCAGGGGGATTTGGGAACAGTGGGTTTCCATACTTGTAGGCTCAGTTTAGATGAGTTATGTTTGAACACACAGAATTTGGGACATCTGGTTAAAGCCAAGTAGAGGGCATCCATGTAAATTGTTAGGGCTAGAGGAAAGGGGAGTGGTCTCTTATTTTGATAAATCATATTCAACTCTGTTCACCTAAGTATTGAGAGTAAACTAGATTTGTTTGGAATTTGTTGCTATTTTATGGGAAAAGGCATCATAGAAGAGAGAAGGAAGAGAGAAATAGGTTAAAAATAAATAAGTTCTTAATTGAAGTGAAACCTGTCATATTTTACTCATGAATAAAAATCTGTGAAGTGAAACTCCTGCTTAGTCTAGTACATGGCATCAGTGCCCCTGTGATTTACATTTTGTTATTTGTATGTTGTTAGAATAACAGGTCCATTGCTCATGAATGTTTGTTTTCTGTAACTTCTTTCCTTTCCAAATGGTCCACTTTATTAACATCTGGAGTACATGATAAGGCTCAGTTGTTTTTCTTAAACTTTGGGGCAACCTTTTGGCTTTGAGATATGTGAATTTTGTTTCTAGTTTAGCTTTAATCCCTTGTGTTTTGTGTTCATGAGTATATATTTATCATTTTTTTTTAATTTCAGGGGTAGACAATTGCCTTTGAAAATCCCTTAGTTCACTACGGAATTTATCTTTAGAAATGTCTTAGTTCATTCTGAGATAAAATTTTTCTTGTATCGATAATGTTATCAAGATCAGTAATTTAACCAAATTTTCCTGTCCCTTCTTATTCTTGTGATTGTATTACCATTCTAAATACTAATTATTCTTCACCTTTTTTTTCTACTTTGTATTTATACTTTGTCAAAATATTGATCCATTTTACTTGTGCAATTTACTGCTGCATAATATGGCTAACAAAATATGGAGAAAAATGCATAACTAGAATCAACTCTGAATATCTTCAAATTGGCNAATTATTCTTCACCTTTTTTTCTACTTTGTATTTCTACTTTGTCAAAATATTGATCCATTTTACTTGTGCAATTTACTCCTGCATAATATGGCTAACAAAATATGGAGAAAATGCATAACTAGAATCAACTCTGAATATCTTCAAATTGGCATATATAATAAAGATCCTCAGGGAACCATGTCATTATCAATGTGTAGTGCTGACTAATAATAACAATAAAAATGGCAAACTACTCCAGTATTCTTGCCTGGAAAATCCCATGGATGGAGGAACCTGGCAAGCTACAGTCCATGGTGTTTCAAAGACCCATTCCTTATATGGAGACATATATTTTGTATTTTTTATCCTTTTCCAACCTTCAAGGGTGACTNTTGTATGTGAATGTTTGTAAATATTCTATTAACATATATTTATTTTATGAGTAAATTAATATAAAAGCCCTTTTTAAATATAGGCATCCTTTGAGTTTCAAAATTTCACTTTATGCCACTTTGCTTTTACCAAAAAAACCTCACTAGCACCTGTTTCTGATAACTGAAAGAAATTCAAGGGGGAGTTTTACTTTTAGGAAAAAAGCAAAAAGTAAAAATAGTGTTGAGTGTGTGTTTTGCAGCAAGCTGTTACAGAGGCACCAAGAGCAGCAGCATCAAGCTCCTTCCTGGGGACCACACTCAGCATCTCAGCACTAAGCCGCCGGAGCTTTCAACTGGGTCTGTGAGCATTTGTGCTTGATCTCCATTTGTTTAGTGCATTTGTTAGCAAGATGTGTCCTAAAGTAATTGCTTCTCGATTTACACCATTTCAGCTCACAAAAGCTTTCATGGGAACACTCTTCTTTCGGATAGCGAGGAAACATCTTATAAACTTATTTTACCCCAGATTACCTACAAAGAAACTGAGCTATTGAGAGGCTCCATAATGCCTATGAAGTTCCACAAAATGAGCAAAGTTAGGGTTGAAACCCTTAGTCTCTAAATCTGTGGCCAAGCCTTTAGCCACAGTTCAGTATGCTCTCCTCTAATTATCTGGAAAATTAAAAATTGATCAAGTCTGTCTAAACAGTGCTGAACTCTAGTTAAGTCTCTTTCCCTCATTTGTATATATTAAAAACAACTTCAATTCNCCAAGCCTTTAGCCACAGTTCAGTATGCTCTCCTCTAATTATCTGGAAAATTAAAAATTGATCAAGTCTGTCTAAACAGTGCTGAACTCTAGTTAAGTCTCTTTCCCTCATTTGTATATATTAAAAACAACTTCAATTCAAATGAAACAGAAAAAAATGTTAAAAGCTTTTCTGACTGTCAGAGTAATATAAATGTAAACAGTGTGAGAGAGCCCTTCAGTTGGTTTAATCTAAACAAACAAAAAAATTAAGAATTCAGCCTTGTTTCCCTTTTTCCCCCAGAGATAGACTCATAATTAAACTTTTCACCTTTCCAAATTACTAACTCTGCATCCTGCTCAGTGGGTGGTTTCTTTCCAGACATTCTGACTTGGAACAATGTATTGATATAAAGCAGGAGACCCTGGATGGAATTTATAGCTAAATTTAACCAGGCATATTTTAATAAGATTAGCATATCTTTGTCTTTCAATACTAAGTACCTGACAATTAACTGAATTTAGGCAGCATATTGTTACATCAGAAGTGAGATTTGCAGCCTTCATTTCCATATTTATTGATGTTTTATATAGAAGAAAATCTGAGTAAAATTTCTGTGTCTGCCCTAAAGAGATTTCAAGAGCCAGTGTGTGTTAACCTTCCCAGGAAACTCACGTAGGTACAGAATCTCACCTAGTCCGTGCTGACTTACAAGGAAATTCATCACAGTTTTGCTGGGAAGAGAATTAAGTAGGAACGCCCTGATGCTACAACCATGAGAACTCTGTCTAGACAGAGAGGAAGCCAAGCACTGTGCATGAAAACATGGGGGCAGAAAGACTGTTCTCTCCGGAAACGCTTGGAAAGAATGTTTTCAGAATCTACCGTTTTCTTCATTGCAATCAGGTGACCAGATAAAAAACCCCAAGTGTAAACAAGTCAGTGTATCTTGCTTTCAATGAATTCAAAGTTGGCCAAGGTCTTGATGTTACCCCAAGAATATTACTTTCAATAAACTATAAAAAGCAGTCATGAGGGACAGGAAAAATGATCTTTTCATTGTCAACTTTTCCATCTTCCATGCGTGTTAAGTGACTTCAGTCGTGTCTGACTGCGACACTATGGACTGCAGCCTGCCAGGCTCCTTTGTCCATGGGATTCTCCAGCAAGAATACTGGAGTGGGCTGCATGCCCTCCTCCAGGGAATCTTCTCTACCTAGGGATCGAACCCACATCTTTATGTCTTCTGATTGGCAAATGGATTCTATACCACTAGTGCCACCTGGGAAATCCTTCAATCTTGCAAAGCATACTTTTAAGAAGTCATCCAGTTAAAAGTGTGTATACATAGGCATTACTCATGGAAAACTACCTTGATAATTAATGTGGCAAATTGCTTGGCTCTTCACTAGAAGCCGTGAAAGAAGCAGTTGGTCACTAAAGAGACAAGTTGTATTTCCTGAAGGTGATGAGTGGAAGATGATGATCTTCCAGGTATGAGAACCAGCTCTTCATGGGGGTCACACCAAGAGAATGTATAGAAAGCTCCCTTCTCCCTCCTTGAATCTAATTACTAGCAATGCCTCTATGTAAATAAACACAGAAGGAGGTTAATAGGAGGAAAAGGAATTCAAGAGTTGTGAGTTCTCAAATGCAAATAGTTGTGTGTCAATAATACAGCATACAAGGTAATGAATGGGATTCAGAGAAAATATCAGGACCAGTATTTCCTACATGCACAAGTCTATACTCTTTTAACATATTATTGGATGAAATAGACTTTAAACCTAAAACCTGCATCAACCAAAATCTACCAGATGGATCATCTTTGCTGAATGAAAATTTGGACCTTTAGAATAAACACCCTCCCAGAAACTAACATGTCAGTATTAACTGAAACTTTTAGTGATGGAGTTGACATAAACATTCGACTGCATTCATTTCTTTGGATTAAAAATGTGGCTATAAAATAATCTCATTCACTTTTAGGCAAACTAAGTGGACTTCAAAGTTAAATATTTACAGAACTCTCACTATAACATCCAAATATTTAACAATAAATGAATTTATTAATAAGGAAAGTTTTATGTATATATTAGTATTTCATTGACATACAAGAAACACTTTGATCAATTACACTTTCCTGACTTTGCTTGTGGAGAATGTTCTTTATCAGACCAATTATTTTGCTTGCAGTTACTGCCAATAAATAATAATCATCTTATAATTCTTTGTGAAATGTCTTAATAGTATTCTGATTTTTAACCAAGTGTTTTATCTAGTGTAGAAGAAATGTTTAACTATTGACAGCAAAATACAATTGGGTTAGTTGCGATATCATGTTACCCAGTAGGAACTCCAGCACTTAGAAAAGATATATGATGCTGTAAGTTATCATCTAAACAGGAGCCACACACACACCCCTGACTCAAGAAGCATATGGAAATCACCTACATGCCACATCTCATAATTCATAGGGTGTGTCTGCATCTGATTAGTATCATTGACTCTTTGGCTCAAACAAAAAATCTAAGAGGCTAACATTTCCTCAGAAATTGGACAGTCCCTCCAAATGTAGAATAAAGACAGGGGTCATAAGTGTTCGTGAGTAGGGCACACCTGCTTTATCCTTTCAGGAAATAGCTGTTTTCTAGAGCTCTAGTGGATAATGTTGTGTGTGTGTGTGTGTGTGTGTGTGTGTGTGTTCTGCAATAGAACTGTACATACCTAGGCACAAGAAAAAGTGTAGGACAGGAAGGAAGCACAGAATTTTAAAACCTGCAAGTCAATACAAATTTTTTTTTAAACTTAGTTTTGTCATAGTTGTTTTAAATTTTCTCTTCAAGAGAATAAATCAATACTATAAAGGTATCATTAGGCATCAGATACCAAAGAATCCATTTTTAAAATACTACCTAGGGGCTTCCCTGGTGGTCCAGTGGTTAAGACTTCACCTTTCAATGCAAGGGGTGCAGCATCGATCCCTGGTCAGGGAGCTAAGATCTCAGGTGCCCAGTGGCCAGAAAACCAGAACAAAAACAGCAAAGCAATATTGTAATAAATTCAATAAATACTTAAAAATGGGCCACATCCAAAAAATCTTAAAACATTAGGCAATGGTATCTGAAATAATTATAATTTTTGTGAGTTTTTTATTGGAATAAAATTGCTTTTACAATGCTGTGTTAGTTTCTACTGTACAACATCATGAATCAGCCATATGTATACATATATCCCCTCCCTCCTGAGCCTTCTTTCCACTCTCCCATAACACCCCTCTAAGTCATCACAAAGCACCAGGCTGGGCTCCTTAGTTTCCATCCTAACTGGTCAGTAAGGTGAAGCAGTCCTTTCCCTGTGTTATGTAAGTCAGATGGCCATGCCAAAGAAATAACTGTGGTATTTTGTCTGGCATTACTCCTTTCCCAAGAACCCCAAAAGGGTGGTGTAGACAGAGAATAATAAAATAGTCCTTGTAGATGGTGGACTAACGTTTTTACAGTACATTGTGGAAATATCAGAAATTCTAGAAACTAAACATTTTGACTGGAATGAACAGGAAATGGGAACAATTAAATTTCTACTTGTGTCAGCCTCAAAATTATAATTCACCAGACAAGAATGTTTCGTAAAAGTGTAGTGACCAACTAACTTTAGACGATGTTGAAATTGTTTAGGAAAAAATGATACCGTAACATTTTGGCTGGCGTTTGTAGCCAGGACCCCAAAACTATGCAAACAGGAACTACGCTTGCTGTCACTTTGGGCACCATAATGACTAGGATGAATGGTGTATTTTGAAGAGAGTAAGTTCCAGAAGCTTGCCCGGACTTGGATCTGGTTTATTGTTGTTGTTTAGACAATCAGGTCTGACTCTTTTGCTACCCCATGGAGTGTAGCCTGTCAGGCTCCTCTGTCCATGGGATTTTCCAGGCAAGAATACTGGAGTGTGTTGCCATTTCCTTTTCCAGGGGATCTTCCTGACCCAGGGATTGAACCTGTGTCTCCTGCATTGGCAGGTGGATTCTTTACTACTAAGCCACCAGGGAAGCCCCTGGATCTGGTTTACTAACCTTGAAACATTCCCACCAAGGAGCACGGGTGACTGACTGACTGAAGGGACAGACGAGGAGAAAGTCTCCAGGCACAGGGCCTCCTCCATGTCTGTGACTGCTCAAATAATGAGACTGAAGCCCAGTTCATGAGGATCAAACTAAGTTATTCCTTGAAGTTCAGATTTAAATATTACTCATCAAGGCAAAAAACAAATGTGATACCCCTCAAAATGAAATAAAATTCCTTTTGCTCACCACACAAGCTCATCCCGTCCATAGTGGTAACTACTATTCTCCATCTAGAGTATAGATTTCCTGATATTTGTCATGTGCATACATGATGAGATGTGATATCTGCAGGAATTTAGGTTTTGCATACATTGGGTATATGAAGTCTATATGGTTCATCAACTGGCTTTTTTCATTTAAAAATATGTCTTTTTAGGGACTTGCCTGGCAGTCCAATAGTTGAGACTTTGCCTTCCAGTGAAAGGGGTGCAAGTTCGATCCCTGGTTGAGGAGCTAAGATCCCACATCCTTTGTGGCTAAGAAACCAAACATAAAACAGAAGCAATATTATAACAAATTTAATAAAGACTTTGAAAATGGTCACATCAATAAAAATGTTAATGTCTTTTAGGATTGTATACATGAATCCATCATTCACTCTTCAACTGCATTATGTATTCAGTATCACAGATGTTTTTGTGATTACTCCTAGTCAAATGTGCATTTCAATAATTCCCAGTGTTTTTCTATCACACGAAGAGACAGTGAGATAAACATCCTCATAGATGTCTAACATATAGGCACTGACACCAAAAAGAGTGTATATGTACTTGATAGAATGGCAGTTTACAACAATGGCCAGAAGGTCATCTTCAATCCTACACATACACATTTTGCAATGTGACTTTCATGTCCACCAATCATATGATTTGCTTTTGCCCACAGGATATAACCAAGAAAACACAAGCAGGGGCTTGACTAGGGCCTATGCAGTGAGTTTCCTGTTCTTGTTTTTTTTTTTTTTTTCCTCTGCTGCTCTTTCTTTGGAAGGCTGACGTCACTGTCAGGAAAAGCCTGGTTAGCCTCCTGGAGAACAGGAGCTCATGCAGAGCACGTGTGTTATTTCTACAGTACTAAGTTTCACAGTGGTCTGTTACACACCAAGAGCTAACTGATTGAAAGATGGACTCCATCTCCTTGGCTACACCATTTCATACTCCCCCAGTGGGCTAGAGCAGTTTTCATTTCCCTGATATCACATCATAGAAAAATAAGGGGCTTCCCTGGTGGCTCAGTGGTAAAGAATCTGCTTCCCACTGCAAGGGACGGGGTTTGACCCCTGATCTAGGAAGATCCCACCTGCTACAGGGCAACTAAGCCTAGGTGCCACAACTACTGAGCCTGGGTGCTCTAGGGCCTGGCAGTTGCAACTACTGAGGCCATGTGCCACGAGTGCTGAAGCCCACGTGCCCTAGAGCCCGTGCTCAACAACAGAAGAAGCCGCTGCAGTGAGGAGCCCAGGCACCACAACTAGAGAGCAGCCCCCACGTGCTGCAGCTGGAGAAAAGCCTGTGCAGCCAGGAGGACCCAGCACAGTCAGAAACAGATAGACACATTTTTAAGAAAGAGAAATTAAAAAATAAGGAGGCCGTTGTCTTTTACATGAAAGAAAAAGAAACCCCATTAGCCAAACACATGCAAACAGATATTCTTTCTGCAAAACGGTTAACTGCTCTGCCCTTTTAGACTACTTTTTCTAATCTAGCCTCTCTGACTCTACAAGTCATAGCTAGGAGAAGTGCATCGGCTACTATAGGAGTGACAACCCCGTATAGGGAGCAAATTTCTGACCCCTCAGGTGTGTGTCTGCCATAGGCTGGCAAACTTTGAGGGGAGACATCCTGCCCAAAGTCTACTTTCTCCACCCCAGGTCCAGGATCTCATGCCCAGACAATCACTTAGCTGTGGATTTCCAAGTCCTACAATAGAGCGGTCATTTAGGGACTTCCCTCATGTTCCAGTGGTTAAGACTCAGCTTTTCCAATGCAAGAGGCGTGAGCTCAATCCCTGGTCAGGGAACTAAGATCCCATATGCCACATGGTGCAGCCAGGAAAAAAAAAAAAA
>SJYV01024144.1:804879-818955 GCA_006410875.1 Neotragus pygmaeus | reverse complement strand
ATGTCCAGTAAGACTGACATGTGCAATCAGGCCAGAGCCCTGGAAAGGGTTCCTTCTCAGTGAAAGGCGCTGAGAAAGCCCTGCCTTCTGACCTGCACCAGAGACAGCAATAGTGAGCTTATTGTATAAACTGAGGGTATGGGTGGGATTAAAACCCAATTTACACACCATAGAGCCCACTGCTTGCATGCTCAGTTGTGTCCAACCTTTTGCGACCCTATGGATTGTAGTCCACCAGTCTCCTCTGTCCATGGGATTCTCCAGGCAAGAATACTAGAGTGGGTTGCCACTCCCTTCTCTGGGGGATCTTCCTGACCCAGGGATCAAACCTGCATCTCCTGAGTCTCCTGCATTAGCAGGTGGATTCTTTACCACTGGACTACCTGGGAAGCCTTTACACTACACACCTCATACCAGAAATCACATATCACTCTCCTCCCGAAAATTCTATATCCATAGGAGCTATCATTTAAGTGTGAACGGGGATGATCCAGAGTGATGATATGGGATGGGAGGTGGGAGGGGGGTTCAGGATTGGGAACTCATGTACACCCGTGGCTGACTCACATCAATGTATGGCAAAACCAATACAGTATTGTAAAGCAAAATAAAGTAAAAATAAAAATTTTTAAAGAGTGAAGGCATAATAAGACATTTTCAAATTAAAAGATATATCTCAGGAAGAAGAAAACTGAAGTAGCAGTATGTTTTGGAGAAGCAGATCTAAAGAGTGAAGGTAAGAAAGGACACTGCTCAAGATGTGAGTAAATCTGCATATTCACAAAAATCACAACAAGAGTAATGATGATATAACCAACTTGGAAGGTTAAAACAAGTTGGGAGATTTNGAAGAAAACTGAAGTAGCAGTATGTTTTGGAGAAGCAGATCTAAAGAGTGAAGGTAAGAAAGGACACTGCTCAAGATGTGAGTAAATCTGCATATTCACAAAAATCACAACAAGAGTAATGATGATATAACCAACTTGGAAGGTTAAAACAAGTTGGGAGATTTTCTTGATGGTCCAGTGGTTAAGAATCTGCCTTGCACGGGTCACAATGCTAGAGACATTGATTTGATACTTGGTCACGGAACTAAGATCCCACTGGCCATAAAGCAATTAAGCCTGTGAGCCACAACTACTAAACCTGTGAGCCACAACTACTAAGCCTGTGAGCCGCAACTACTGAGCCTGAGTGCCACAGCTAGAGAAGCCCATGTACCACCATGAAAGATACTGCCTGATGCAACGAACATCCTGCACACTGCAATGAAGACCCAACACAGTCAAATAAATGATAAGTAAATATTAAAAACAAACAAGTTGGAGCTATAATAGTGAAAGTGAAGGTTGCTCAGTCATGTCCAACACTTTGCAACCCCATGGACTATACAGTCCATGGAATTCTCCAGGCCAGATTCCTGGAATGGGTAGCCTTTCCCTTCTTCAAGGGATCTTCCCAACTCAGGGATCGAACCCTGGTCTCCCGCATTGCAGGTGGATTCTTTACCAGCTGAGCCGCAAAAGAACCCCCAAAATACTGGAGTGGGTAGCCTATCCCTTCTCCAGGGGATCTTTCCAGCCCAGGAGTCAAAGTGGGGTCTCCTGCACTGCAGGCAGATTCTTTACCAACTGAGCTATGAGGGAAGAGAACAATAACACATTAGATGAGGCAGGAATAGAGTCCAAGCCATCACTTTAGTCAGCTTCCCTGGTGTCTCAGACAGTAAAGAAACCACCAGCAATGCAGGAACCCTGGGTTCAATCCCCAGATTGAGAAGATTCCCTGGAAAAGGAAATGGCAACCCACTCCAGTATTCTTGCTTAGAGAATTCCATGGACAGAGTAGCATAGCGGGTTACAATCCATGGAGTCACAAAGAGTCAGAAATGACTGAGTGACTAACACTCACTTTTCTTCCAGGTGCACATATGTTCACATTTTAACATTTGGGAAATCAGAATGCATATTCCTGCTGATGGTGTTTTTAAGTCCCTGTTGGCCATGTAGCACCTGTGACATGGATACCAGTAACTACACAGAGGAACATCACAAGAGCCAGCACCAACACTTGTAGAATCCATATCAGCATCTCTGGAGAAAACAATGGTGGAACAGTGCTTTAACTCCTACTCCCAAACCATTGTGGGAAGGGAGAAGGTGATGAATAAAACAGGTTTAACAACATTCCCAAACCTAGACTCTTTGTAGAAAAAAAAAAAGCTTGTTCTACATAACTGCAAAGCCAGCTTAACAGTCTAATGGTTTTTGATTCTTTTGAGAAATGCTGCTATTGATAGCATGGAGGGTAATAGGGCCTGAAAAAGCGCAAACATTGGCGAATGAGTCAAAAACTAATTGAGGAGTTTGACACTGAATGTGACAATTTTTAAAAGTAACTTTATCGATCTGTTTCATTTGTATGTCATAATTATTAACTTATAGTTAATTATAAAATGCCTCTTTTAACAAGTTCAAAATAAGCATTGTGTCACTGTAAAGTTTTATTTTAAAAAAAGAGATCTTAAACAATCATATCAAAATATTGTCCCATTAAACATGACTTGTATATTTGTTGCATTTTCCCACATTTTCTATATGCTTCAAATATTGCATAATATAATGTTTTTGCTTTATAAAAGCATGCAAAGTAAAAAAAAAGTAAAGAGGAAAATGGGGAGAGATAAACTAAGGTTTGGGATTAGCAGATACAAGTTATTAAATATAAAATAGGTAGAAACCAGGCCTTACTGTATGGCACAGGGAACTATATTCAATAACTTGTAATAACCTGTAATAGAAAAGAATATATACATGCATAACTAATCATTTTGCTGTACACCAGAAACTAACCCATCAGTGTAAATCACCTATACTTCCATCTAAGAAATAAATAAGATTGCTAAACCTTAAAAAATAAAATGCATTTTTAAAAAAGAAAGCAAGCCCAAGTATTATGACAGGGATGAGGGATAGGGAGATAAACAGAAACTGTAGTTCCCTAGATGCCAAAAATTTGAAAACGAAGGTATGAGGTAGTCCACGGAGGATAAAACACATCTTTCTAACCAAATAAAGCTGATATTAGGAAATGCTGCTTTTATTTGTGGGCTGTGTCCTACTACTGTATCCCCACTACTGAATCCCCACACAGAGTAGACTCACCCCGGTCATTGGCCACCCCCTGGAGAAGCAGGTCTCTCTCCACAGGGACAGAGCAGAGCTGGCTGGAGGGGCAGAAGAGCGGGGGAGAGATGACTGGCTGGGCAGTGCACGCGCACGGCCTCTGCAATCACAGCCAACAAATGGGAGGGAGCAAGCAGGTGGGGAGCAGCCAGGGGCGCTGTGCCCAGCTGGAGATGCTTCACATAGAAGGAAATATCAGAAAAGACAGTTCATCCAATTATGATATGACTCTAATGCGTTGAAAACCCTCAACACAGCAATCGCACTATGCAATCAGCTTTTACCTGAAGCGCACAGAAGGAAGCCGCTTTTCTCTTTCTGTGCATACATACACCTGTTAGGAAAGCCGTACGTCAGCACTGGTCTTTTTCTGAATTTAGGCCTGTGTATGATGTCACCAGTTTCATCCATAACTGATCTTTTCCAATGTTCTTGTTCAAAAGTTTTACTGGAGTTTTTACATTGATTTTCCTGTCCATTTCATTATTTGAACTTAGATATATCTTTATTTGTTTACATGTAGTAGTTTGGTTGAATGATTCACTTGGAAGAAAGAATTCCACTGTTTTAAAATTCTGTGATCGAGTACACGACATGGAAATGAGCTCCATCTGTAAAACATGACTTTTAGTATTAATATCTATCTTGCCAGATTTTCCATGAGGTTTAGACATGAGAAAGACACTGATGGATACAGTGATGTAGCACAGTGTTGGTTGCTGTACCAACATTCATCCCCACTTCCCTTCTTTCTTTCTTATAAACCTTAATTGTACTCAGGTATTTACCCTCTTCTACCTGGCCAGGTACCTTCTGAGCTCCAGGAGGTAGGGTATCCTGATTTCTTTAAGCCAAGTGTGGTGTTCCCATTTCTTTTATCAAAGTTTTAAGAATGAAGATTTAACCCAATACAACCAATGAAGTCTTCCAGGGGACTTCTGGGAGCGTGTCCTTCTAGGAAAGAGAAAAGGAACAAAATAGCCCCATCATTGCTTGCTTGTTGTATTTCATTGGTATGTTGTCTCTGCACATGAAGCCATCTTCCGACCCTGAGGTCACTACTGCCAACACCATAAGGGAGGCAGGACAGAGAAACAGAAAGAACCTGAACGCTTGAGGATATTTTTGACAATCTGTACCAACACTTCTGTACTCCTCACTAGGTGAGATAACACATTTCTATTGTGTATAAGCCAGTTTGAATAGGGTTAACTGCTGCTAGTTCCTAAAACATCCTAGATGATGAAAAAGGTCAAGCCCAGAGCTTCACACATCAAAGGCTGGCTAAAAATAGTAGTCAACATTCAATTCTACTCTGACCTTGTCCATCGAGCCTCCTCTTACTACCCTCTGATACATCACTGATGTAACACAGATCAAACTACTTTCCATCCTTATTCTGGTCACTTCTATTCTTAAGCGAAGGGATTATTCCCTAAAGTAACTATTAACATAGAATCCAAACTTCATTTTCGAAGTACAGCTTTTACAGCTCCCTTGGGGAACCTAGGAACAAGGCTCGCATTTATCATTCTGCAGTTATGAATTATAGGTTGGGGTTTACTTTATTTAGTTATACCTACATTTTTTTTTAGTCTAATCAAAAACATTAGGATGTATAATCTCAATGAATTACCTTCGAGCAGAAACCTTGGTCTTTTATTACCACAAGGCAACTGAACTCCGGTAGAATCCTAATAGGAAATGAATCCTTTCCGTTTTTTGACAGATAAAGAATAAAATGAATCTTTTCATTCTATTTAAGACTTGGGGACAAGACATCACAAAATGAAGTGCCACAGTGGAGATAGACATTTTTTGAAATAGGAATTCAGAGACAACATGGATCCCATTGGAAACATAATGATTTTAATAATCAAAAGGGTAATAGACTAACAGGAAACAACAGAAGCCCTTCCTTTTTAGCTCCCAAAGGAGCAGAACAGAACAAAGTCAACATATATGAAGAAAAGATTCTCTCCCAAGAGTGACAGTCACCAAGGCAGAGGCTCGTGATCGGGGCTGAGGGCTCAAGTGTGATGTAAAAAGTCACCTCAGGGAATCTGCGCCACTTCTTCCCATGGAAAAGCCTCACCCAAGAGGTCAGGAATCACATTCTACCCAAAGGCTTGTCAGCAAGATTTGGTGAGTAAGAAGCCTTATCAACCAGCATCACCAACAGAAAGGTAACTCCCAAGGTCATTACCGGAGCCGTGCTCCATCATTGTCACAGGGGTCTTCCGGAGAACTGGGAGTGATGTCACAAGAAGAATGATGTACTGAATGTCAGTAAAGACACAAGACGCTGGAACTCCCCTGGTGGTCCAGTGGTTAAGAATCCAGGCTTCCATTGCATGGGACATGGGTTTGATTCCTGGTTGGGGAACTAAGATCCCAAATGCGGCATGCCGTGGCCAAAAATAAATAAATAAATAAAAATCAAGAAGTAACAATAAAGTTTTAAAATCCACAAAATGCTGCAGAAAAGATAAAGAATGTGGAAACTGGCACTTTTCCGCAGATGTAATTCTCTAGAAGCTGGTTTGTTTGGAGCCCAAGTGTCTAGGAGTCTGCACACCACAGGCCAAAACACCACCTGGCCCCCTGGATCCAGGGCTTTCCACAGGTTACTGGAAACTGCTCATGCATCAGCCCCATGAGGCTCTGAAAACCGCACAGGTGAGAAATAAATTTTCATTTCTGGCAGATCCTTAATAGCCATGCTTCCCAGCTGTTTAGTAAGGTGTTCCTTCAAGTAATTACCCTGCAGGGAGTTGTGGTGAGACCAGGCCGTGAGCAAACACTGCAAACCACCCAGCTCGTCCTGCCAGACAAAGTGGTTCCCCAGCCTGGCCGATGAGCCCTCAAGGCAACTGGATTTCTGAAGGCAGAACAAACCATACGCTGAAGCAAAATACATGGCCCGTGGAATAAAGAACTGGAACCTTATTAACAGATCCCACCTGCATGCAGCTTTGGGGGAAAGAGGAGGAGAAAGGCCTTGAGCTTTGCTGATGATTGACACACCCAGAGCATAAGCATCTTCTACAGAGGACCAGACTATCAACATCTGACCTTGGGCAGCAAGCCTTGGTCTTCAAGAGATACTGGCCCCTTATGTGAGCTGCGACAGGCCTTGGGTTTCAGCAGGCACCCCTGGTCACCACCCAAGCCTATCCCCTAACCCTCTCCCTGCTGGCAAAGCCCCAGTTTGGCTCAAGTGGTCCCTCCTTGGCCAGGCCAGGGCATAGTGACGTGGCCTGTCACCCAGTTCTAACCCACAAGGAATAAGAAGATTTACTTCCAGGAGAACCTTCTGGCTCTTGCAAAGAAACACAGGCTGAGGAATGTTCCTCTTTCTGCCTCTCAGTCGGTGTGTGAGGATGTAAGCTTTAATTTGTCGCCACCTTGGAACCAGGCGGGGGAACTCACCACCACGGAGGCAGACAGACCAAGAAGGTGGAAAGATCTGGATCTTGATGGCATCAGGGAAGACACAGCACCAACTAGCTCCACAGCCACTCCCATCCCCACCCCCAGATCCGGGGTATGTGAGACAATGTGTCCTCCCAGCCACTATGCCAAGCTTCCCATTACTAGAAGCTAGCTGAAAACATAGTAACACACTGAAGTCTAGGTCCAGATGCAATCTCACCAAAGGTGCACACTTTGTCAACTGATTGAATACATGTCAAAATGTTTCTGTTAAAGGATGGCTCTTGCTATTTCACCAACAAATGTAACCAAGGCAAAGGTTATTTCATCTTTGCAATCTGTAAATGCATTGCCACCTGCTTCAAACTTTCTGCCTCCCTCAAATTAGCAAACTGCTGACTACTCTCTAAAAAACTCTATGAAGGCCTTTCCAGCTCTCTTTGACCTATTTCTCTGTTCCCAAGATTATTTCTGTGTATTTTATAAATACTTTCAAATGGCATTGTGGTTGTGGATCTGTGGCTGACCACTGTGTGTTCCCAGTAAAAGAGGACATCTGTGATGGTTAAGTTGATGTGTGGACTCGACTAGGTCAGGTGAAATTTTAGTGAAAGATAAGGATAATTTCTTTCTGTGGTTATTTCTGTAATCAATAGATACATTTCATATCACTCTGCACATTCAGAGTAAACTCTTGCGAAACTCAATTCATGCATCAAAGTCCAGATACTGTACTGCGCCAAGTATTAGTCGCTCAGTCGTGTCCTACTCTTTGGAATCCCACGGACTGTAGCCCATGAGGCTACTCTGTCCTTGGAATTCTACAGGCAAGAATATATAAGTGGGTACTCATTCCTTTCTCTAGGGGATCTTCCTGACCCAGGGATCGAACCTGAGTCTCCTGCATTGCATCTGAGCCACCAGGGGTGCTGCACCAAGTTTTTAGCTTTTAGCTCATCTAACCCTCAAGGCTTGTAAGGACTCTTGCATTTGTCATTCCATACTTTATGCATGAGGAAGTAAATATCAGAGAGGTCATAGGTTACCTGCTGGCACAGGTAGGGAATAACTGAGCTGTGATTCCCCAGGGCTGCCTGATCCAAAGTGGATTGGGCTAAAGAGAAAATAGAAATGTCTTTGTTACCAACACCACCTCCATACCCTCAGGGTCTTTGTAATTATCATTCATATTATTAATGTAAATTTTATTGTTTCAGACTACCATTTAAATGGATCAGTGTTACCAGAAGTAAACACCTGCACCAAAAATTTTTTGATGGAAAAGTTCTTTCACATCCATAAGCCCTTCAGAGGTGGGGCATAACATCATCTGTCCTTCATTATTTAAGTGTGTCAATATCAAAAAAGTTACATGATATAAGATTAAAAAAAAAAAAACACCTAAAATTCCAGAATCGTCTCCATGTTTTTAAGGAAGTGCCCAAACGGGAAGGGAGGAGCTTAACAAAAAGCAACTGAAGGGTTACACTACACAGTTTATACACATTATAAATAAAATAAGTAGTAAACTGTTTGACATTTAATTCACACCACTGTACAGAGTACTTCAAAAGGAAAAAATAAAAAAGTAAATATCAAAGTTTTCTTGGATCCAGATCATACTTAATTTATAGCCCTGAACAAAATACTCTGGAAGATTAGGCGTGTTGGTAAACGATATCACTTGAAAGTTAATTTCCCGTAGTAACGTGTGGTTGACTTCTGTATGTCTGCTCAACAGCCCTCCTCCCCTTGGCAGCTTCAGGCCATGAGAGCCCGACCACCATGGGCTGCCCACCAGACTCTCACCTGCTGAGCCTTCCTTGAGGCTAAGACTGGTGCGACAGGTTCAAACCAGTGTAACCTAAGGTGAAGGGTTTTCTCTAATAGTGGGAGTTCCTGCCACTCTTCCTGCTTTGGCCTGCTGTTCTGTGAAAGTTCATGATTCAGCATTGCGAAGCCCCACGCAATCCAAGGGGAAGCCAAGAGACCAGAGCAGACCTGCAGGTCTATCACTGCTGTCCCAACGTGAACCAAATGGTGGAACTCCTTGCTTATAGATGGATTGATATGTGAGACTAGCCATTTCCTTCTTGGCTCTGCCGGTTTTACTTAGAAGATCTTTATTCATCTGAAAGTTCCCAAATTCATGCACAAGGCATTCTGCGTCATAAGAGTCAGCAACTGGCCAATACATCAGTATAAATGAAGCAGGAAAATCAATGACTGATTTTTAAAACATATTTCACAATAATTATCCAATTAAATGACAGTGAAGGTACCATTTTCCAAAATGGCAGCTGCATGTAAAGTGGAAATCTGACACCTGGCCAGTGGCACTTGTTTGCCTCAGTTATCTGCATCTGTTTATAACTTGGCCTCATTACAGCAGACACGGCAAGGAGTACTTCATCCTGGCAGAGTCCTCTTGGTGGTGGAGAAAATGGAAGCCCCTACATGGAGTTAATTGTAAATATGGAAGGATAGAAAAGTAATCTCACCCACTTAAATTCTAACAGAGCTTGAAGCAAGACCAATTAATCTCTACCTTTCCTTCCGTCTATGGTTGCGTGTCTCAAGGCATAACCCTTTGAAAGACAAATTCTAAAACATCAAGAAACATCAATATTATTTGATAGAGTTTAATATTCTCTAATAATATAGACTTGGATGGTCTTACTGATCAAGAATTTTAGGCTGGACTTTTAAATTAAAATTCACTGAAACATAATTCATCAAAGTTTCTTAAGTTCACTACTTACAATATATTGTTAGTCAATCATCTAACTAGATATCCAGTGTTTTTTTAACATCCCCTCCTCTCTGTTAGATTCATGCCTTTAACTTGTTTATATTATTATGCTCCTGGGCTATTCAGTAACCAGACATCTGTTCAGAAATCCCTCTAGAAAGTTCCCTACATTATTTATGTCACTGCTAAAGCTATTTCCCCTCCCTTAAAAAGCAGTTGCTTTACATACAAAAGAAAAATCATTATTTAGCCAGGATGTTGATAAATGATCCTAGTGTCTTTTTGCTGACCCATCATTGCCTTTTATACACTAATTGCCTTCTTAAGCCTCTTCTGCTCTTAAAGACTGCCAAATAGCCATTTAATTTAATAGTAAAATTTAAATGTTATTCTTCTATTCTCTCAATTAAAAGTAAGCATTTAATGATTTTATGTAAATGGTTTTAATCTCACACTCAATAGCTGATAAATGATTTGTGAAAGCTCTGAACTTTTTGTCTGCTTTTCTCCAGCAAGCTTAATATATTTTCCCCAAATTTCCACATTCCACATCATCAGAGCTTTCATCTTGTCTCAAAAGGAAAAAAAAAAAAACTTTTAATGCCAATTAAAAGCCAAAATCAACTACTGTCTCTTATACACATCTAGATGTGTATAAGAGACAGGACNCGAGGAATGCCAAGGACTGCCAGCTAGGAAGAGGCAAAGAAGGATCCTCCCCTAAAACCTTCAGAGAGATGCTGGCCCCACTGACACACTGATATCCGGAGGCTAGCAGTCTGGAATCAAGGTGTAGCAAGGCAAGCTCTCTTCCTCTCCCTCTCCCTCTCTCTCAGACTCTGGGTTGGGAGTGGGGGATTCCCTCCGGCTTCTGGGTTGTCAGCCATTAATGTTCCTGGGCTTGTAGCCACAGAACTGCAATCTCTACCTTCACTGTCATGTAATGTTCTCCCTGTGTGTCTGTCTCTCCTCCCTCTTATAAGCACCCATACTACTCCTGTATGATGTCATCTTAACTAATTAAAGCAACAACAACCCTTTTTCCAAATAAGGCTCCATCCTGAGGTTGCAGGAAAGAGTGATTCAGGGGCGACACTCTTCCACCCAGTACAGGTGGCAAATGTTACACGCAAGGAGAGTTCTGCAAAGGAGAGCGCGGAGAGTGAGAACCAGTGTACACACAGAACTGTGGGAAACTCTTCCATGGAAGGGGAGAAAGGAGGATGTGGAGCCTACCCAGAGACCCGAGGAAGGGCAATCAGAGAGGCAGGAGGAGAAACAGGAGAGAGGGGTGTTCTGGAAACCAGAGATATGGAGGGACAGGGAAGGGTTGACTTCAGTGGGAGCAGCTCTGTCGAGTGATGGGGCCAGAAATCAGAGCACAGTGGGTTGAAAAGCAAATAAAAGGTCTTCTAGCTCCAATTGTGTTTGCGTTGTTGATATCCTGTCATCTGTTTTTCTTTGTATGAAATTGTTCCTATAATATGGTGCTAATAGTACTCACAGGAGGGATTTAAGAGCTGTCCAGGATGTGTTTTCCCACATCACTGGCTGAGAGGTTAAGTGAACCTGGTCCCTCCTCTTCCCTGCACCCCATTCCCATAGAGCAACCTGACTCTTAATGCCTTGGGTATCACAAACACCAGGCCTGTAAATGTGACCCAGGCAGGAAACATTAAAAGTAAGAAAAAGTGAACCTGGCCAGAACTTCTATGTGGCAGGTGGAACTTCTACCCCTGAGCTACTGCTTTGACTTATGAAAGTTTTAATTAAATTCCTTTAATTCTATACTCAGATACAAAAAATTTTTTTGCAATTTATAACACATGCTGAATTTTTATAGTTATTTTACAAATGTCTTGTTTGACCCTCAACATACATTTATTAATCCCTGGTATTATTATCTTCATCTGAAAGCTGAAAATTTGAAACTCCAGAGACAATGTGAAATTGCTCAAAGTGAAATGGCAGATCATTGGGGAAACTGAGATAAAAGCCTAGATCTTTGAAGCCAACCTGTGTTCTTGAAAGAGCCAGGGTTTTTCAATGGTAGCTCTATGATCATGTGTAAAGTAAATGGAGCCCCAGTTCCATCTCTTATCTTTAGTCCTTACCTCTTCTTCTTCCTCCTCCTTTCCATGGAATATACTGTGCTGTGCAGCATGTGGAATCTTAGTTCCCAAGCAGGGATTGAACCTGGGCCCCTTGCATTGGAAGCACAGAGTCTTAATCAGTGGGCTGCCAGGGAAGTCCTCATGGAACTGATATTTGATAAGTGACTGTAATAGGAATATTTGATGAGTGACTGTAAGGGATTGCTTGGTGGCTCAGATGGTAAAGAATCTGCCTGCAATGCAGAAGACCCGAGTTTGATCCCTGGGTTGGGAAGATCCCTTGGAGAAGAAAATGGCAACCCACTCCAGTATTCTTGCCTGGAGAATCCCATGGACAGAGGAGCCTGGTGGGCTACAATCCGTGGGGTTGCAAAAAGTAAGACTGAGCAACTTCACTTTCTTTCACTTTCCTGTGATAGAGAAAGCCTGTGTTAATCTGGAGATACAGTGGTGACCATGCCAGGCACTCTTTCCTGCGTCATGGATGTCAGGATGCCTGCAGATGGGCAGGAAGCTGGCAGAGCACGGTGTGCTCAGGACTGCATGGGGTGAGGGCGAGCACGGGGGACCAAGAGGGCACCAGATGGGCATGCAACCAACCCAGACTTGGATGCACTGAAAAGGCTTCCATATGTAGTCACATCTGGACTGAAAGGTAAACGGTGAGGTGTGTCAGCCCCAGACACACACACACTCCTGGCTCCCACGCCCTCCAAGTCAGGAAGGGTGGACAGAATCCCTGTGAGTGGCGCACTGGCCTCTTTCTCTGGCAGCTCTCTCCTTCCAGGAGAAGCAGAAGCCAGGTCGTCAATACCTGTGTGGCTGTTATTTAATCCTCATCTCTCCCTGACTCAGAAGGGAAGGAACAAGAGGACTGGGAAAGGCCTCACCTTGTTCAGAGCTGTACCCCCGATGCCAAGTACAGGGCCTGGCAGAGATGGCATTCAAACCCTCTGGAGGGAAAAGCAAATTGCACTGCTGCCCCTCCCTTCAAAATCAACTGCTCTGCTCATGGCAAGGAGGCCGGGATAAGAGAAGCTCCCACATCACAGGGACTAAAAAGTCAGAACTATACCCTGTGGGACTTCCCTAGTGGTCGAGTGGTTGAGAATCCACCTGTCAATGCCAGAAATACGGGTTCAATCCCTGGTCCGGCCAGGAAGATCCCAAATGACAAAGAGCAGAGCCCGGGCTCCACAACAGAGAAGTGATGAGAGGCTCGCACACTGCAATGGAGAGTAGGTGCTTTTAATCAATTAGAGAAAGCCCAGGCGCAACAGTGAAGACCCAGAGCAACCAAAAACTTAATTCATCATTTAAAAAGTAATACACCCTGTGACTGCTCGGGATCTGCTGTCTGCGTTTGATCACCAGTCCTCTTCTGGTGATACCGGGTGAATGTGCCTTCCAGCCTGGCCAGTTCCTCCCCAGGAGAAGAGATTGCGTTAAACCCCAGCTGACAGTAAATCGGGGCATTTGGCGAAATTCAGCTCCAACAGCAATTTTCTCTGTTTTGTTCATCCACTAAATGGAGCTCCTTTTGTCAAAATTATTCTTGCTCTACCCTCTTAGGCTGGTTAGGGCAGAAAGTGGTCTGGGGCCCCAGCACAGACTGGGGGTGCGCACAGTGGGCACTCCCCTGATGCCAAGTGCAGTCTAGGACAGTCGGCCAGGACCTTGCCCTCTTTTTCTCTGTTCTTCCTGCCCTCACTGTAGTTTAGGCCCTGCCCACTGGGTGAGCCAGGCTTTGTGTTGTGTGTGTGTTAGTCTCACAGTCGTGTCCAGCTGTTTGCGACCCCATGGGCCGTAGCCCGCCAGGCTCTGGTGTCCATGAGATTCTCTAGGCAAGAACTGGAGTAGGTAGCCAGTCCCCTCTCCAGGGGCTCTTTCCTGCCCAGGGATCGAACCCAGGTCTCCTGCACTGCAGGCAGATTCTTTACCATTTGAGCCACCATGGGTGTATACTCTCCTTTTTCTCGTTATGGCCTAGGGGTAGGAGGGGGTGGATTTCCACTGACAAGGGGGAGATGCCTATGGCTTCCTTGATGTGGAACCATTCACTGTGATCCTGAATGTCGGTTATTGAATAATCACAGATTGGTACCATTCCCCAAAAGTTATCCTTGCTCTGTGCACCAAGCACTATTAACTGACCAGTCTGACACTATAGTCAGTTAGTCTGACACTAGTCGCTAGTCTTGACTGACAGTGACAGGCAGGTGATATCAAGAGCCCTAAAGGAACTTTTAATCAAGAGTCATCTTTGGGAAGATCTCACGTGGAGAGGGTCCCCTGTGTGCCTTGCTCTCTCCACGATGCCCAGCTGCTCCTGCTGCATTTGCATTTATCTTGTCCCAGGTTGAGTGCCAAGACTGCTCTGGTTGAAACAGAACTTGAGGGTGGCTGATGTCCAAGCCTAAAGCTGTTTCCAGCTGGCCCTGACTCTCCAGATGTTCTCTACAACAGCTGAGCAGAGATGGGGAGTGGCCGGCATGCTGAGCTGCTGCTTCCTGATGACCCTGACTGTCCCGTTCACATGTTTATGACCCTACTGTGTGCGTCCTTGGTTAGGGATGCAGCTCTTGGACCA
>SJYV01024144.1:764096-804266 GCA_006410875.1 Neotragus pygmaeus | reverse complement strand
TGGGAGATTCTATCTTTCTAATTAGAATGCGGTTGCTAAACTAAGCTAGAGAGAACAGGAGAGACATAGGGCCCTGCCATATACAGATGCTGCTAGTTATTTTTGTTTCACGACAAGAGTTGTTTGTAAACAGATAATTACCAACTACCACCACCATCGCATCCTCCTCCCCTCACTCCCAACCCAATAAAAAAGGCCTGGCCTCAAATGAGCTTTTCGTTCTACCTCTCCTTCGTCCCCGTATCCTCAATAACTTTAGTTTTCTAGCCGGAGAGGGAGAAGGGAGAGGCGAGAGGAAAAGGAGGAGAGAGAGAGACAGACGTCTGCTGCCACCCTCCTGGCTAACTGAAATGCTTGTTCCCGAGATTACAGTAATTACAGCCCCAGCGTGAGTTCCATACAAGCGCTAAATGAAACAGCACATCAATTAAAAAATAAACACTCCATTCTCGGAGAAAGACAACCCCCTGGGACGTCCTAACAAGCGTAAATGAACCTGCCAGGCCGCCCGCCCCTCGGGCCCCTCCCCGTCTAAGGTAGCTACGAGCTGGCGGGGGCCTCGCTCCTTGGCCGCGTCCCCAGCCGCTCGGTCCCGGGAACACCGCGGAGACGTGTCCGCGCGTCCGCGCCAGGGCCCGGCGCCGCCTCCCACCGGGAGGAGGAGGCTCTGGCAAAAACATGTCAACTTTGGAGAGACGCACATACGTTCCAAAAGCGCGAGGCTAAGAGGGAGAATTCAGCCACAGAGTTTCCAGTCTGTCCTATAAGTTTTTCTTTCTCCCTTTCTTTCTATTTTTCTTTTTTAAAGAAGAAAGGGAATTATGTCTCTTAAGGGAGCGCTTTAAATGTGTCCGGATGCTTTATATATCTTATCTAGCCTAATTAGCAGAACCCCCTTTGAGACCTGAACCCCACTCTCCAGGTAAAGAAACTGACGCTGCCTCACGTCCCTCAGCTGAGGCAGGAGGAGACCCCTCTCTTCCCGCCCGCCCGGGTGCCCACGCCTCTCGCGCCCTCGCCCTTGGGCCCCCGGGTACCTCTCCCCCGGCTGCCCCCTATCCAGCCCCATCATCTAGAATGAACTGCAGTCATTGCACTCCTCCCACATCGCCAAGCTTCCAAGACCATCGTTCTGACAATCCCAAGAAGGGCACCGCTTCCCCGTTCCCCCGCAAAGCCCCCGCGCACGCGTCGGCTGGCTGAGGGGCGCGGGGTCCCCTCGCCAGCAGGTTGCCCACATTCGGGGAGCGTAGGAAGCAGGGGCTTGACTAGTTCGAAACTGGCCTCTGAAAGCGCGCTGCATAAAGAATCCCCCAGTTGCCAAGCGCAGACGCGGGGTGAAGGAACCCCGACCTCAGCCCCACAGGGCGCCGCGGGGACGATCGTGGCAAAACCCGTCTCTGCGGTCAACCCCAAGGTTATCCAAACTCCAGCCGCAGACAGCTCGCACGGCCGGGGGGCAGCCGGGTCCGCCCCAAGATGTGTATAAGAGACAGACCAAGTTCCCTNCTCTCTCTCTCTTTTTTTTTTTTTTTAAGAAGGAAGACTTCTATTCATATTATATAAAAGCAAGCTAAAGAGAAGATATCAATGGCCATAATGAACTGAATCGTACATATTATTTTCTTATAGTATTTAATGACTTTCTTTCATAAGTGTGATAAACTGAATAGATAGAAATTGCCTTTCTTTTCTTTAAAAGGAAGCTGTCTTCTGCCCTACTGCAGTGGCGTGGCTCCTGTGGTGTAAATTTACTCGCCATTCATTTTTCTTTGTTTTCTCTTTAGAGAGTTCTGTGCTTTGATGCTATTGTAGAGTCTCAGTAGCCGCTTCTCATGTTTGTTAGTTTCAGCACCGAGGTCTGCGGTGGTCCTGATCGAGCCCGTGTAATGAGAACTTCAGGTGCTGCGCACTTTTTTTATAGTCATTCTGTTTTGTTCACCGTTTCATTTCAGTAAGAATGGGAATAGGCCTAATAGCCCCCTTACTAGTTGTATAGCTCACATAAATCTATTCGAACCACCTCCTAAGGAGAAAGCAGTTACTGAATTTGACTCTGGCAGGAGGGCAGGGGAGGAGGGAAGGGATGGAGTAGATGGACACAGAAATGGAAAGAAGATGTCCTGATATATTACTCTTATTTTTGTGTGTGTTCATTTAACCCCCGATTGAGGGGTTTTCTTAATACAGTTTTTAAAGGTTTCACTCCATTTACAGTTTTTGCAAAACATTGGGTGTATTCCCCATGTGTACAATGTATCACTGAACCTACTTTATACTCAGTAATTTGTACCTCTGACTCCCCACCCTTATGTTGTGCCCTGGCCACACTGGTAACCACTATTTTATTCTCCCTATCTGTGAGTCTGCTTCTTTTTTTGTCTTATTTACTAGTTGGTTGTATTTTGTAGATTCCACTTGGAAGTGATATCATACATTATTTGTCTTTCTCTGACTTAGTTCACTTTAGCATAATGCTTTCCAAGTCCATCCATGCTGTTGCAAATGCAAATTTTCATTCTTTTTTATGGCTGAGTAGTATTCCATTGTGTATATACCACATTTTCTTTGTCCATTCATCTGTTGATAGACATGTAGGTTGCTTCCACTTATGGCTCTTGTAAACATTAAGGTGCATGTGTCTTTTGGAATCAATGGTTTTGGTTTTTTTTCTACTTTGGGATATATTTTGAATTATGTCAATGTTTTTACCCACTTAAAATACAAATAAGTAAAACAAATTNGTAGGTTGCTTCCACTTATGGCTCTTGTAAACATTAAGGTGCATGTGTCTTTTGGAATCAATGGTTTTGGTTTTTTTTCTACTTTGGGATATATTTTGAATTATGTCAATGTTTTTACCCACTTAAAATACAAATAAGTAAAACAAATTTTTGAAAAAAAAAAAATAACGAATCAACAGGCACTGCCAGCATTATAAATGGCTTTGATGTCATTGGTCAAGATCATCATGAAAGGACCATTCATTTGATTGACAGCCATCTAGTTGACTATTTTCCAGGTGCCTGGTGAGGGGACAGGTTCTAAAATGCTTTTGGCAGTTGAATCATGTCATTGCGTTCAGACTCATTGGTTTCCCCTGTGCGTACAAAGTCACTTCCATCATGTCGGACTCTTTGTCACCCTATGGACTGTAGCCTGCCAGGCTCCTCCATCCATGGGATTCTCCAGGCAAGACTACTGGAGTGGGTTATCATTTCCTTCTCTAGGAGATCTTCCCAACCCAGGAATCAAACCACGTCTCTTAAGTCTTTTGTGTTGGCAGGCATTTTTTTTTTACCATTGGTGCCATCTGGCGGAGAAGGCGATGGCACCCCACTCCAGTACTTTTGCCTGGAAAATCAATGGACGGAGGAGGCTGGTGGGCTGCAGTCTGTGGGGTCGCTAAGAATCGGACACGACTGGGCGACTTTATTTTCACTTTTCACTTTCATAAAATGGAGAAGGAAATGGCAACCTACTCCAGTGTTCTTGCCTGGAGAATCCCAGGGACGGGGGAGCCTAGTGNGGGCTGCAGTCTGTGGGGTCGCTAAGAATCGGACACGACTGGGCGACTTTATTTTCACTTTTCACTTTCATAAAATGGAGAAGGAAATGGCAACCTACTCCAGTGTTCTTGCCTGGAGAATCCCAGGGACGGGGGAGCCTAGTGGGCTGCTGTCTATGGGGTCACGCAGAGTCAGACACGATTGAAGTGACTTAGCAGCAACAGCAGTAGTGCCATCTGGGAAGCCCTGATATCTCCTGTAGGTGTAAGCAATCCCAAGTGCATATTAGACCAAACATATTCCTGCTGAATTGAACTAAACACTTTTAAGGTGGAGTTTTGTGAGGAAAGGAAAGCAAGCTTAAAAGTAAAATATTTTGATAACTCCCTGCATGTAAGAAAATTAAAGAAAACCAACCAATCAACATCTTCTGCTCAAAACACTAGTTAGCTATGTGTTAAATTATAGTGCCAAAATTCATTCACTTTTCATTTGCATCTGATTCATCATTGCTCTCATTTTTAATGTCCTTAAACATTACCTGTTGAAGCTGTTAGAATCCAGTAAGTGCCTTTGCAATCTCAATTAAATAACCATTTGGGGCTCTTAACATTTTAAAATGAGATGAACCCAGCCCTGCANTTCATTTGCATCTGATTCATCATTGCTCTCATTTTTAATGTCCTTAAACATTACCTGTTGAAGCTGTTAGAATCCAGTAAGTGCCTTTGCAATCTCAATTAAATAACCATTTGGGGCTCTTAACATTTTAAAATGAGATGAACCCAGCCCTGCAGCTGAATGGGTAATGGATAGCGGATCTCAAGGGAAGTAGGATTGTAAGTATTCTCGCTCAGAAACATGATTCCCACCTTTTACACAGGAGCACAGCACACCTTTTTTGCTTCTCCATCAAACTCTGTGTCTTTGTCCTGAACTAGTGTGAGTGATAACTGTGGGTACCCTTTCAAGAAGAGGAAGAAAATTGAGGGCAAGGAGGAGTCAGTCATTGGAACCTGGGCAGGGGCACTGGAATCATTTCCTTTTCAAGAAAGCAATCTTTCCTTTGTGTTGAAGCCAGGAAACAAGACCAGGAAGCTTGGAGCTGTGCTTTTGAATATAAATGTGTATTTAACAAAATTACTTCCTAAACATTGAGTTTGAGGTGGATCCAGAATTTTCTGGCCAGGAAATGGGTTGTTTTAAGATTCGTCCCAGATCAGGGTAATCTAAAAGAAATCAGCTGCTCTCTGGGTGGTCTTACTTCTGGTTCCCAGTCAAGAGGGCCCATCTTTTTAGTTATGGAAGCATAAGGATGCTTGAGGGCTGAATCAGATCTGCTTTGCTTCCCTTGCCTTGATGCTCATAAACCTTATCCATCCTTCCGGCTACAGCTCAGATAACACTTCGTTCATAAAAAGCCATCTTGCGTCTACCGAAACTCACCTCTCTCCCCAGTCCCCTTCTCCATTCAGTGTGTGTTCTTTCCCTCCTCCAGACACCTAATTACATGCCTTCTGGTGATAAGAAATCCACATCACAGTATTTATCATACCCTGCTTTGTACTTGAGCACTTAGGGACTTGTCATTTCTCTTCTGAAAGGCAAGCTTCCTGAGGAGCAGGGCTGTCCTTGAATCACCTTGTCCTTCTTTCCCCCTTCGACTCATCTCCTCCCCTCCTCCCTCACCGCTTATCCATCACTTTGCCTTCAGTATGCACGCAGTAAATATTTGTTAAATGAAGGTTATTTGTGCCTTCAGATTTTCTCAGAAGAATAGAATAGTCACACTCCTTTCTGATCCAAGTGTTGGCAGTTTAAATTCTTTTTAAGCCAAACAGAAAATTTACATAAACATCTCATACTCAGCTGTGATTCCCTCTAGGGGAATTTAGGAAGTTAGGAGAGTAACATTTTGCCACTCCCCAAAGAAGAGTTTTCTCATACCATGACGCTCCCTCCCTATCAAGAGACCACCCTGCCCCTTGCCTCATCCCTAGGATTCCTCAGCCCTGCTAAGGAAAACAGCAAAACAGCGGGACTGACAATCTCTTGGATGAAGAATCTCAGAATCTAGAACGCCAACTAGATATCCTTTTGTGTTTTCAACATTTAAAATGACTGGATAGTTTATACTTTGCACTCTCATTAATTAATTGATTTAATTCATTGCATTCACAGAAAGATCAGTCTTACTATTTTTATCTGTGCAGTGTTTTTGTTTTGTGTTCTATCAGTGAGACATCTACACTTGAGAGAAGGAGCACCATAATGCACATTTGTGTCTCAGAGCCGTAGCATGTTAAAGCCGAGCGGCACACACCGCATTCTCCTAGTGTAGCTTCATTCTAGAAATGATGAGATTGAGACCCACACAGCCTAACACGCCCATAAACAGGTAGGCAGAACGGGCACGAGACCAGAGCTCCCTGACTCCCCTGGTCAAGCGCTGTCTCTCGCTGAAGCTTCCCCTCCCTCAGAACCATTGCTGGGATGTGGTGAGCTCCTGGCCAGGGCATTACCATCAAGTTCATTCCCACAGGGAACAGCTTCTTCTCCCACAGAGGGATCGCTTAGTTTCTAAGCCAGATCCCGAGCCTGGAATGCTGTTCTGGCCCATGATGGAGCAGCTGAGGAACTGCAGGGTGGTTCACTGGAGAACCATTTAAGGTGGTTCACGTGGTGTCAGGAAGGAGCATCACCTCCCTCTCAGGAGACAACAGACTGAGCTATGACTCTCTTAAAGGAACTTTCCTAAGGTTCCCAGCAGGGAACATGTTCTGTATTTTCACATAAATTCTCTTTTACTTCTTTGTCTTAGCAAACAACCCTTTTCTCATACCTGAAGAACTAGCCATTTTGGTTAATTGTACTCTTTCAATTAAGATGACCTTTCTCCCATGACAGTGCGTGAACCATACTAGATTTGTGCTTGGCTTATATTTGGTGAACAAAGCTTGTTGACGTAAGGAGCTCACGAGGGCTGTGTTTCTCAGAAACCTGTCAAGCATGGTGGCCAAGATGACATGCATGAGATGGAACCTGTGACATATACCTGTCAGTGGGACATGCCTGAACAACAGGAAAGGAGGCTAGTCTCCTAACAAATTCCATTATAATGCAAATCTGACATCAGGATATAAGCTTCTGAATCTGAGTGGCCAGAATCTGAATGGCCCTTCTCCTCTGCTCAGACTTTGATATACAACCTGGAGCCTGCCCCTCAGTTCAGACCACTAGCCAGTGAATCTTCCTTCCTCAAAAGGAAGAGAGAAGTGAGCGTTTTTACCAAGGACAAAACAGGTCCCTCCCCCCATCTCTCTCACTCAAAAATTGCCATTCAGTTCAGTTCATTCGCTCAGTCGTGTCCAGCTCTTTGCGACCCCATGAATCGCAGCACACCAGGCCTCCGTGTCCATCCCCATCTCCCGGAGTTCAGTCAGACTCATGTTCACCGAGTCCCATACTGAGTGCTCAGTATATGCTCCTTTTAGCTTGGGATCCTATGAATGCTTCCCTATCTTACTTATAGGGCAGCAGAATTGACAGAGATCAGCAAGAATAGGCACCTCAGCTGTCCACGGGGGGGTGCATTGGGCTAGAGATCTCTAGACACATCATCTTAGAAACAGTGCATGCAGGAGTCCAGGCGGATGTGGCTGTGCCTGCTGTGTTCGGACACTGTCCCTCTGAGTTCCCTCACCCCCTCATTGTTCCTGGTAGCCAGCGAAGAATGAAATGGACTTTCATCTGCAGAATGAGCCTCCTTCCCAGGGAGCCCTCAGGAGAAGGGAGAAAGTTAATGATCACAGTCCAGCACAAAGGAAGTAAACAGACAAGGCACACAGAAGGCAGTGACCTTTCCTGTGCTTCCTTCTATGGTGACACCATGATGGCTCCCATCCAGACAGGGAAGTCACTGTTCTCGTCTGTCCTTTTCACCAGAATCCCAAATCAGTCAGGCTGTGGGCATTTCCACCTTGACTCTCTTCTCCCTGGAAATGTGGCTTTGGGACGTCCATTCTTGTTCTTGAGAGAGTGACTCTCCCGAGTGTGTCCTCCTCCTCCTCGCCGAGGGATTCCATTGCTTCTCTTATTTAGGGTCTCCTTTGGAAGGCGCCTCTCTTGAACACTGGATTGGCTCTTCTGGCCTGTTGAACCATCCATGGTCACTGAAATCTACCTACCATTTCTTGCTTGGGTTTGTTTTTTTCTTTTTTTTCCATCTAAATGCACCCTGAAAATCCTTGCGATGTAAGAAATGTCTCCTGTTTTTGCCTGGAGTGCCAAAAACTAATTATCAACAACACGATCCCACTGCAGTATTATCAAGGAATACATTTTCATTTGAGGGAGCCTCCTGAATCTAGAATGTTTGCTGATTCATCACAAGGGTGACTGGAACTTCTCCTTCCACTACCTGTGGTGGGGGATGGGGGGGAATGCTTCCTGAGCAAATGAGTAGAATGGTAAGATGTGTACAAAAAACCATTGAATCTATTAATTAAAAAGGATAACTGGCAGTTTAGGACTCATCATTTGCTTGCAAACAGTGTACTTCCTTTGGGCTCTTGGGTTAGATTTAATACATCAGAACCCTAAAGTAAATGTTACAGAGAAATGCCATGGACACTATGGGAAGAAACCTCTTGTGCCAAGGAAAAGGCATGTGGCTGAGGGAGCATCTGGTGTTGGCCTGTGAAAGATGGGAGCAATTTAGGTGTGCAGGAGGAGGCCTAAAATTCTCCCAGGCTGAGAAGTCAGAGTGAGCAGAAGCATACAGGCAGGTGGGCTAGGATGTGTGCAGGCCCTGGGAGAACCTGGCACTTTGTGGGTCGAGTTCCTGGTGGAGTCAGTCTTGAATGTACGGAGTAGAACATGAGAGCAGAGAGATGGGGACCAGCCAGGCAGTCAGTACCCAGGGACACTTTGGGTCTATTGCATTGTATTCCTTAAAGAATTAAACATGTATTTTTCTGAAAATAAGTTCCACAATCCACACCTGAGGTATTAGGGCTTCAGAATGACTTTACCATCGGTAAGTGACAGCAGTGTGACATGTTGCAGCAATAGGAGCAACTCCCACATAGTGCTATTTGCATAGACTTCTTGCTGTGCTCAGTTGCATTTCTTTGCAACCCCATGGACTGTAGCCCTCCAGGCTCCTCTGTCCATGGAATTTTTCTGTCAAAAGTACTGGGAGTGAGTGGCCATTTCCTCCTCCAGGGCATCTTCTGGAGTCAGAGGTTGACCCTGTATCTCTTGCATCTCCTGCATTGGAAAGCAGATTCTTTACCACCGTGCTGCCTAGGAAACCCCCATACTACACTTGATCTTAGCCAAAAGGCCAAAAAGCAAGACTTCCTGCTAACTGTAAGGATCTAGAGTGGTGGCTGGGAGTCAAGAGGGCAACCTATGCAATACATCTGGGGTGGACACTGGCTTCTCCTCATAGAACCCTCAGGGACATCATGGACCTCCTTAGCAGAGGAAGCAGATAGAAGAGAAACATTAATTCTATTCCTGTAACAATATCAGATGCTAAAGTACCCTTGATGACATGTGTTAGTCACTTCCTCAAAGTCTTCGTGGAATTGGCACAGTTTTGCTAGTGTTTATGACTCTGTGCTGACTTGTGACCTCATCTATCTATCTATATAGGGTTACAAGTGACTTAGAACTCCAAAATGGTCGTCTGTTATCAATGACCACAGATATGAAATTATAGCAACTGAGAGGGACCAGGAGTCTGTGAATGTGCTAATAGACCAAAAGTTGAGTTTGAAGACATAAATCTTTGTGGGAAACTTGGCATAGTTTCGTTTCTCTATTTGTTTGATATTGCTAGCTTCTGGAGAGTTTCCCATCTTCATAGAAGTGTCAGAACTCGTGGGTGGGAAAATTTGCTGAAGGCTCAGTAAGGGCTGATTAGGGAATGGCTCTGCTGGCCATGGGGATCTTGGCCTGTGGAGTCAGATGGGGGAAAAATCAGTCCAAATTTGTACGTAGTCTAGGAAGTCGTCCTCCATTAGGATGTTTGGGGAGATAATCAGGCAGCTGATCCCTATAGCCATTAGGGGAACAGGAAGAGGCACCAGGTCATAGGTAAAGCCCCTTCATGCAGATTCAGTACCTGTATTACCTCCTGTGTCCCATAGAAGCAGGTGCTTAAAGAGTTACTGCCTCTGATGAGCAGGTGAGTATTTATGAGTCCATGGTCCTGGACAATGACATTTGAGTGGACTGCATCTTAGGTTATGGGAAGATGTCAGAGTTTCTGACTGAGTGATCTTGACATTTAAAAACTGGGACCTGGTCTTATCCCAGTCCTTCTGGGTACCATCCAGTAGTGAACCTTGATTGGAGAGCAGCAGTGCATTGCAGTCGTCCGTGCGCTGGAGGTGAGATCTTTTATGATTTGCTTCTGCAGGTAGTAAATATCCAGCTGCTTGCTGCACTGTAAGAGTTCAGGTGACTTTTGGGCCACTCACATTGTCATCTGGCACATTCCTAATGTACAGTTTGACAGAGCAAGACCTGCAGTACATCCCCATCCTTTCCGTGGCCATTGTGGAAACCATGGCAAACTACCCATCACACCTACACAGAGAGTCTAAGTGAGCTTTAGTTCTATCAAACTAATGTCCTAAACTGAACAGAGCTTTAGCTGGTACACTAAAAGAATGCAAAATATTGCTTTTGAAGTGGTCAGTAGAAGTTATAATTTTTTGTTTTTTGATGATGTAAGGAATTCACATATTTGGCCCCTGGTTAAAGGGGCTAAATTTAGTTTTACAGCAAATTTAAGTTAACCTGCAATGCACTATCAGTGATCTCTGCTCCAAATTTCAGTCCAAGTAGAGTGAGGTTTTGGTGCCAAATTAATTTCATGCAAAGAGTTTGAGAATTCTAAGTTAGTCAAGTCTACTGACTGGTCTGCATGATCCTTCAATCAGTTTTTTCATCACCTGACATTAGCTATGTTTGCTCTTACTATTCAGTTTTTAGATTAATTTATTTGTTTTAATCGGAGGATAATTCCTTTACAATATCACGATGGTTTTTGCCATGTGCTGTGTGTGCTTAGTTGTTCAGGTTGTCCGACTCTTTGTGACCCCATGAGCTGTAGCCCACAAGGCTCCCTTGTCCATGGAGATTCTCCAGGCAAGAATACCGGAGTGGGCTGTCAATCCCTCCTCCAGGTGATCTTCCCAACCCAGGGATCGAGTCCAGGCCATACACCAACATGGATCAGCCACAGATACACAAGTGTCCCCCCCATTCTTTATGCCTTTACTTTCCTAGTGAAGATACGCAGTAACATCCAGTAGAAGTAAAGAACTGCTCTCCCCAGTGAGTGAACTGAAGGATAGGGGGAAAACTCAACTGTATACCTAAGCCCCTGGGCACAGGTTCAGTGACCACGTTCAGCATTTACTGAGAGTAGCTACGTCTTTTTCTGTCACGGAGGAACCCACCCAGGACGGCCCAGGGCAGTTTGGCTTAGTCAGGATCGCCCTTGGTCTAGGCTGTAGGTCCGAGGGAGAGGAGCGGGACCACGGAACAAGCAAGTGGAGACCTGCAGACTTTGTGAGCAGCTGAGTTTTGAGAAGAGCTGATGTAGCCACCATTGTGCCTCATCTCCCCAAGCCTGCTTGTCTGCCAGTTATGTTCTGGTTTCTGTGGAGACGGTCAGTGGGAAGTTGTATGGAGGAGGGTGTATATATCGCTACTCACGCGGCACCAGAGGATCAGGCATTTTACTCTTTTTGTTCTGAATCTTCATCAAGGCTGTGCTACTGAAAGATCCCCTGGGATTTTCCTTAGGAAGGACTCATTTAACACAAGTGGCATCATTTATTTCGGAAATGATTCCTAGGCTATTCCATAAATTCTAATGAAGTGCTCAACAATGTGTTCCACCTTGGAATTTGCAGCAGAAGTCACGGAGGTGCTGGCTCTCTCTGCAAGACAAGCAGCTCTTTACCACATGTCAGAATTTGTAATCAGGTGTGCCTGGTTATTCTTTTTTTTTTTTTTCCCTTCTCTGACATTGCCTTAAATGACTCCAGACAGAAAAAGAAAAACAGAGACACAGCTGAAAAAGAGATTAGAGTAAGTGAGATATTGCTAACCACAGCCATCAGGACCTACAGCAAATACTTGATTATCACTGATCAGAATGGAGATATTTCATGTGATGCATGATTGAATTAGAACTCTGTTGGTTGCCTTCCTGAAGTATGCAAAGACATCCTCTTTTATTCACAGGATGTTTATAATGTGGTAGGTAGATAACACATACAGATATATAAAAGTACAAATCAGAGTGATCTTTATTCTGACAAGTACCAAGTGATGTTTAATAGACAGTACACAAGGCATAAGAGTAGGACAGTGTCTGGGACTTGGTGAGTGACCTTGAGGATTTCCTCTGGGGGGTCAACAGCTGTGGAGAGTGGACAGACTGCCCCCTTTTCTGTATATCTGTCATATTGCCATCTGGTCTAAGTCACTGTCCCCTGTCTCCTGGACTACTGCACTGGAAGCTCCTAAGTGATTTTCCTGCTTCCATGTACCCTCCTACCTTGACCAGGACCTGCAACAGTTAGCCAATATTTTTTAAAATGTGACTCAGATTATATTCCTGCTTCATGCTTACAAAGCCTTGTCCACCAAGGCCTTCATGATCTGGCACTTGCTTGTGTCTGTGACTTCACTCATTCTTTCCTCTTCTTAGTATTTTGCAGCCTTTCTCATCCTTGAACATGTCCAGTGCTTGAGCATCTTTGAGCTTTCTCATTAGTTGTTATACCAAAAAGGCTTGTTTTGACCAAAGAATGCTGGAAGGATTGTTTTGGGTGTGTCTAGATTATAGGGAGTGCTGCAGTGAAACAAGGAAGATGATGACAGAAGAAAAGCCATTGGGTAACATTGTTTGGAGACTTTTTTAATTTTTCCAGGGGCAAATTCTGGAGACCAATGAGCAGGTAGGGAAGTGATGGTCTGAGCAGTGAATGTGTAAGAAGCAGGAGAGGACTCAGCACACATAACTTTTTTCTCTCACTACCACATTTCTCAAAAAAATGGATGGAGCTTTAGGACTGGCCTTACCAATAGGAGATTCTCATAGGAAAAGAAAACATTAGGCATGCTCACAGGCAGAGTAGGAGAAGTCTGAAAAGAGGGAGTGATGGGAGCTTCAGCTAAAAGTAGGGGTAATTGGAGAAAGTTTCCAAAAAAGATGAGCAGAAGAGGAGACCATGAGCCCACTTGGAGAGGTTTGCAAGTAGATTTTTATAAAAGGAAGTATCAGAATTGCAGTGAGTGACCCAATTCATATGTTGAAATATTACCCCCCAATGTGATGGTATTAGGAGGTGGGGTCTTGCATTTGCACCCTGCAAACCTGCACCCCCTGCATTGGACGCACAGAGTCTTAACCACTGGACCACCAGGGAAGTCCCTGGTTAACTGTTTATTAAGGTATAACTTACATATTGCAAGGTATATGAATCTTAAGTGTATATTTCAATGAATTCTTTACATGTGTATAAAACCAGGCTTCCCTGATGGCTCAGCAGGTAAAGAATCTGCCTGCAGTGCAGAAGACACAAAAGACACAGATTTAATCCCTGAGTCGGGAAGATTCCCCTGTAGAAGGAAATGGCAACCCACTCCAGTATTCTGGCCTGGAAAATCCATGGACCGAGGAGCCTGGCGGGCTACAGTCCATGGGGTCACAAAGAGTCGGACACAACTGAGTGACTAGCACTTTCATATAAAACCATGTAAGCATCAACTATATCAAAATATAGAACCTTCCCAGCACCCTAGAAAGGGAATCACCTCCCTCTATTTTGACCACAGTTGCCATAGATTAGTTTTGTGACTGTATAGCTTTATTGAGGTATAATTGATATATAAGTAATTCACATATCTGAATGGTACAGTTTAGTAACTTTTTCATGTAGGTACCTGCAGAATCATCACAATCAAAGTAATGAACCTATCCATCACCCCCCAAAGTTTCATTGTACCCCTTGTAATCCCTCCTTGGCCCCAGGCATTCCCATACCAACCCCCAAAAATGTGTAGGCAGTCACTAATATGCTACTAATATGAATTGCTTCCATATCTTGGCAATTGTAAATAATACTGCTTTGAATGCTAAATCATTGCAGTCATGTCTGACTCTGCGACCCCATGGACTGTAGCCTGCCAGGCTCCTCTGTCCATGGGATTTTCGAGGCAAGAATACTGGAGTGGGTTCCCATTTCCTTCTCCAGGGGATCTTCCCAGCCCAGAGATTGAACCTGTGTCTCCTATTTCTCCTGCACTGGCATCGGCAAGCAGGTTCTTTACCACTAGCGCCACCTGGGAAGCCCCGGTACTGCTAGGGGGTGCATGTATCTTTTCAAATTAGCATTTTCTTTTTTTCTTTTTCAGATATATACCCAGGAGCTGAGTTGCTGGTTCATATGGTAGCTCTGTTTTTAGTTTTCTGAGGAACCTCCATACTCTTTCCCATAGTGGCTATACCAGCTCACATTCCCACCAACAGTGTACAAGAGTTCCCTCTTCACCACATCCTCCCCAACAATTTGTTATTTGTAGACTTCTTGCTGATAGCCATTCTGATAGGTGTGAGGTGAATTCTCATTGTGGTGGTCCAGTAAGAATTGGAAAAGTGATGCCAAGTGGTTGCTGTAATTTAGCAAGGGGTGAGATATATATATTAATATACTTAGGTCTTTAATCCATTTGGAATTTGTTTTTGAATGTAGTACGAGAAAATGTTCTAATCCCATTCTTCACGTGTAACTGTCCGGTTTGCCTAGCACCACTTACTGAAGAGACTGTGTTTTCTCCCTTGTATATTCTTATCTGTCAACATCTTAATAATACTGAGTCTTTTAACCCATGACCACAGCGTGTCTGCCCACTTGAATCTGTAGATCAATTTGGAGATTATTGCCATACTTAACAATATTAAGTTTTCTAATCCTTGAATACAAGATGTTTTTATCTTTATCTAAGTCTTCTTGAGTTTCCTTCAATAACGTATTGTGGTTTTGACTATACAAGCCTTGTACTCTTTTGGCTAAATATGTTCGTATTTTATTCTTGCAGCTGTTGCCATGAGTGAAACTGATTTCTTTGTTGGCTTATTAGCTATTGTGTTGGTGAGGATTCTCCAAAGAAACAGAACTGATAGGATGTGTATATATATTAATATTATATAAATATTTATAGTATATGTGTTTATATTTATACAGGGAATTCACTCATGCAGTTATGGAGGCTGTCAAGTCCAAAATGGGCAGGGTGGGCTGGCAGGCTGGAGACCCAGGAAAGAACTAATGTTGCAGTTCAACTCTGAAAATCATAATTCCTTCTTGCTCTGGGCGAGTCAATCTGCTGTCTATTCTGGCCTTCAGCTAACTGGATGAGGCCAACCACATCACGGAGCGCCATCGGAGTCCACCAATTTAAATATTAATCCAAAGACACCCTCCCAGAAACGTCAAAAAGAATGTTTGACCAAATATTAATGCTTGGGTGCCATGGCCTATCCAGTAGCCAAATTGACACACAAAACTAACATCATAACCATGACTGATTTATTCTAGTGATTGCCTTTGCGTTTGTGGAGTATATCTTTTAACTTATCATGCTTCACCTTCAAGTGATAATACAGTAATTCATGTGTAAGAACCTCCCAATAGTTCACTTCCCTTACTCCCCTCCTGACTGTTGTCACACATTTTACTTTTCCATATGTTATAAACGTCATGCACCATTGAAATTTGTAAGCGAAACTGTTCAGCCTGAGGCTAATTATTCCTAACTCATGGGGCAAGGCCCTTCTGGGTATTCTCGGGGCCTCCTGAGTCTTGAGGTTTTCTTGTCTGGCTGGTGGGAACAGACACTGTGTCTAGCCCTACTGGATCATGAGCAGACACTGTGTCTAGCCCTACTGGATCATGGAGTACTATTCCCTCTCTTCATTTTGAGTGGTTCTTTCTTTGGCCTCAGGTAATTTCCTCACACGCCTGTGGTGAGCAGTACTCAGCTAAAGACTTAAGGCTGAATCCCCGCAGGTCTCAGAGTTCTGTGTTTGTGAAGTTCTCTCTTCACTGCTCTGTCCTGAGAATTTCAGGGACATTGCTCTCCCTGGGCGCTCAGCTCTTCCTGTCTTAGTGCAGAGAGTCCAGTGGTCCCTGCCTGGGTTCTTCCTCNCCTGCATGGCCAAATATTGATTAAAATTCTGGGTTTTGTTCTAGATACATAGAGCTAGAAATTGCATCCTGTGAGCCAGAGGAATGGGTTTGGTTGTGATTGGGAGATGTGTATAAGAGACAGGCATCAAACGTTGTGGGGTGGGTGGGGACTTCTGCAGCCTGCAAAGAAGTTTGTTCTCTTTTCCTAATAGGAATATTTAGTGGTTCGAAATTTTTTCTTTTAATGAATAGGATGGAAACTACTTTGACTGATCTTTCTCATGTAAGAAGCTTTTAAGAAGAATTTCTTGGTAGAAACATTTTGCAAATCCTTTCCAGTCCCTCTTGGTGTTAATTGGATTTTTAAAATTGGATATACAGTCAGAACACCTACTTTAGCTATCATGCTGATTTTATTTTTTTAAAGTCAGAACCACTGTAAAATCTCCTCCTCCTGCAGTTTATATTAAAGAGTTCCTATTTTGTAACTTGGATGTCAATGAGTGGCATGCACGTAATCCATGAGGGTGACTCTCATGTACTCTCTGTACATAAACCAGCCATCAACTTAACATTGTCAATTTTAAAGTTTTGAAGGCAGTTCCCATAGTCTTTCCCACATATGTGGGATAAAGAGCAAGTTAAAAGACTGGTTAGAGGGACTTCCCTGGTGGTCTAGTGGTTAAGATTCACCTTTCAATGTAGGAGGTGAGAGTTCAATCCTTGGTCAAGGAGCTAAGATCCCACATGCCTTGTGGCCAAAAAAAAAAAAAAACACCCAGAAAATAGAAACAACAAATAATTTAAATGGTCCAGATTAAAAAAAAAAAACTTTTTAAAAATTCTAGTTAACATATTGGTTTCTGAGTTTAGCAGGACTCTCATTGACATATTTTCAAGTATGTGACAGTGTGAAATGTTCAGCTTGGAAGTTTATTTCTTTATTCTTCAATATCGCCTTGTAAGATGCTGTATTTGATAACTTTTACAAAATGGCTATAAATGTGCTTAATATAAACAAGCTTAATAAAAAGAAAACCCCACTGGCATTCTGAGGCCAGCTGTCAGGAGAGACTGTTTTAGAGACTGAGCTACTTCTTTGCCTTTAAACCTAAAACTTGAGTCACAAAGTTGCCAATATCCAACTAGTATCTATTAATGGATAAAAAAGAAACAAACAAACAAAATAGGATTGAGGGATGGGAAAAGGAAGGAAGAGCATTTGACCATTTGCATTAGATGAATAAATGGGTCCCTCGCCAGAGCATGAAGCAAGTGTGTGTCTGAAAACCGTGTCAAATATAGTATGGCTAGAAGATCAATGTAAATAAAGTCTGATATGGTTAAAAGCATTAGAAAAGCCAAAGCTCCTTAAAATTACTTGGGGAGAAGTTATGGAAAACACTTTTTGCTTTATCATAAATGCAACTTGAAATTACCATAAGACAGAGGGGGAAGTGTATTAGAAGCTTAAGGAGAAACTGTCACCGCGACAGTGATGCTTGTGTTGATGTCACCTGCATGGACAACCTTGAAGCTTTCAGTAAACCTTCAAAGTTTGAAGGAAGGAAAACAGATTGTTTTGCCAAGAGAAACGTTACACATGGGGACTTAAGCAGTTGTGAGCACAGGATGGGATTCAAAGCACAGGTACAGATGTCCTTTGAGATGCTGTGCACAGCTTCCCTGGTGGTCAGTTTCTCACATTTGATACAATACTGCCACCTGGCGGTACTGCAAAGTTCCAGAACCAGAGGATGGGCAGGTTGCCTTCAATTCTTTCAAACACTGAGCCCCACGCAGTGCTGACCTGACCCCTGCACAGAGGGCCTGCAGCTCTCTGTATTTATAATTTTAACTTTTTCTCTCAAGAAAAAGATCCCCAAGCTGCATCCGTTTAAGGCCTCACAGGACCTCACTTGAATTAAACCCTCAATACAACAGTTATGCGAAAAATCTAAAAAAGCTGGGTTGAAATCCAACAACGTCTCTTTTTAAAATTATCTTTTGGGACCTTCCTGATGGTCCAGTGGTTAAGATGCTGCACTTCCACTGTAGCGGGTACAAATTTGATCCCTGGTTGGGGAACTAAGATTCCCACATGCTATGTGGCCAGAAGATGGGGGCCAGGGAAGAAGTGGGTTTTTTTTTTTTTAATTTTTTAACTAAAAATAAAAGTTATCTTCTGCATTGCTTTTATTGCAAGATTGAGCTGCTCACAAAAGAGTCACTGCACCAAAACTTAGTGGGAGAAAGGATAAACTGTGAAGACCATCCTGAAGGGGTGTGCAGATGGCTTGTTCATTTCAGTGTCGGCCTTACAATTGCTTACCATGAAGTCGATCTGTTGAGTCTGGTGGATGTTCTCCAATGCCTCACATGAATGTTCTGGCTTGGGAGGGACACAGGCTGTCCCTCGTTGCCCAGCCAGGTGTTCATGGAAACACACCAAGTAATAGCAATCGTGCCAGGATGCAGGTCAGCCAAAGGGAAGAGGGGGAAGTGTCAATTCTAGAATAGTTGAGCACAGCAATGTGGGAAGGCCAAGCCTGATAGGGGTGCATACAGGAAAGGGCAGATTCATGAAGCCCTCATCTGAGGCTTCTTGCTTCTAAGGATCAGAATGCCTGGTGGAGCCGGGAGGGAGGAGGTGACACTCGTCAAGGGGATGAGGACCAAAGAAAATCTGAGAGGTCACCTACATGATCCTGGAGTTTGAAAGGGATTATCAAGAACCTTGGGCTTGCCCAGTGACTCAGTGATAAAGAACCCACCTGCCTGTGCAGGACACTTGGGTTCAATCCCTGAGTCAAGAAGATGCCCAGAGAAGGAAATGGCAACCCACTCCAGTATTGTTTCCTGGGAAATCCTGTGGACAGAGGAGCCTGGCAGGCTACAGACCACAGGGCCGCAAAAGAGTCAGGCATGTCTTAGCAATTAAACAACAACGTAGAGAACCTTGGTGCTCTGTGAACAAGAAGCAGAAGTGTGACCTAGGAATGTGATATAATGTGGAATCAGAAGCTATACTGTATCCAGATCCACAGCCCTTCAGCACATACATCGAACTGCCTCATTTTGTAGGCCAGGAAACTGATGCCCAATGTAGACTGGACTTGCCTAAAGCTATACAGCCAGGAGCAGAGCTGGGCTTAAAGGCCACAGATCCTATGGCCACTCCTACTTCCCTAGGCCTTTTCTGGCTTCCCTGGTGCCAGTGTTAAGTCCCTAAGACCACCAACTGCCATGTGCATCCACTCCTGACCTCAGCTTTCCCAGCTTGGTTCACCCAGCCCCAGAAGCCTACCAGAGTTCAAGTTTCCCATGGTTTGGCACTGACCCACAGAGGAACAGACAAACACACAGCCTGAGAGGCTGCCGGGAGAGCTTTAGGAAGCCTTGTCTCTTGAGCCCCTGGCCACCTTGGGTCAGTCACCTGCTCTGTGTGGCCCAGACCCGCAGTCACACTATAACTATCCAAGTTCACATTTTCCCAGTTGCTACAAAGGCCCAAGGACACAGTTCGTATTCTACTTAGTGAGGAGCTGCAGTGACCAGACCTCCAAGGTGATGCTAGTGGTAAAGAACCCATCTGCCAGTGCAGGAGACGTGAGAGACGAGAGTTCAGTCCTTGGGCCAGGAAGATCCCCTGGAGGAGGGCATGGCAATCCACGCCAGTTTGCTTGCCTAGGAAATTCCATGGACAGAGAAGCCTGGCAGGCTACAGTCCATAGGGTCATATAGAGTCAGACACAACTGAAGCTACTTAGCACGAACACATGCAGTGACCAGGAGGAAAGATAAGGGGTCAGTGGATGATGGGGTCTCACTGGGGGATGTAGTCCTAAAGTGGGGGAGAGGGCGGCTGCCCTGGTCAGAAGAGGGCTGGGGCTCCAGGTGGAAGGCGAAGAGCAGAGCCACCGGGCAGTAAGGGCCAGGCCAGAGTAGAAAACAGAGAACGTGGCTGAGCCCCATGGAGATCTCTGGAAGGAGTGGACCAATGGGGACGGGAGATTAACTCAGCTGAAAACTACAGGCTCCAAGAGATGCCCCAGGAGGGTGGCGGTGCCTGGATGGGACAGCCAAAGGATGGAGTGATGGAGGACCTGCCAGGCAAGAGCAAAATCAGAGTAAATTTTAACTAAATGACTACATTTGAATGACTTTCGAAGCCTTGGGGAGAATCATTGTTCACCAATGACAAAGGTACCCATTTATTGTGCCTTGTTTAACGCTCAGGTGAACCGTACACTAATTTAAAGTAGAAGAACACTTTCCAACATTCATCCTCTAACCAATCTGTTTCTAATTAACCCTAGCAGTTGCTCTAATCCCTGCCTACACGCTAGAAGCTCTTGGGGTGCTTCTTATGAACACCCTGTGCCCCAGGAGCACTCCAGACCAATTGAACCAGAACTTCTGGGTGTGCAAGCTGGGAATTCAGGGTTTTCTCAAACTGCCCCAGGTGAATGATTCTTGTGTTGTTGTCATTTAGACGCTCAGTTGTGTCTGACTCTTTGCGATCCTATGGACTCTAGCCCCCCAGGCTCCTCTGTCTATGGGGTTTCCCAGGCAAGACTAATGGAGTGGTGGGTTGCCTGCCATGCCCTCCTCCAGGGAATCTTCCTGACCCAGGGATCAAACCCATGTCTCCTGCATTGGCAAGCAGATTTTTTTTTTTTACCACTGAGCCACCAGGGAAACCCATGGGTAGGCAGAGTTGAAAGCCGGTGAATGCTATTAAAAGTGACATTAGGAAAGATCTAAAATGAAACAACAAAATATCAGTACAAATAGAAATTAGCAAATTGCTGTTGTCATCCAATTTGAATGAAGTGGTGATTTTTTGTCACCTTGAGTAAATATTTGGGAGAGGACAAGGGTGCCCTCACGTGGTCCAAAGGGAGAACTTCATGCTCTGTTGTTTAGAGGGAAAGCTCTCACTACACAGGGCTGTTTTGGATAACCCTGACCAATCTAGATAGTATATTCAAAAGCAGAGACATTACCTTGCCGACTAAGGTCCGTCTAGTCAAGGNTATACAGTAGGTCCTTGTTATTTATTTTATATATAGTAGTATGCACAACTCTGTTTTTAAAATTTGTTGGATTCACTTTATAAGAAGTGAATTGTAAAGGTTTTTTTTTTTTTTTTAATCACTAATGAATGTTAAGCTGTGTAAGAAAACATGATTGAAGTTCCTTATACCCAGGGCAGAGCAGTTGGACATCTGATAAAAGGATCAGTTGCAAATAGCCTGCTACATACCAGGTGGGAGAGGCACACAGAATGAGTTCATCAAGCAGCTAAGAAATCCTCTTCTGACTGAAAAATCAGCAGTTGGCAAAGGTGGTACCTCCGTGACCATAAGCGTCCTCTCTGTTCCTGACCCAGAAAAGGAGTGATTAAGAAGCCTTGAGCTGGCCAAGAGTTGATTACGGTGTTGGGAGGCTTTTCTCCCTAACGAGCCAAAATCTCATGAGAGGTGGTGGGGTGTGGAGAAAGAACACAGGTTTTTGGAGTCAGATTTAAATTCCTAATCCAATTTCCTTCACTGTGTGACCCTGAGAAAGTTACCAGTGAGCCTCAGTTTTCTTAATCTATCCAGTGGTACCTTCAGGGCTACTGAGAGGATGAAGTGCCCTGACCTGCACCTTGACATGCAGTAGACAATCGATGTTCTCCTCCTGCAGCCACAGGGGACTGGCTGATCTCTTATATGCCTCCTTGGTCAGCTTCCTCCTGCCTTCCGTACAGCAGCTGTTTCGGACTGTCTCCAAACACATTTGCCTAAAGAAGCTCTCTGCCCTCCGTGGGCATCATGTCGGCTCCTCTCTTCCCCTTTGCCTACAGTCTCCAAGGAGCTGTCTCCCCTCTGCTCCTGATGATCCATTCACAAACGTTCTTTGTCTGATCCTCCATCAGGTCAAATAACTGTTCTGTTACTGATCCCCCTCCCCACCCCGCTTTATCTCATGTCTTCAAACCTCCCACTTTGTACTGCTGTCCTCCTATAGCTTCAAGTTTCTTCTAAAACTTCACATTAAAAATTGTTTATTGAACACCAAGGAGGTGTGGAGTTGTCTGAAGCAAATGGTAGAGGGTGGGCACAAATATCCAAGGATTTTATAGCAGTTCTGTGTTGTTTATTCCCAAATCTATCTCCTGCCAAATCCCTCTCTGAGTTCCTGTCCAGTAAATTGAACTTCCAGCTGGGGATCTCCTCCTAAACGCTTCACAGATGACTCAGCCTCAGCAGTTCCAAAGCAGAAAACATCAGCATCTATTCCACCAAGGTTTCCTCTTTGGTGAAAGTTACAAAGAGATGGGAATACCAGACCATCTTACCTGCCTCCTGAGAAGCCTGTTTTCAGGTCAAGAAGCAACAGTTAGAACTGGACATGGAATAACAGACTGGTTCCAAATTGGGAAAGGAGTACATCAAGGCTATATATTGTCACCCTGTTTATTTAACTTATATGCAGAGTACATCATGCAAAATGCCTGGCTGGATGAAGCACAAGCTGGCATCAAGACTGCAGGAAGAAATATCAATAACCTCAGAAATGCAGATGACGCCACCCTTATGGCAGAAAGTGAAGAGGAAGTAAACAGCTTCTTAATAAAAGTGAAACAGGAGAGTGAAAAAACTGGCTTAAAACTCAATATTCAAAAAACAAAGATCATGGCATCCAGTCCCATCACTTCATGGCAACAGATGGGGAAACAAAACATTACAGACTATTTTCTTGGGCTCCAATATCCCTGCAGATGGTGACTGCAGCCTTGAAATTAAAAGACACTTGCTCCTTGGAAGAGAAGCTATGACCAGCCTAGACAGCATATTGGAAAGCAGAGACATTACTTTGCCAACAAAGGTCCGTCTAGTCAAAGCTATGGTTTTTCCTGTAGTCATGTATGGATGTGAGAGTTGGACCATAATAAAAGACAAGCACTGAAGAATTGATGCTTTTGAACTATGGTGTTGGAGAAGACTCTTGAGAGTCCCTTGGACTACAAGGAGATCAAACCAATCAATCAGTCCCGAATATTTTTTGGAAGGACTGATGCTGAAGCTGAAGCACCAATACTTTGGCCACCTAATGTGAAGAACTGACTCAGAAAATACCCTGATGCTGGGAAAGATTGAAGGCAGGAGGAGAAGGGGTTGACAGAGGATGAGATGGATGGCATCACCGACTCGATGGACATGAGTTAGAGCAAGCTCTGGGAGTTGGTGATGGACAGGGAGGCCTGGTGTGCTGCCATCCATGAGGTCACAAAGAGTCAGACACAAATGAGCAACTCAGTTGAACTGAACCAAGCACCCATGATCTCGTCCCTCTTCTTCATTCCCACCCATCAGAGCCATCCATGTTTCACCACCTCTAGAACAGCTCTTCTGGAGAAGGCGATGGCACCCCACTCCAGTACTCTTGCCTAGAAAATCTCATGGATGGAGGAGCCTGGTAGGCTGCAGTCCATGGGGTCGCTAAGAGTCGGACACGACTGAGCGACTTCCCTTTCATTCTTCACTTTCATGCATTGGAGAAGGAAATGGCAACCCACTCCAGTGTTCTTGCCTGGAGAATCCCAGGGACGGGAGAGCCTGGTGGGCTGCCGTCTATGGGGTCGCACAGAGTTGGACACGACTGAAGCGACTCAGCAGCAGCAGCAGAACAGCTCTTCAGCATCCTTACTTCCAAGTGTGCATGCATCTGGGGCTGCCAACTTGCAATAAAATAGATGGAGCAGAAGAGCCCAGGAACAGGGCAAGACCAATCAAGACAGCCTCAAGTCATAGGCTGAAAGACACAAAATTGTGTTTTTGAGTTTAATCTGGACTGAAATTTATCCTGGGGAGGCTGTTTCCTCAAGAATGAGAGAAAATCATGATTTAAATAATTACAACCTGGAGGACATTTAAACACACCTAGCTGATCAAGTTCTTTGAAAAGTCGGCCCAACTTGTAAATCTTATTCAAGTTAAATTCTCTAAGACGTAAGGATGACTATTTTACTAACTGGTTAGTTACTAAACTGTTAACTAACCTGTGTCACTGTGACTCAGTTTCATGAGCAAGGGCAACTTCACTAACAGACTTAGTGTGGGGCTCACACATGTCATCTACTCAGAGGGAACTCCCCCAAGTTCTACACAAAGCCCCAGAGGAAAATGGCATCTTCAAGGTTAGCATTTTAAACTCACCCCATGAAATTTTGGCAGCATCACAAATAGTTGGCCTGGAGTCAACACTGACTTCACTGTCAGTGGAAAATGTATGCAGACTTCAGTAAAAATTTTCTGAAAGTTTATCATAAGGAAATAACCCAATAAGAGAAAAGACTCGTGTGCCTGTGCCATTTTATTTTCTAACATCAAAAACCTAGAAGCACTTTATTCAACAGCACCCTGAATATTCTATAGCAGAGGCTGGGGTTACTGATCAGCACCATCACTTGATGGATTATTCCCCATCCATTCAAATGGGTGATAAAGATCAGAGAACCACAGACAATGTGGATGCTTTGTTAGCAAGGGGAAAAGGCAGAATAGAAGTATCACAAATGAAGTTATAAATTTTAACACCTAAGAAGCTAAGGAATACAAACAGATTATGCTATTGGGTTATAGAGGAACATTGGGGGCATTATTTCAAAACTTCTATGTTCTTATATTTCCATTATAACTTTTTTAACTTCAAGAAATGTTTGCCATACTAACTTGCATTCAAACAATTGCATTCTTCTTCTACCGTAGACTTTTCATACAACCTCAAAAACCACATTAAAGACTCACTCATTAAAACCACAAGGTCCTGGGACTTGTGGCTAAGACTTCATACTGCCAATGCAGGGGACTCGGGTTCAATCCCTGGTAACGGAGCTAGATCCCACAAGTCACAACTGATCGTTTCCATGTTGCATCTAAAGATCCCTCATGTTGTAACAAACATTGAAGATCTCTTGTACCACAACGAAAACTCAGCGCAGCCAAAGAAAAACAAACAAGAAACACAAAGTCCTACTGTATGGCACAGGGAATTATAGTCAGTGTCTTGTAATAAACCATAATGGAAAATAATATGGAAAAGAATATACTCTATGGGGACACGACTGAGACACGGAGCACACATACACAAATGGGGGCCCTCTATTAATTTATTAACCTCCTAGAAAGCCTACAGTTTTGCAAACATTGATCTTTGTGAACAATAACTCATTCTATCTGACTGTCTTCAAGAAGGCATCCGGGAGTGATGGAAGGACCAAAACCAGCTGGGAGTGAGAAGGTTTGGCCACCAACTGGCCAGATCATCTTAGATGAGTGATCTCATCTTCCTGGACCTTCGTATCCCCAGGTGTAAAATTAGCTGGTCAAGTTCAAGTCACTAAGGCTCCTGCAGATGGAAGACTCTAAGATGCCAAGTGCTGGATGGACCGGGCTTGGATGCCTCGCCCCCGCCCCCCTCTCCGCTCCCCCTACCTCCTGAGTGAAGTCTGGGTGAACAGCCCTGGCCAGAAGGCAGTGAGGAGGCAGGTCCCTGAGAGGGGGGCACCCGAGGAGTCCAGGAAGGGGTGGTTACTTAACACCCCATGTCCAACCGCCACGAGAGGAAGGGAGGCAGCCCAATTCCCTTCTCCTGGGAAGAAGTTTTGCCATCAGCTCAATCAATAGTGGTCTGTTCATAAACAAAAGAAACTGGATGGTGGAATATCCAAGTCTGGACCATAAAATTCAATTTTTAAGTATATGTTGTCTGCACTTATGCCCCAATCATCTCATCGAAAGACATACTCAAACACAAGGGTGGCCTCCTTTATCTTCCTCTAGTATTCATGCCTTACTTGTACAAGCACCAGGCATTAAAAAAAAAAAAAAAAGCTCAGTAAATACACAGACATAATAAGTCATTTTCACTATCTTCCATTTATTTCCAGAAGGTGACACTTTTTTAATAGATGAGGAAACAAAGACAAATAAATGAAAAGCTAATGTTCCCAGAGCCCTCAGCTGGCGAGGGAATGGAAACATTTCATCATCCCCAGAGAACAGCTTCTCAGCTTCTGAAGAAACATTCTGAGCACAGAGCAAAAGCTGATGGACCTGCTTTAGCATAAGACTTTACTTTCTCCTCACAGCCACCTGTATAAAATGACCAAATTTTTAATTTTGGAAGGAAACGGCACTAAATAGGCTTAGAGTCAACTTTAACAATGCCTGAGGCTTTCTTCGGATCAAATATCCCAGGTGAGGAAGACCAATTATAAACATTTAATTGCCTCTCAAATACTCCTTCTGAGATCAAAAGCACTTAAACCTTTTAAAGCACAAGAAAAGGAGAACTCTAAAAGACAAAGTAACACGTGGTTTCATACACCCAGGGGGGAAACCTCACGCACCTTTGCAGATACATTCTGTGACAAGTTACAGCCACAGAGGAATTGTTGTCTGTTTAGGAAACCGGTTGGAAGGAGGACTCATACATGAATCTCACATGCTCTCCACACAGCCCCTGTCCTTTGCGTTTGTTGGCACGTCCACCATGAGTTTCCTGGGTACTCACACCATAGGCTTGTGCACAATCCTCCCTGAACTCCACCTCTGCCAGTCTCAGCCATCATTGTCCATCTTATGTTACAAACCTGCCTCTCAGGTCAAACATTTGCGGTTTGCAGCCTGAACACGTGCAAAAGCCAGAGAAATGAACAATCAGACGCTATAGGCAAAAATCAAGTAAAGTCGATGTAAGGGGCCGCATCTCAACCCCAAGAGGATAAACCATTGTCTTGTTAAATGAACTCCTTCCCAGGAGACCTGAGTGCCTACAATTACTCCTTCATCCCGAATTTCTCACCCCTTCTGTTTTCCAAAGTTAACCTAAAACAATTCCCAGATCTACTGCTGGGATTTCTTAAATCCTCTTTTTCTGGGTGGAAGTAAGTAAGAACAGAGCAGAATGAAAATGCTCTAGGGGCGCCTTCAGAAATAAATTAACATTTTGGTGCTTAGAAGCACTGCATCCTAAGTATGGTCCAGGGGAGGCCTCTGCTGGTCAGAAAGGAGATGGGAAGGAGATTGGGAGCATCCCTGAGTTTGTTGACATCTTCCTCCTCACGCAAATATCATATCATCGCAAATCCCTGGAGATACCTGTTAGGAATGATCTGTTAAGGACACAGCCCAGGACATACTCTGCATACAGGTCTGTCCTCTTAGGGAGCATCCACCTCCACAATCTCCTCTCACCTTCTGAACAAGTTCACGCAGTAAGACAGTCCTTACATCCACCTTTCAGCACAGAGAAAATCAAAGTTCACAGAAACTGGATGAGTTGTTTAAACTGGAACAATGGCCTTTAGTTAGATTTCTACTGGTTTGCTGGCCTCTCAATCAGCTGGTGATAAGGTGATGTTTTGTTTTGTTTTCTCTTTTAGACTCATGGAAAGAGGCAAAAGCAAGCTATTACATGCTAGATGCAGAACTTGAGCTGAATAAATACTGGTTAATCAATGTATCTCTGTTAATTTGAAATCTCATCTCTCAGCCTATTGATAAAATGCAGACAAGGGCTGTGTGGAGAGCAAGAAGCACCCACCAGCAGAGGGAAAGAGGACTACGGGGAGAGAAACCCATCCAGTTAACCCAGGAGGGCAACTATCTGGGAGCCTAGGATTTAGAAAAGGCGAAGGAACCAGAGATTAAATTGCCAACATCTGCTGAATCAGAAAAAAGCAAGAGAAAACAGAAAAAAAACTTCTGCTTCATTGACTACAATAAAGCCTTTGACTGTACAGATCACAGTAAACGTGGAAAATTCTTAAAGAGATGGGAATGCCACACCACCTTACCTGCCTCTTGTGAAACCTGTATTCAGGTCAAGAACCAACAGTTAAAACTGAACATGGAACAGTGGGCTGGTTCCAAATCGGGAAAGGAGTATGTCAAGGCCATATATTGTCACCCTACTTATTTAACTTACATGCAGGGTAAATCATACAACATGCTGGGCTGGATGAAGCACAGGCTGGAATCAAGATTGCCAGGAGAAATATCAATAACCTCAGATATGCAGATGACACCACCGTTATGGCAGAAAGTGAAGAGGAACTAATGAGCCTCTTGATGAAGGTGAAAGAGATGAAAGAGGAGAGTGATAAACCTGGCTTAAAACTCAACATTCAAAAAACTAAGATCATGGCACCTGGTCCCATCACTTCATGGCAAACAGATGGGAAAACAATGGAAACAGTGACAGACTGGGCTCCAAATAACTGCAGATGGTGACTGCAGCCATAAAATTAAAAGACACTTGCTCCTTGGAAGAAAAGCTATGACCAACCTAGACAGCATATTAAAAAGCAGAGACATTACTTTGCCAACAAGTCTGTCTAATCAAAGCTATAGTTTTTCCACTAGTCACATATGGATGTGAGAACTGGACCACAAAGAAGGCTGAGCACCAAAGAATTGATGCTTTTGAACTGTGGTATTGGAGAAGACTCTTGAGAGTCCCTTGGACAGCATGGATATCAAATCAGTCAATCCTAAAGGAAATCAACACTGAATATTCATTGGAAGGATTGATGTTGAAGCTGAAACAATGATTCAAAGAGCCAATTCAGTAGAAGAGGCCCTGATGCTGGGAAAGATTGAAGGCAGGAGAAGGGATCAACAGAGGATGAGACTGTTAGATGGCATCACCAACTCAATGGACATGTGTTGAACAAACTCTGGGAGATGGTGAAGGACAGGGAAGCCTGGCATGCTGCAGTCCATGGGGTAACAAAGAGTTGGACACAATCGAGCAACTGAACAACTAGAATGTGGACTCCCACTGGCCAGAGGCACGTGATACACAATCATTCCATCCTTTAAATGGGTCCCATACTTCTGTACTCTGCCTGTCTGGGGATGGAAGAAACTTATTACTGAAATCCAGCTTTGGGGCCTTCCATGTGGTCCAGTGGTTAAGAATTCACCTTGCAATGCAGGGGATTCTCATTCGATCCCTGGTTGGGGAATAAAGGTCCCACATGCCTCAGAGAAACTAAGCCCTCGTGCCACAGCTAGAGAGTCTGTGAGCCTCAGTGAAAGATCCCGTGTGCCGACATGGAGACCTGACACAGCTAAATCAATAAATACATACATTTCATCAATTGTGAAAATAATAAAATAAAAAATAAAGTCTAGTTTTTGCATTTGATTTTTAATTTCCTAAATTCTCCATGAAACTCATTTCATTGAATGGAGCTTCTGAGAAAAATCAGTCACTTCTTTCAGCTCTCTTTTCTGCCACTCACATCTCTCTCTTGGGTCACAGCATGGAGGAGAGAGTTGCTCAAGGGAGAGATTCCCTCGATGCTGGACAGGAGGGAAGAAAAGTGTACATTCCTCTGTTTCAAATGGGGAAGGTGGGGAGACAGCTGTTCCCTTTCTAGGAAATACTTCTCCCATAGCACAGCTGGCAGGACTTACAGGCTCGGCTGCCAGCCGGGTCCCTGCAGTTCGGATTCTGCACTAGGGATGGAGAAAGATCCGCTGCAGGAAGGGACCCTGGGCAAGTCTTCACTGCAGAGCCCCAACCTCCTCCTCACCTCCTGCTGGAAACCAGATCCACACAGAAAATTTGAAGTAGATTCTCAAAGTGAATTCTAGCGTCCTACCAAAAAAGACTCACGTGTATTCATTCTGTAAATAATCCCTCTCTGGGATGAGCAGGAGCATCATCTCGCTGACCCTCACACGCTGCCTTGCACCATCTGTCCCAGAGGGAGCCAGGCCCGGGTATGGTGGCTCAGTGCTGGGTTCCACCAGCTGGTCCTCACTGCAGCCAGAACACTAACTCAGGAAGATTTCTGGAAATCTAACTTGGAAAGCTAGACTTACACAGCATCTGACAAGCCATTCATACTGAGCAAAGACCATCGCTGTGTACTTAATACCCACTAAGATTCTTTCCCACCTGAAATGCTTCTGTCTAAGAACACAGTCCTGAGTACAAGAGATTCGGGTTCCAGACCCTTTCCTGTGGGTTCTGTGCATCTGCATCACCTCCTTTCTCTACTCTGCAACCCCAGTGCATCCCGTCCAAGGACCTGAGCCAACATCCTTTCTTTTCTCTCCTGAGACCAGTTCATTGGCCACTGAAAAGGTATTAAATCCCTCCCACGGGGCAGGTACCCAAGGTTCAGTTGCTGCCTGAGGCGAACACTGGCCAACTGTTGGCCCTAACTTTTTCTCCTTCTTCCTGGACAAATGGTCATCCCTCACTAACTGCTAGGAATTGGTTCCAAAATCCACAGATGGTCCTATCTCTTATAGAAAATGGTCTAGTGTTCGCTTACAACCCAAGTGCACCCTCCCTTATACTTTAAATCATCTCTAGATGACACAATATAATACAAAGTAAATGCTATGTAAATAGTTGTAAATATAATGTAAATGCTGTGTAGATAGTTGCCTGCATGCAGCAAATCCAATTTGGCATATTGGAACTTTCCAGAATCTTTTTAAAAATTTTAGATCCATGGTTAGCTGAAACCAATTCACCCACAGATGCAGAGGACCAGCTGTATAACTTAACCACCATTTGCAGCCTTCTGAGCCCTTAGGACTGAGCTCTCGCTGGGTATGCTAGGGCCCTTCCTGACTTGGCCTCGAAACAGTTCTGGTTTCTGCTACAGCAATCTTGGCATCATGGGCAGAAGATAGTAGAGCCTAGGATGGGAGGAACCCCAAGTCACCACCCAGAGGAAAGCTGTCCATCTGTCAGAAAATGCAGCTCTTTATGAAACTGCTGTGCTAAGAATCTCAAATTGGGGTGACCTGTTAGAGCAGGTACAATTACCTTAATTCCTGCTGCCTCTGCCTTGGGCAGCGGATGACTCTGTAATGCTCCGTGGGAGGAACCCAAGCCCCCGAACCATCTTGTATTCATCCAGCATGCCCAGGATGCAGGTTTGCTGTTGCTGTTTAGTCGCAAGGTGTGTCCAGGCTTTGGAAACCCCAAGAAATGTAGCCCGCCAAACTCCTCTATCCATGGTATTTCCTAGGAGTTGCCATTTCCTCCTCCAGGGGATCTTCCTGACCCAGGGATCAAACCCATATCTCCTGAATTGGCAGGCAGTTTCTTTACCACTGAGGCATCAAAGAAGCCCCAAGATACAGAGAGGTGGACTGAAATCTTGGCAAGGAGGATGATAGCCACACAATTTTCTACTTTTTCTTTTTTACCTTTTCTTGGACAGAATCTGAAATTTCTCCCCCTCTCTATCTAAGGGATAACTAGAAAAGATCTTCGAAAGCTTCAGAACTTGTCACAAACCGGAGGCGATGTACAGCAGCCTGTGTGAAAGAGAAGAGGAGGCTCACTGCCCTCTGTGTTGTTCTGATGAGGCAGTCACCGTGAAGCTGACGCAACCAACCATGCTCCAGAACACACCAAGCCTCTTCTGCAATCTTGCTCTCACAGTGTGGGTCACTGCAGATCTGTCCATGCAGCCTCTGCCACCACTCAGCAGGGTGGGGAGTTGGTGAGTCATCCTCAGAGCCCCCTCCCCACGTTCATGAAGTGCCCATCTCTCTTCCGTGGCAGCTCTCCCTGGGACAGGCAAGTCTCTCCTGTTCTGACCATTTTCATTTACGGAAACCTGTGCTCAGGCAGGTAGACCAGGCCTGATAAACTTTGGGCCTGGTAAACCAGCCCCTGTTGAGGCTAAAAGGGCCGACAGCTGCACCCGTCATTGCAGGGCCTCTTTCCTCGCAGAAAGAAACTGAGGCCCAGAGGAAGGGAGTGACCTGGCCAAGAAATGATGGACGTGGGGTCCCACCCTCAACATCTCTCTGCCTCTCTTGGTCTCCATTACTCTGAATGCCATTTACAGTTTTCCATAGAATAAATCTCCAGGCTCTTCCTCTAATAGTGGGATTTGGGACATCAACTGAGAGGCCCAAGCAGCCCTTCCCAATAAACCCATATACTGGTGCCATTTACAAAGCCAAACCTGAGCATGCACTCATAGAACTCATAGGAGAACAGGGCCCACCCAGTTCTCCCTGGGGCCATGGCCAGGAGAGAGTCCCTGCTCAGCCCTCACTAGTTCCCTTTCCCAGGAGTTACCCAGATAGCAACCCACTCCAGTATTCTTGCGTGGAGAATCCCATGGACAAAGAAGCTTGGCAAGCTACAGTCTATGGGGTCACAAAGAGTCAGACACAACTGAGCAGCTACCACTCACAGCCGGGCACCCCACCAATATTTGTTAACTTGATTTCCTTTCTTCACTCAACATTATCAAGGCTCACATCGGGGCTTTGAGCGCGCCTGAGGAACTTCTTTTTAAAATAGCGATGAAGCCCCTAGAGAATTCTTAGGTCTGTAAGACTGTGCCCAAACTCAAAAGTACACCAGAACTGCATACTGCAAGGGACAAGAAACAGATCTTTCCCCGAATACTTCAGGGATATCAGGCTCAAAAATCACATTTATTGAGCACTTGCTATGTGTGACATTGATCTAAGTTTCGAACAAAGGGGTCCTGAGTCATGGTTCATGGTTTTGAATAGGTTGATGAGCAATCGAGAGAGAGAGAGTCAGAGAGTAGGAGAGAGATTTACTGCAAAGTTAAAACAGGTTCATTCATTCAATGAGCTTTATGCTAAGACCTATTTTGGAAGATTTTTTTTTTTAAGTCTTAATCAATGGCTTTGATACTCTAGACAGATCAAGGAGGTCACTCCCCATTCCAACAGATATTTCACTGTCGAGGTTATCTTTAGAACAGCTTTAAAGTGCCCACTGTTTCCCTGGGTGCCTTGGCTCACTTGTTTCACTCTTATCTGCTGGCTTCTTCAATGCTGGGCGTTTGTGGACCTGAGGCACTTCATCCATTCTGGGAAGACAATCTAGTGACCCTTGCTTGCCTCCTGGTAAAGAGGAACAGCCTTACCCCAACTTTCTGCTGCACCGTGTCCTCCACTTAGCAGTTGAAGGGAGCATGGAGGCTCTAACAGACTCCGCTCCAACTCGGCAGCACCTGGACCAAAATCAGGGCAGATGGAGGAGAGCAGAGGGAGCAGGACGGCAGGGAGCTCCCCTGGAAGAGGACACTGCTGTGTCTGTAGGGTACCCCCTCCCCCGATCATCAGCCCACAGTACGAGGCTGGAACACCCCCGGCCTTTCTCATTTGGGACATGAATGAAGACCCGTAGGGCACCCTAACAGTAGGACTGTCCCCAGGGCCAGGGGAGAGTCAGAGCCAGGACTGGAAGCCCTGGGACAACTCTAGTTTTGCCAACAGCAGCCAAAGTGCTCCCCTCTGCTCGGTGAGGACAGCCACCCAGCCAACATGCCCAGCAACACTAGGCAAGCCAGTGGCCACTCCTCAGCTTGTGCACCTCACACCCACATGCAATAACCACTCAAGATGCCCCCACAAACGACCCCAATGATTTTTAGCCAGATCTCCTGCATTTGTGGCTTCTCCTATGACACAGTGAAGTAAGAAGTGCGAGATCTCAATGCAATCAGCATTAATTTTATTAAAGGAGTTTGGAGAAGTTAAACGAATATCCCTGTATGCATGAAGTTCGTAACAGATGCTGTTTTTAGCTAAGCAGAAAAACAAACCGAAATCAAAAACAAAACAAAATAACTCCTTTGAAAACATTAACATATTAATCAAAGCTCTGTAAATGCAAGAGGATGTGCTTCTCACGAAGCACCTACAGGATAAAACAAGACAATAGAATCAGAGAGCGGCAAATTCAGGGGCCTGATGCTCTTGGGTTAACCCATCCGCATTTGAACACTTAGGACGGCACCCCTCCCCCGAAAGGCTTTATCTAAATTAAATCTTTGGTGACCTGCATCAGAGCCTCCTGCGAAGTCCTTCTGTCCCGCCGGCTTTCCTTTCTGCGGTGCGGATGGTCGCCGCGTTCGGGTTCCTGGGGTGGGATGCTGGGACTCACACCCACTCAGACTTGCCGGGGCCGGAGAGCGGGGCACGCGGCGCGCAGGGGCGCTCTTCCCACGCCGGGGCCGCCGCTCCGGGCCGGGCCAAGCGCGGCTGGTCGCTGGCTGAGGACAACGCGTCGCTCTCATCCTCTCCCGGCAGCTCCAGGCTCCCGGGCGCGGCGGGCTCCGCAGCGGGGCTGTGCGCGCCCGGCCCTCGGGTCCCCAGTCCCGTGCGAGCGCGCTCCCCGCGTCCCTCGTGCACCCCCAGCCCCTCTCGCCCCCCGCATCCCTCAGGCGCTGCATCCCTTGCCCCTGGACACGGTCTCCTCCGGGCCCCACCGGGTCGCCCTCGCGTCTTCCAGCACACGCTGCAGACCAGGTCGGCGACAGTAAGCAGAAAGGACAGCGCGCACATCGCCCAGACGAAAATCATCAGGATGGACTTCTCCGTGGGTCGGGAGACGTAACAGTCCACCACGCTGGTGCAAGGAAGGTGCGTGCAAGAGAACCTCTTGGGGACCAAGAATCCGAAGAGGAGGTAATGCAAGGCACCGAAAGCTGCCTCGGTCAAGGTCCGGAGGCAGAGGTGGACCACGTAGCCCAAGGAGAAGTCCGGCACCGTCAGGCAGCGCCTGGCCCCGGGGGTCAGCCCTGGGGCGTCGTGGTCCTCCGAGGCATCCTCCGGCCCACGGGATCTGCGTGCGGCCAGCTCAGCTCCTTTGTGCAGCACGTAGACGCCGAAGACCGCGGACGGAAGGAGAACAGACACGCTCTGGATCAGCCAGAATCGCAGGTGGGACACGGGGGCGAAGATGTCGTAGCAGACGTTGGCGCATCCCGGCTGCAGAGTATTGCAGACGAACCTCTCCTGCTCGTCCTGGTAGACAGGTGACCCGGCTAGGATGAGCGCCACCATCCTCAGCAGCACCATGAAGATAAGCCAGATCTTCCCTGGGAAGAAGCAGCAGGAAGGGCACCATTACAGCCATACAAATACATCTCCTCGTAGTTCTAAGTCCTTACTGAGGGGAATGGAGAACCGAGACTGGAGAACTAAGTGGATAAGCATGTTGAAGTCACGACAAGACTATCAGCCAGTTGGCTCACTGGGTGAATTTCTAACCAGCACTTACAACGTGTCCTGGGCTCAACTAAGCTCGCCCTGGAGACACTGCCGCTTTTCATCCAGACCACCCCAGTAAAGCGAGTCATAAGGATTTTTTGATTTCCCAGTGCATAAAAAAGCTATGTTTCCACTCTACCTTGGTCTATTAAGTGTGCAGTAGCTTTATAAGGACAATGTACACACCTTAACTAAAAAATACTTCACTGTTAAAAACTGCTGACCATTCTTTGAGCCTTCAGCCAGTGACGGTATTAACACTGAAGATCACTGATAACACGGTTCATCAGAATAAATTTAGTAACAATTAACAACTTGGAAATATTTCGAGAATTGCCTTCTGACGGCACCAGAGACTTGCTTAAGGAAGGGTTGCCACATTCAATTGTTTGTTTTTTTAAGTAATATTGGGAAGTACAATAAAATGAGGTATGTCTATACTTGTTTGTAAAATGCTTTGAAATTGACAGATTTAAAGAAGCATAGATAAGTAAAATATTTAAGCTGGCTCAGCTAGTTCAGACTCGAGGCTGAGAATTCTAGAAAGTTGGGCTGATGTAAATAAAGTCTTCCTCTTAAAGAGTGTACTTTTTCAAAGATGTTAGTGCTTTCCTGTAATTGTGTATAGCAAAAAAAGCTACTATTTTCAATGAGTTTTCTCTATGGTAATAGTCCTCATGATCCTTATGTAATTGCAGGACTTGTGTTTAATGTAGCTTTATGGCCCTTGAAATCAGATTTTTTGAAGAACATTCAGTTTTTTAGACTCGTCAATTATTCAGAACTCCTTTCCCCCTATTCCAACTATTACGAATTGAGGTTTTGTCTTTCTTCAGCTTACTGTGAATGTGTGAGGCTAACCTAGAAATAAAAATCACTTCCAAGTCCTATTTTCATGTCATGAATCAACAATTTTGGAATATGTTGAAGGACCAGTCAAAATAATTTGTAAATATTTTGTTTTGTGATGAGATGCAGAAATCATCACTTGACATCAGAAGAATTAAATTCTTTTATCAATGAAGTCACTTCAACTCAAGAGAATTGCATGATAATTACATGATAAAGTCATTAACTCAAACTTTTAAAACTAAGTTGGCTTAGTTTTAAAAGTAATGAACAAGAAAAATATCAGCCACTTCATGGATATATTTTAATCCTTTTTTCAATCCCCTTTATCAGGGTAGCCACACCTCTCCAAAAATTTAACTTGGCTACATCAAACTCAAATGAATCAAAACTTTATTACTTTCATTGTTAGGGGAAAAAGGCTAAAACTAAAATTGGGATTTGGTTTAAAGTACACAGGAGAATTTACCAATCTTTACAAATGAAGCTTCAAGGATAATCCCTAAAAAAAAAAATGAACAAGTGACCTGACTTAAAGCACAAATTTCTTAACTTTGTATTGTTTCTTTTCCTAGTAGCCAGAGAAGAGTTACATAAAAATACCCCTCCCACTTACTCAGCCCCCAAATGTTAGCAAGAAGAGCCCTCTTGAGAGAAATATTGCTCACCCCCAAGACATGCTTAAATGATGGGGAGCCCCATTAAATGATGGAGAATTAGAGGAAAACTTGAGCTGTGGCTCCCTGTCCTCCAGGGATAGGCAAGCCTTCCTCGTGGAGAAGGACCAGGAAAAGTGATCCAAGGCAGAACCCGTGTTTGTACTACTCACCCACCATGGTCACGTTGCAATTTAGGGTGATAACAAGGAACCCCAGCAGGTCCGACTGGTCCATGCTTCCAGGGGGTCACTGACTCAAGGTGACCGAAGCCGTCCGGAGCTTGTGTTCTCCAAGGAGGTGGGAAATCTTTGCAAGAATATGTGTATCTTTGCTACAAAATACTCCCAGGTGACAGCTGGAGATACTAAAGGGACAATTCAAGCCCAGGAGCATGAGGTTGTTCTTCTGTTTCTAGTGGAGGCGGCCCCGAGCTGTTTGAGGCAAAGCCTTCCTGACAACTGCAGTGACCAGAGGCCAGCAGCAGCCGTCGCTCATCTGGCTATTCTTACCCTTTTGGGACATTCCAGGCCCCTGGCCGTGCTCACATGTCTCCACCAGGAGAGCCAATGCCTCAGGATGTAAGAGAAGTGGCTATGTTTAACCCAAGAAAGAAAAGTTCAACCAGCCAAGTCTCTATGAAAAAGGCGTTTCCTCCTTGAAAACATTTCTATAACGTCTTCACTGGTTAAAGAAGCACTAAAATGTCCATATTTCATTTCTTCTATGAAGCGCTGAACAGTGCCTGCACGCTCAGTCGTGTCTGACTCTTTGCAACCCTATGCAACTCCATCAGGTTCCTCTGTCCGTGGGATTTCCCAGATAAGAATACTGGAGTGGGTTGTCATTTCCTTCTCAAGGGGATCTTCCTGACCCAGGGATTGAACCAGCATCTACTGAGTATCCATCACTGGCAGGTGGATTCATTAACACTAACCCATCATAACTCGAGCCCCAGAGAATCATTGTCCTAACTCTGAATTCCTATATCTTGGATGATGACAGGAATCTGCCCTGGGACTAGGTCATTGCGGAACTATTTCCTATCTGGGTTAGTGATGAGAGCCCTTCATGCGGAGACAAAGAATCAGGATGCAAAACCTGGTCACTGGGAATCACCACATCTTCCCAATAGTCCTACGTTTACAGCAGGGTTTGTGGGAGACAGACAGGAAGTGGTGTTTCTTATGAGCATGTACAGTCCTCAACCTTTTTGGCACCAGGGACCAGTTTCGCAAAAGACAATTTTTCCTTGGACCTGGTGGAGGGATAGTTTCCAGATGATCAAAGTGCACGACATTTACTGTGCACTTTATTTCTAATCTAATGCTGCTGCTGATCTGATAGGAGGTACCGGTCTGTGGTCCAGAGGCTGGGAACTCTTGTGTGCAAAACTCAAATCACTAGCATTTCCATCCCTAACTGGCCCCAAACACCCTCACAGATGATGCACTCCATTTGTATCCCCTGGCCCCATTGAGCCCAGGGCTGTAGCTATTGAATCAGCTTAACAAATGTCCATTAGATTTTTCATAAAATATCACCATCTGGACCTGCTGACATCAATCATAGTTGCCTCAAAATCATCTCACAATCACTACTTTTCTACCTGGGAAGAGCTGAGCTGCGAGGGTGGGGGGGGTCTATCATCAGGGTGGGATTTGTGAACTTTAAAAGGAATGATTTCAATTTTCCATGAAAGCTCTTCTTGATATTCCTGCCTTTTCTCCATTTCTGATATATTCTTGACTTTGGTAATAACCCTAAAAAGATTCCCCAAGGAAGAGTACAACAAAGCTTCTTTCATCTTCATTCATAGGGAACGTTTCCATCCACAGAAAACATTTTGACCCCCTTGAAAGGAACCATAGTTGTGCTACATTTTAGTCAAATGCTTTGACATGGACAATGAAATTGAGAGAAATTGTAGTTAAAATATTTAAATAGCCATTTCAAGGGTTCAAGTATAAAATAAAGGAAAATATATTTGCTCCCTAATAGACCACACAGGATGTTGACTTAAAAGCGGAAAGACCAGGACAACAATGACTGAATTTTAAAAGGCACTCACAAGTCACCCACAAGTCATTGCTCAGGAAAGCAGTGACTGAATTTTGCTGCAGGGTCTAAAGAGCCTGTTCTGAATGGGGACTCAGAATGTTGTGACCTTGAGCCAATCACTAGAGCTTTTCCTGCCTCACTTTTCTCATCAGTGAGATGATGCCTTTTACCTACACAGAGTGGCTGTGACATGCAAAGTGAGATCATAGGCATGAAAATGGTTTAAAAATATAAAGAATGGCAGACGATAGTGACTTGGGCATCTGAGGGTCTGCTTCTCCTGGTTTCCAGCCTTGTCTTTTCCCTACACGTCCTGGACACTTTCCCTGATTTTCTCTCTGGGTGAATGACACCAAGATCTGCCATGCCCCAGCAAAATCCCAGGGCTCAACTTGCTTGAAACACTTAACCGTTGTTTTGTTTTTAACTGCTTCACACTCTTCAGTGGCCCATCACCCTTGGGACCAGGTCTAGCAGGGTCCACCAAGCCCAACTGGCCTGCCCAGCACTCACAACCTACCCCCAGAAGAACCACTCGGGCAACTCCCAGGACTCTGCAACCCCTGAACCTGGCACAGCTGCTGCTTCCATTCGGGGTGACTTGCCCTCTCTGGTTGGTTTCCAGAGTCTTCCCCCTCCTTCGCTGAAGTTGGGGAAGGTGCCCTCATGAGTGCTCACGTGGCCCACCATGTCCCCGTCATGGCTGGGACCCTGCACTCCATCAGTGTTGGTCTCCCCACCTGCTCCCTGACTGCCACCCTGGCCCCACAGACACAGTCAGAGGCCAGCTTCCCTCACAGGCCAGCGAGCTTCCTTTACCCTATGCTTCTGGACTTGGGAGTCAGTCCTGCTTAAGAATCAGGAGAGGAGAGAACACGAGAAAAGATGTGGGTTTGAGCCTTAGTCCTATCACTACTGACTCTGGGTCTTATTTTTCTCTGCTGTAAAAACAAGGATAATGATAACACCAACCTCTCACGTTATTGATAAAATTAAATGAGCTAATCCATGTAAACTGACACTGGAAAGAGTCAATAATGGAAGCTTGAGTTTCACTTTTTCTGGTCTCTTCTGCTTCTCTTCAATCACCTATTTTCTGCATAAAGGAATGGCCCATTTTAGGCATGATGGTCAATGAGCTGCAACGGTTCTTTCTCTTTGCTCATTGACTGGGGCAGTCACCACACCCCAGAGGTTGCTTCTTGTACTCTGAGCTCTTCCTGACTTAGTTTTCCTTGGGATTGGACATTCAGCACCTACTATTTTGACCCAAATTTTTGCTCCTGAAGTTTGTCCAAATCTTAATCACCCAGAGACACCATGGATTGCATTGTTTCTCTGTAAAAAGAGAATCTTATGACCCTGAGGTTCCCTTGACATTGCTGGAAGCCCCTTTGTGTGAAGCAGATTTGTTCTAGGATATGTGCTGACCAGCCCTGTCTCTGGGTCACCATCTCACAAGGCACAGTCTGACTGCACTGCCCCAAATCTCTCACAGATGATGGATCATCCTCTGGATTTGGAACCAATGTGTGTTTTGTCTTTGAAAACATTGTGAGTTACAAATTTTTGATTAAGCTTTATTTTTTTCTTTTTATTTATTTATTTTATTTATTATTTTTTTTTTTACTTTATTTTACTTTACAATACTCTATTGGCTTTGCCATACATCGACATGAATCCATCACAGGTGTACACGAGCTCCCAATCCTGAATCCCCCTCCCACCTCCCACCCCACAACGTCTCTCTGGATCATCCCCTTGCACCAGCCCCAAGCATCCTGCA
>SJYV01024144.1:698453-756062 GCA_006410875.1 Neotragus pygmaeus | reverse complement strand
AAAAAAAAATGTGTTATGGGCTGATCTGTGTTTGCCACTCCTCCTCCATGAACCAGTAATCCATATGTTGAAGCCCTAAGCCCCAGGACCTCATAATGTGGCTGAATTTGGAGATAAGCCCCCTTTTTAAAAAAAAGATTTTTTTTTAAAAAATGTGGACTATTTTTAAAGTCTTTATTGAGTTTGTTACCTTATTGCTTCTGTTTTATGTTTTGATTTTGGGGCCTTGAGGCATGTGGTATCTTAGTTCCACAACCAGGGATGAAACCCACACTCCTGTGTTGGAGGACGAAGTCTTAACCACTGGACTGTCACCAGTGAATTCCCAGGAGATAGAGCCTTTGAAGAGGCAATTAAGTTAAAANGGCCTTGAGGCATGTGGTATCTTAGTTCCACAACCAGGGATGAAACCCACACTCCTGTGTTGGAGGACGAAGTCTTAACCACTGGACTGTCACCAGTGAATTCCCAGGAGATAGAGCCTTTGAAGAGGCAATTAAGTTAAAATGAGGACATCCGGGTGGGACCTAATCTTATCTGACTGGTGTCCTTATGAAAAAGAAGATTAGGACACACAGGGTATAAATAATTAAAACCAGAAGCTTCAATTGATTGAATGGAGTCAGGAGACCAGCAAGGGGAGCTCTCACACCCAGTGACAATGGCAGATCCCAAGAGAAGAAAGGAAGACCCGGCCCCTTTTTAGATAAGGACTCAGTCAAGGACAAGCCATGGACTTTTTGTCTACCGTAGCCCCACACCTACCCATACCCTAGCTTCCTTTTCTTCCCTACAAAAGCATCCTCCTTCCTTTCCTGTGCGGGGTCTTTCACAGGGCTCCCCACAGTTGTAGACCTCAAATCGAAATTCTTTGCTGATCCCAAATATATTCATCTTTGCTGGGGAAATATCTGGCTGACTATTTGTTTAGGCCAACAAGAGAGACACAAGGGATGTTCAAACCCAGAGGAAGGACCACACGAGGACACAATGAAAAGGCAATCGTCAGTAACCCCCCAGAAGAAATCAACCCCACCTCCACACTGAACTGGGAGAAAAAGAAATTTATGTTGTAGGAGCCATCCAGTCTGGGGCATTTTGTTATGGCAGCCTTTGTAAATAACACAGAAAGCGAGGGAACTTGCCCAAGATCATATAAGAACTAGGGTCAGAGCTCTGAATCTTCTAGGACTTCGATCTCTCCATCTAACCAGAGAGCNGGAGCCATCCAGTCTGGGGCATTTTGTTATGGCAGCCTTTGTAAATAACACAGAAAGCGAAGGAACTTGCCCAAGATCATATAAGAGCTCTGAATCTTCTAGGACTTCGATCTCTCCATCTAACCAGAGAGCACACACGTGCACAAGCACACAGGTGACTCATTCAGATTTTCGGGGCAGGCTTTCGGTACAACCCTCTAAAGGCACAGAGGCCCTTAATGGGACAACTTGTCCAATTCCAATGCTACTTACAGAAGTCACAAGAAGCCTCACTCTGGAGACTCAGAGAAGAAGCAAGCACTTTGGATCCGCCCTCATGGCAGTGACTTTGTATCTGGGGGTGAATGTTATGGGGCAAGAGGTGGGGGTCTGTGACATGGCAGCTGAGCCCAACTGCAGGCCCCCATTCCCTCCCTAGCTGGATTCAGCCTGTTCTAGGGGACACATGCCTTTGCTACCATCATCCAACACGCCCAGCTTAAGGGGAGATGCCTGCGTGTTCCCGTGGTGCCGAAGGGCTTAGATCAGGCTATTTTTGAAGGACTCTCCACAATGAAAGCATAAATAACTCCCACTTAACTGCAGGCTGCTTTGGGGCCAACTCCTAACATCTCTCACTGCTTCTCTAATACAGAGCCCACCAGTTCTCTTGGCTTGAAACACATGGAGGATTCTCCACACCCCACCCTTGGCTCTGGTCTTGCCACCCTGTGCCCGGTCACCAGCTCAGCCTGCATCAGTGTCGTCAGCCTGGCTTCACAGAAGAGTCATGTCCCTTGGGGTTGGGTTAGCTGCTGCATTTTCTCTCTGTAACACTCTTCTCCATAAAGCACTCCCCCTAGCTTTATAACCTCACTCACAGGACTTTACACAGACATGGAATTTTGCTATCCACAGAGTGTTTTTCCACTGTTAAGAGTCAGTTGAGGGTGTGCATGTATATTGGGTGGGGGAGAACCGAAGAGAGGGGCTTCCCTGGGCCCAGGTGGCTGACAGGGTGGATGGGGCTGCTGTTGACCGAGAGGCTCATGGGAGAAGGACCAGGGATGGGGCAGAGGGAGGATAGCAAGAGATGCTTATTCTTGATTGTGAGAGTGCCCAGATTTAGAAAATTCCAGTAGAGGCCTCCTGTGAGTGGCCTGCTCTCTGGAGAGATTTCCTCAACCTCTCAGCCCGTTTCCATCTTGGTTTTTTGGCCGTGCCATGCAGGTTTCTTTCTGCAGCCAAGAGAGTGGCAGGTCGCCTGCCATCTCCGTCATTGTTCCTGTGTGTCCTGCCTGCCTGGACTCAGCTCAGAGATGGGCGCATGCTCCAACGGGGCAAGAAGGCCTTCCCCTAGAAGCCAGGGGGCAGGGGAGAGGGGGACAAAGTACTGCCATCAAACCACCAGCTTTGTCAAGACCTATCGCTGCCAGCGAGTGACAGAACAAAATCTATACCAGCCTCCCAGGTGGGCCTCAGCTCAGGCATTTGAACCCCACTCTGTGCTCCAATCCTGTGCTAACGCCACTCTTCCACCTGCATCCGGGCCCAGCACGGACATGGAGGATGTGGAGAACACTCCGCTGCGCTGCAAGGCATCAGGCTGGGGACCCCTCTAAAATTCCTGGGAGAGCCCAGACAGGAGGGAGAACAGGTCATTTACAATGACCGGCAGCTGGCTTAAGCAGGCAAGGGCATAGCGGCATACCTCCCTCCAATGCCCTTTCTCAATGACTCAGTCCATGCATGTGGTCTCCAGAGGCTGCCAACAAGGTCTGGGCAAGGAGAGGAGATCCTTCTGACCGGGGGCTTTGTGAATGGTGACTAGGAGCTGATACCAGAGGCCTGGGGTCTGCCACCCTAGCAACAACAGCAGGAAGAGAGGCTGGTGGGCACCTTCTACTTGGGTCAGAAAGCAGGTCCGTCTCTGGTCCACAGGGCCCCTGAGGACAGGGCCCTGCTCATCAGGCAAGGAGCGGGCTCTTCCCTGTCAACACCATGGCCATTTACCCACGGCCACTGCCCTTCAGGATCTGTCTTCCTTACACTGAGCAGAAGCCCACAGCGTGAGACTGGCCCTGACCCTGGCTGTGGCTCTGCTTGCTCTCTGGACCCAGGGTAATGCTAACCCGCCTCCCATCTTGTCCCTTCAATCCTTCAGCGTTCAGCTTCCCCACACCCTCCCAGCACAGGAGAAGGGGCCAGTTCTAGGGTGAACAAGGGGCTTCCCTACAGGCCCAGATGGTAAAGAATCTGCTTGCAAATGCTGGAGACCTGGGTTCAATCCCTGGGTTGGGAAGATCCCCTGAAGAGGGGAATGGCAACCCACTCCAGTATTCTTGCCTGGAGAATCCCATGGACAGAGGAGACTCGTGAGCTACAGTCCATGGCATCTCAAAGAGCTGGCCAGGACTGAGCGACTAACACTTTCTTTTTACCTTCTGAGACGAACAAGACAGAGTCTCCATGGCTTCAGGGAGCTCACAGGGCACTGGGATGAGCGGCTTCCGGCTGTTACGTGGCCACAGCAACAAGAGTCCATCAGACCTGCTTTAGGGCCCCCTCTCCCTGGTCAACAAGGATGCTCCATTGGGCCCTGAAATCCCTGAGCCAACACCCTATGTAAGGTTCCCTTTGCTCAGAGTCACCCCCTGACAGCCAGTCCTTTCTGACAGGAGCAAGTTCTGCCTTCTGTTACAAGATGGAGAGGCCAGCTCAAAACCCAAGAGAAGCAGCAGATACTCTCAGCCGACGGCTGGCAGAGAAACGGGCAAAATTCAGAGGCCAGCAGTGAACTGTGGTGGTGGGAAGGGCAGGTGCCACTCCAGGGGAGGTGACAGCAGAGGCCGCTGAAGGGATGACCTCTGAGCTGAGATGTGAATAATGAGGAAGAACAAGCCACACAGAGACACCTAGTGAGAGGCACGGCCTGGGCATACTTTGAGCTAGAAAATGTACCTCAGACTTAAAAGTGTGCATTTGCAAATACAGAAAAAGAAAACCACAGTCTAGCTGCACCCTTGCAGGCCAGAGGATGGGCCATGGCCTCAGGGGAGGAGACAGCTGGGCCATAAAAGAAATCCCTGGAGTCTGGATTCTCTGAAGGGAATTCTCTAACCCTAATCTTAGAGATGAGACCTGGTGGGAAGGGCGTCCCTGGAAGCTGAGCCAAAGTTTGGAAATGGCTACACCTGGAATCCGCAGGATGCTGTGAGCAGGCCAGGACGCCATCTGTGGGGTATCTGCATTTAGCAGCTATAAAAATAACAGTTGTGTATGCCGCTCATGCTGGTAGGTATTGCTAAGCCTTTCTAAACGGCTAGAAGAGCGCAGCTGTCTCCCCACCAAGGACATGGCTCCTGGAGACGGGAGGGGCCTGCCCCAAGGAGGTTTCAGGGGCAGCTGGAGACGGGCCGGGGCTGCGACCTCTGCCAGGTCTCTCTGCCTTCCTGACTCCAGCTTGTCTGGAAACTGGGGACCAGGTCTGCTCAGCTCCATCAGGGAAATGCCGGGTGCAGAGGAGACGGAATCTCTGTGAGTTGAAGCGCTGAATACGAGGGAGCAGCGTTATGTTTCTGAGGGAAAAGCTATGTTTAAAATACTCTTCAGGACTTCCTTGGTGGCAAGGTGATGAAGAATCTGCCTGCCAGTACAGGAGACACAGGTCCAGTCTCTGAACTGGGAAGATCCCGTGTGCTGTGGAGCAACGGAGCTCACAGGCCACCGCTGCTGAGTCTGTGCTCTGGAGCCCGCTCTCTGCACAAGAGGTCACCGCAGTGAGCAGCCCGCGTGCTGCAGCTGAAGAGTAGCCGTTGCTTCCGAAACTAGAGACAAGCCTGCACAGCAACAAAAACCCAGCATAGCCCAAAAGAAATGGGTTGGAACGATCCCCTGGAGCAGGGATAGGCTACCCACTCCAGCATTATTGGGCTTCGCTTGTGGCTCAGCTGGTAAACAATCCGCCTGCAATGTGGGAAACCTGGGTTCAATCCCTGTATTGGGAAGATCCCCTGGAGAAGGGAAAGGCTACCCACTCCAGCATTCTGGCTGGAGAATTCTAGGGACTTTACAGTCCATGGGGTTGCAAAGAGTCAGACACAACTGAGCGACTTTCACAAATAAAAAATAAAATGATTAAAAAAAAAACAAACTGGTAGAAACCAACACAATATTGTAATTATCCTACAATTAAAAATAAATTTAAAAAACAAAAAAATTATTTTAAAAAGAATTTTAAAAGGATTTTTAAAATTATTTTAAATAGAATACTGTTCAAATCTCCTTAGCTGACTTCAGTCCTCCATGTTTGTACCCGCATCTCTTCTGAGGGTGACATCTCTCCAGTGATGGGCCTCAGCAATGCCCAGAGGGGAGGAAATGGGGAGAAGGGAAGGTATGGAGGAAGGACGGGAAGCGGGGAGAGAAAGTGGTGTTGGGAGGTGGGCACAAGGAGGGGGACAGAATTCCTGAGTGAACTTCTTCCCTCTCGGTGTGTGCACAGACCCCACGACTTCCTCCCTCAAGGCCCCTCTGTCCTGGTTCTCTGACCTCTCTGCCTCCTGCAGCCACACTCCAGGGGCACGGGGACAGGAAGACAGGGGCCAGGGAGCTGAGGCACCGAGGGGCACACAGGGTCCTCGCTAGGACAGAAGCAGCCTCCCACGGGCTGATCATAGGAGGCCTCTGGGACCATGTGACATCTGAGCAGCATCTGAAAGAGAAGAATGGCCACGTGGCTGAGTTCCAGAAACCTCGCTGGATTTCTGTTCATGCACAGGGTTGTGCCGGAGCTCACATTCATTGCCTGCAGGGCATGAGGACCCACGCTGGGCCCACCTGCCTGATTCAGCAGGGGAAGTTTTAGGACTTCCCCCATCAGCAGGCCTACCTCTCAGCACTTACTGCGGGGGAGAAGCATCCTCAGTGACAGGTCTGTCTGTGAACACTGATCCTGGGCTGCATTCTCGGCTTCAGACCCCACCCCAGGAAGCACCCTGGGTTCACTTCCCTCCTTTAGCACAGTCTCTCCTCTGAGCCAGAAACCACGACGTCTGACTTTGCAGCCTGGCCCGGGGAACAGCAGCGGTCCCACAGTTAGTTGGTGCTCAATACTCACTGTTCGCATTCAGGTCATTTAATCCGAGGGCAAGGAGTAAATCCCCAAATGTATGTGTTGTGCTAAATATTACACTTTTAGTGACTTTTATCATGCCTCCTTTAAGTGAAATTTAATCAGAGGTCCTCCTGTGAAATACCAGAACCGAGATGAGATCTTAACAAGAGTGTCAAAAATACTGTTTAAGGCAGAAGTTCTTTCCTGGACAACCTGAGAGCTGCCTGTGGACACACTGCCGCCCCGTGGCTAAAAGCTGCCACTGCTGCTGCTGCTGCTGCTAAGTCGCTTCGGTCGTGTTCGACTCTGTGCGACCCCATAGATGGCAGCCTACCAGGCTCCTCCGCCCCTGGGATTCTCCAGGCAAGAACACTGGAGTGGGTTGCCATTTCCTTCTCCAATGCATGAAAGTGAAAAGTGAAAGTGAAGTCGCTCAGTCGTGTCCGACTCTTAGCGACCCCATGGACTGCAGCCCACCAGGCTCCTCTGTCCATGGGATTTTCCAGGCAAGAGTACTGGAGTGGGGTGCCATTGCCTTCCCCCAAGTTGCCACTGCAGATCCCATTCTCCGTGCGAGGAGAATGGGATTGTTTTTCTGGAGAAGTATTTTCAAACTAAGGCAAGATTTAGAAAATAAAAATAATTCCCCAAATTTAAATTTCCAAAAGACTGCAGTACCTCCTCCAGGGACATCTGACAGCTTGTCTTTGCATGCTCTAGTCTTTGCGAGTCCTTGGACTGTAGTCCACCAGGATCCTCCATACCTGGGAATTTTCCAGGCAAGAATTCTGGAGTGGATTGTCGCTTCCTTCTCTAGGGGGTCTTCCCGACCGAGGGCTCAAACCCATGTCTCCTATGTCTCCTGCATGCCTCGGTCTCCTGCAGGCAAATTTTTTCAGCGTTTGAGCCAAGGCTAAGATATCTGATAGCTTGTTATGCGATAAGTCATCAGACTTATCAGTGATGCAGAGAGAATGGGACTGATGGATTTACTATTCTCAGGGGGATAATTACAGATAAATAGCCCTGATATAAAACTGTATGATAAATAAATCAAGTCAATAAGCAAAAATATTTTTCAGAAATATTTGTTACATTAGATCAACATTGTAAAGAAAACCAAGTAAACTGATGCCATTTATCTGTGTGTGCTCGGTCATGTCCGCCTATGTGACTCCACAGACAATAGCCTGCCAGTCTCCTCTGTCCATGAGATTCTCCAGGCAAGAATACTGGAATGGGTTGCTGTTTCCTCCAAAGGGGATCTTCCCAACCCAGGAATTGAGCTCTAGTCTCCTCCATCTCTGGCAGGTAGGCAGATTCTTTACCACTAAGCCACCTAGGAAGCCCCTTTAGCAGCTTGCAGTTGGGGCTCTACAGTGGAGTAGAGAGAGTTGATTTCATCACCTCATGGCCTGTCGGCTTTTCTAGAAAAATGGGCTTGCTTTAAAGACCATCCACCCAGCAGCAATCCCACTCCTGGATATAGACCCCAAGAACAGAGAGCAGGGCCTCCAGGAGGTATTTGCACACTCATGTCCGTGTTCATAGCAAGGTTATTCACAGAAGCTAGCAGGTGGAAGCAACCTACTTACAGGCTGGATGACAATTATCTTCTTGAAATATAATTAAGAATTTTTTGGTATTTTCATTTTATTTTTCTTGCTATAAAAAAAACTTTATTTGTTTGTTTATTTTACTCTTTATGATGAAGAATGACAGATGCAGGAAGGAGTCTTCCAGGGCTACAGAAGGAAAAGGCTCTGCAGCAAAAGACCCAAGAACACAAACAAGTGCTCCCAGGGCAGCATAAAAATGAAGTTCCAGTCAGCCAGTAATGGGGGGAAGGAGGCCAAAATGGGGAGGAGCCCGCAGTGGTCACTGGGCCCAGGGACACGGACGTGCACCGGGACACAGTGGAAACTCTCCCAGCCTAGAGCTGCCTCAGGGAAACCAAGAGGAGGAAAATATTAGCAAGAATCGTAACAGCAATGCTTGTACACCGCAAGGAACTTAAGAAGCTCATCCTGATTGGAAGGACTGAAGCATTGGAAGGACTGGAAGGACTGGAACGATTGGAGGCATTGGAAGGATTGATGCTGAAGCTGAAGCTCCAATACTTTGGCCACCTGATGCAATCAGCCAACTCATCAGAAAAGATCCTGATGCTGGGAAAGATTGAAGGCAGGAGGAGAAGGGAGCCACAGAGGACAAGAAGGTTGGATAGCATCACTGACTCAATGGACATGAGTTTGAGCAAGCTCCTGGAGTTGGTGAAGGACAGGGAAGCCTGGTGTGCTGCAGTCCATGGGGTCATAGAGTCAGACACAACTGAGTGACTGAACAACATCCAGATTGAATGTTTCCAAGACAGTTCCTTTCTCCAGAGAGGCTGGGACCCCACTTCCTATACTCCCGGTCCTGAGGACCCCAGTCCTTGAGCTGCAGCTAAGTGTGAGCTCAGGATGGTGACCTGAGAGAGAACTTGCAGCTCGACCAGGACACACAGGGGGCCTCGGGGACAGAACACTCATTTTAAGCAGCTGATCTTGGAAACTATGACAAAAGCAGTGAAAATCTTCTCTCTGAAACTGAACACAAACAGGGAACATTTGGGGGCTTCCCTGGTGGCTCAGTGGTAAAGAATCTGCCCGCCAATGTAGGGAACATGAGTCTGATCCCGGATGTAAGAACAAAGATTCCGTGTGCTGTGGAGCAACTAAGCCTGCGAGCTGTAATGAAGACACAGCACAGCGCCTCCTGCCAAAGAATACCATATATTCTTCTACATCTTTTGATATATTGATAGATCTATATATTTCACCTATAAACAAAAAATCAAAACTAAAATTATAGATAAGAGGTAAACAGTGATGAAAATATGTTAGCGTCTATAGAAAAGGCTCAGGAAATTTTCCCAGGTGGCTCAGTGGTAAAGAATCTGCCTGCCAGTGCAGGAAATGCAGGAGACCTGAGTTCGATCCCTGGGTAGGGAAGATCCCCCAGAGGAGCAATGCAACCCACTCCAGTAATCCCATGGACAGAGACGCCTGGCAGCCATCCGTGGGGTCACAAAAGAGTTGGACTCCACTTAGCGACTAAATAACAATAGAAAAGAGGGAAACCCAAACACAGAAGAAAATCTGTAGACAATGATGTATTTACTGGAAAAGGGCAATTAAGCACCTAAATGTAGGGAAACCAGTTGGCAGGTGACTGTTGCCATTGGAGGGAGGGGGCAGCTTCCTCTCTCTGGTGCCTGCAGCCAATGAAGGCAAAATGAGGCTCTTCCTAAGCCGTGCAGCATGTGAGAGATGCAAACTCACTGATTCTGTTTCTTGCTTGCCTAGGTCATCCATGCTCCCGTGAGTCTCTGCTTTGCAGCACAGGCAACTGCAGTGACATCTGCCAGCCTGGGGACCTCTGTCTCAGGTGGCTGCTGCTAATAGGTGATTATCTGCTGTGCCCCTGGTAGGCCCTGCTCTAAGCCGAATCCAATAAAGTCCTTATAAATGAGTTTACTGGAATGAAACCTGCTTCCAGGTGCTTCAACCAACTCCTGGCTCTCTTTGCAAAAGTGCCTGGTGTCAGTGGATGGTTGTTTAAACAAAGAAACTCAAAATTGAAAACCCCTTAGTAGGTTCACAGGGGAAAAGAAAAATGGCATAATCTGTAGAACATATATCAAGTGAACCTTAAAGATGCATTCCAATATACAATTTTTGTTGTTCAGTCGCTCAGTTGTGCCCAACTCTTTGCTACCCCATGGACTGCAGTATGCCAGGCTTCCTTGTCCTTCACCATCTCCCGGAGATTGCTCAAACTCATGCGCATTGAGTCAATGCTGCCATCTAACCATCTCATCCTCTGTCTTCCACTTCTCCTCCAGCCTTCAATCTTTCCCAGCATCAGGGCCTTTTCTAATGAGTCAGCTCTTTGACTCAGGTTGCCAAGGTATTGGAGTTTCAGCTTCAGCATCAGTCCTTCCAGTGAATATTCAGGATTGATCTCCTTTAGGATGGATTGCTTTGATCTCCTTGCAGTCCAAGGCAATTTCAAGAGGCTTCTCCATCAAACGCAGTTCAAAACCATCATTTCCTCAACGATCAGCCTTCTTTTTGGTCCAGCTCTCACATCCACACATGACTACTGGAAAAATAATAGCTTTGACTATACAAACCTTTGTTTGCAAAGTAATGTCTCTGCTTTTTAATACACTGTCTAGGTTGGTTGTAGCTTTTTTCCAAGGAGAAAACATCTTTTAATTCCATGGCTGCAGTCACCATCTGCAGTGATTTTGGAGCCCAAGAAAATAAAGTCTGTCACTGTTTCCATTGTTTCCCCATCTATTTGCCCTGCAGTGATGGGACCAGATGCCATGATCTTAGTTATTTGAATGTTGAGTTTTAAGTCAGCCTTTTCACTCTCCTGCTTCACTTTTATCAATTAACTTTCACCAATATACAATAGATGCAGACAAATACTGTTCGATTCTACTTATACGAGATACTAGAACAGTCAAATTCAGAGAGTCAGAAAGTATACATCATTGGTAGACGCCAGGGGCCAGGGGTTGGGAGGGTGGAATGGGGCCTTAAGTATTTAATGGGGACAAAGTTTCAGTTTCAGAAGGTGAAAAATTCAGGAGATGGATGATAGTGAGAGTTGCACAAGAATGTGAATGTACTTAATGCCACTAAAATATGCATTGCATGCACGCACACTAAGTCACTTCAGTCGTGTCTGACTGTTTTCAACTCTATAGACTGGGGCCCTCCAGGCTCCTCTGACCATGGGATACTCCAGGCAAGATCCTGAAGTGGGTTACCATGCCCTCCTCAAGGGGATCTTCCCAACGCAGGGATCGAATCCACATCTCTTACATCTCCTGCATTGGCAGGCAAAACATACAGTTAAATATTATTAAAATAGTGTATTTTATATTATGTGACTTTTACCATACACATAATAGTTTATACAAAGAGCTACCCAGGATAACAAACAATCAGATTTATAATGAATATGTGGATCAGGTTGACTTGCCCACAAAATTTCCATAAGGAGATGATTCTAACACACAGGAGGAATTTAGTCACGGCAAAGTCAAGGATAGAGAGAGCAGCCACTGGCCTGGCCGCTTCCTATCACCAAGGGCTTTACATATATTTTCTCACTGAATTCTTTCCATCCCCTGCAAAAGTATCACTAACTCAATTTTACAGATGAGGAAAAGACTTTCAGAATTTATCAAGAGAAAGGACTAGTTATTATTGAGGAATAGGGAATTCTGTCATTAGTCAAGACTGAAAGGGGCTGGTGGCATTTTGGAATATCTGCTTCAGAGTCAGGGTGCGTAAGAGACAAAGAATTCAGCCAGGCCTGGCCCATTCCTCCATCCAGGGATTTCTTCACTGCGCTTTGCTGTAATTATCAGATTAATGGTGTCAGTGGGTTGGAGACCTTCACACAGTAGATTTACTCCTAGATTAAATCATCTCAAATTAAATTATTAGAGCTCACTGTGACAGGAACAGAGAGAATTAGTCAATACCAGAATCGAATTTCCCACCCATGCCTAACTGTGAATGGTTCATTCCAAAGAGATATTTTACCTGCAACTCCATCCACCCTTTGAAAAAAGTGAAGCGAACAGATGCTTTGTTTTTGCAGATTTAACAAGCGCATGCACATCACGGGGGGAATGCTTTCTTTCCCCCTTGGCTGCTGAGGAATAATGGGAGCCATCTGCTCTTTGCTGAACACACACCAGCTTGAGCTCAGCCAGCTGCAGAGACACACAGTGAGGGATAGTCTCTCCCCCTAGAATAACATCTCAACAATATCCAGAGGGAACGGAAACCTGATGCCAAAAAATTTGGGGGAGGGGGAGGACCATGCCTCGGAGGCTTGCAGGATCTTAGGTCCCCAACCAGGGATCAAACCCAGGCCCTTGGCAGTGATAGCCCAGAATCCTAACCCCTGAACTGCCAGGAAATTCCTCCAACTATTTAAATAAAAATGAATACTAAAGAAAATCCTCTTCTTGACCCTCTTGATCTCCACAATCCTAAAACAGACTCATAAGGAAATAAAGAGAAGTCTAAGGACCTGAAAGCAGCCTGGATGTCCATCGACAGGTGAATGGACAAAGAAGAGGTGGTACATACATGCAATGAAATATTACTCAGCCACGGAATGGAACTGGGTCTTTGGTAGTGATGTGGATGAACCCAGAGACTGTTGGGCAGAGTGAAGAAAGTCAGAAAGAGAGAAAAAAGTATCATACATTAACCCATATATGTGGAGTCTAGATAAATGGTGCTGATGAACTTATTTGCAGGGCAGGAATCGAGACAGAGACGTAGAGAATGGACATGCGGCCACCGGGGAAGAGAGGGGAGAGGGGAGAGGGCCAAGAGATGAGAAGTGACACGCACACACTACCTGGTACAAAACAGATAGCTGAAGGGAAGTGGTTATACAAGGAGCTCAGCTCAGGGCTCCGTGATGACCCGGAGGGGTTGGGATGAGGGGAGAGGAGGGAGGTCCAAGAGGGAGGGGATATGTGTATACACATAGCTGATTTACTTTGTCGTACAGCAGAAACTAACACAACATTGTAAAGCAACTCTGCTTCAATTCAAAATAAATAAAGAGAAGGCAAAAGATTTGGCAGCAAGTTTTCCTTTGGACCAACCAAAACCGGAATTGAAAGAAACTCTAGAGTAATTGAGTTCTCTTGGAATCCACAGAGTTACCACATTTCAGTAAATTAAAACTCCTCTTGAATGTCGTTTCCTTGGCAACTGTAGCAAGCTTTTCATTACTTCTTTTCAGAAGTGGAGAATCTCCACTTTGTGTTTTTGTGTGTTTTCCTGTGCACATGCTCCAGGACCAGCGATCCTGGGCAGGGGTGACCTTCAGTGTAAGATCTTGTAATGGTTCTTTGCTACTTGCTTTTTGAGATGTTGGAAACTCTTTGATGGCTTAGGAAGACCAAGCCACTCTTCCTTCTCTTGGTGTGAGGCCAGTGAGTCATTCTCCTTATGTAAATGGAAGCTTGGAGGGCATTGACTTGACTGTGGCTTGACTGGACTTGACTGTGTTGGCACTTTCCAATGAAGCCAAAACTGCTGATCCGTGACATCTCTCTCATTCTCTTGGGTGCTCGTCTGAGGCAAGGATGCTCCCTGGGCAAACGAGTTCAAACAGGTACTAGGTTATTTATCCCGGTAGAGAGAACTTACTTCCTCTTGCTCTTCCTTCTCTCCAGCGACCCTGGCCAGCCCTTCTGGGTCTCTTGTCTCTGCCGAAGCGAAGGCTGAGTCCTTGCTGGAGGCCACCTCAGTGGCTGGTCTGCAGTCCTCAGGGATGACTCACAGGATGGCCTTCTCCAGGGAGTTGCTGCTGCCACATCCTCCTTGTGTTCAGGATGATCGACTCTAGGTGGATGAAGTAGGAAGAAGAAGTTGTCTCGAGAGCCCAGTCCTTACAGGCAGCAGCCCAGAATCCAAGTATAATGAGCACATACTGACCATCCACGATGTTCTAGGCACTGGGCTCTCTCCTCTGAATCTTCACTATCATCCCAGGAGGTAAGTGCTCTTTTTGTCCTTGCTTTACAGAGGAAGAACTGAGGCTCAGAGAGGGGCAGGGATTTTCTCAGGGCCAGGAATTGCTCAGAGTTGTTCAGTAGCCAAGTTGGCATCTGAGGCCCCACAGTGTCTCCAGGAGCCACCTTGTTGCAGGAATGAAAATATGAGCATGCAAGATCATATCTCTCCTGGCAGGAGCTCACAGGCCACCACAAACCCAGCCTTCTAGGCCACCTTTTCCTTGATATTATGGTGCTTGCAAGGGCTCATCATACTTACTAAATCGAATTTGTGTTTATCTGGCCTTGGTAGTATCTGGGAAGGAAATTAATGGGACTCAGAGCCTCAGTGGATGTCAAGGACAAGAAGAAGCTTCCTTGGGAATCCTCTGCTTCTGTAATTAACACCTGTGGTAGTTTCATCATAAACACTGGGCAAGTAATTTTAATACTGTTTGGGTAGGCATGGGAACTGGAATCTCTTACTATTACAGATGAAGGAAATAGCAGGGGAGGTATGGGAATGGGAACATCTTTTAAGAAATTTCATCTACATTGGGGTAATACTGTTTTCACTGTCAAAACAAATCTCTTTTGTCATTTAGTCTTAAAATACATATACCAGTGATGTAGATATTTGTTAATTGCAGCTTATGGAAGGCCAAGGGGGGAAAAAAAAAACTGTGATGTCTTTTGGGGATGAAGAGCTTACAATAGTAATAAGAGGTTCGTGCTTCTCTCTCTCTATTCGTTTCTCTCCCTATTCCCTGCCACAGACTTCCACTAAGAACTGACTGGGTTGGCAAGAAAAGAACTGAGTTTATTAAGCCATTTCCAATAAGAGTTTCCTTTGCATAAACAAGGACAGATGTTATACCCGGTGTTTTTCCTAAATGAACATTTTGATATATGTTGCTGAGAATTGTCAGTTTCCATGCGTTGGCAAATGGTGTCAGATGTGTACATTTGTTTAAATCGTGGACCAGGAAACATTCTGTGAAGTAAAGAAAGAATTGCTGTTCTAATCACTGGAGCCTGGGCAACATCTAGAACATGAAAAAGCTGATTACTCTCTCTCTCTTTTGAAGTCGACAGAATGAAATGAAGAGATGGTTTTGATATTTCAAAGTCACAACTTCTACTTTGTCAAAGACTAATTTTGATGGTTTTGTTGTTGTTGTTTATTTGAAACATCATGAAAGATCTTAGGTTGTAAGGGAGGAGTTCAATGCCAACAGGTGTTGGGATGTGTGTGGATTTGAAAATGAAAATATTATTGGGGAATCTGTAGCTTCTCAAAACATGTAGACTGCTTCGCTACCTGTAGTCTTTCAAAGCTCACAGTCTGACTTACAAACATCCCAGTCAATTTAAAAGCTAATTAAAAGCTAAGTGCCCTGAAATGGAGTTTGAGGGTAGGGAGAATCTGAAAGTTCTCATGGCATTACTGGTTCTGAGATTTGTGATTTATAGGGGGAAAAAAATGCAAGTTAGTAGAGTTGCTAACTTCTTCTCTTATCATTTTAGAAACGTTAGGGCACGGATGAAGAAAAGCAACAATGAAATGCACTAGAGGCAAAACCTGAGATGGGAGATTGACTTCAACTGTGTAAAACCCCGTCTTCATCCTGAACTTCTTTTGTACCCCAAACTAAAGACATCTTCCCTCTTCCTGCATCCTCAGGCCAGAGTTTTGCAAAACTCTGGATGAATGATCTTTCAGAGTATTTGCAGGTCTCTAAGCCTTTGTGTGCATTGAAGAAGGAAATGGCAACCCGTTCCAGTGTTCTTGCCTAGAGAATCCCAGGGATGGGGGAGCCTGGTGGGCTGGAATCTATGGGGTCACACAGAGTCAGACACACTGAAGCGACTTAGCAGCAGTTAGCAGCATCAAGCCTTTGTGTGAGGCTTCCCAAGTGGCACTAGTGGTATAGAACCCACCTGCCAATGAAGGAGACATGAGACTTGGGTTTGATCCCTCAGTCAGGAGGATCCCCTGGAGGAGGGCATGGCAACCCACTTGAGTAGTTTTCCATGGAGGATCCCATGGACAAAGGAGCTTGGTGGGCTACACTCCATAGGGTTGCGAAGAGTCAGACATGACTGAAGTGACTCATGCAAGCCTGTGTGCGAGCAGGGTAAAAGCTAGAACACCACGAGGATGTCAGTGTAGAGTGTATCCTGATTTGCCTTATCAATCTCAGGTTGCTCTATGGGCTTGAGATGCCCTTAAAGGTATTAGCCTAGAGTGAAGAGATAGTACTTCGAGCAGACATGTGGAGGGAGGCTATAAGAGATGAAGTTTCTGGATAATTTCAATACTGCTTATAGGGGAACCAATAGACAAGAGCCAAATCAACAGGAACACCTGACATTGCTGCCCGGGTTCCCATTATTCTCTTGGGCTGGGAACAACCTTCTGTTCCTGGTCACAACTTCATGGATCTTATTAGACTGTAATCTTCACCAGGTGTTTGTGTGGGTTAAACAAATTGTCAGCAGTTCGCAGAGCACTTTGCTTCCAAGTGTGTGTGTTCTCAGTGGCTTCAGTCATGTGACTCTTTGCAAGCCCATGGACGGTAACCCACCAAGCCCCGCTGTCCATGGGATTCTCCAGACAAGAATACTAGAGTGGATTACCATGCTCTCATCCAGGGGATCTTCCTGACCCAGGAGGGATCAAACCCACATCTCCTGCATTAAAGGTGGATTCTTTACCACTGTGCCACTGGGGAAGATTTGTACCCAAGAGTGTTCAACAGATCTCCTTGGCATGTTGGTGCTGGCCAAAAATTTGTTCAGGTTTTTCTGTACCAGGCTCTGAATTAGTAATTTCTGAGGCTGCTTGTAACCTTCATGGGAGGTCATTACACTTATTTTCTCCACTTCTGTATGTGCATGAAATTTTCCATAATAAAATACTTAAAAAAAAAAAAAAAAGATTGGATCTGAGTGAAGGAGAAACCAGGGTAGTGAAAAAAGTATCCTTGAGAAGCAGCTACAGAGCTTTTTTTCCCCAAAGAAGACCCAAAGATGCTCTGAGCTCTATGACAATGGAAGGACCTTTCATGCAGGCCAAGTCATTAGAAATGAGCCTCTAAACATGGCAAAGCCAGAATCAAGCATCCAAAGTCTGAGATATGTCCACATGTACACATTTATTTGGATTTAGAGAGACAACACATAAAACACTTTGATCATACACAAGTTCATATTTGGTAAGAGGATCAGGTTGTCACATGTTTATAATTCTTTTTTTGTTGTTTTGTTTTCTGTCTTTAGTAATGGAGCAATGCTGGGGAAGTGTCAATATCTTTCAGAAACACCAATGGGGAACAGTATTTCAGCATAGGTAACTAATCAATACACAGCATGTGCACTTAGCATTTGAAAACAGGAGGGCGCGTGCAAGATGATACCCACTGCTAGGTTCCTGGGTTCCCTGTTCTGCTGCTATATTTACACCCATGCTTTCTTGGTCCATATTCTGAGGAGTAGCATCTACTCCAAATGATGCTAGCAGGGACAGTACCTGTGAGGTTGGCTGCTGGGGACCCTCCCTACTAGTCTCCTGTTCTCAGAGACACTGAAGTTGCATTCCCTTTGCATGGTGTGAAATCACTCAATTCTCAAAGGAGACTTCTCAGGACCAAGTGGAGCCAGGGCCACTCCCTGTGAGGGCGGAGGTGGAGGGCTCAGCGTGTAGCAGAGAGAGCAGGGCACGGATGCAAGCGTGGCTCTCGGAATATCGGTTCGGCCACCACACAGGCATAGACACATCAATAATATGTTGTACAAGCTTCTACAGCAACACATGTTGACTTGCAACACTGCAAATTCAGATCTAAAGTGCACAACCCCAATCTGAGGGGACGAGACAGTACTAGCAGTATATTAAAGGCAACACAGTTACACACAGGATTAACTTCCTTTTCTTTCCTCATGTCCTTGACACAGTCCAGGAAGTCAATACCATTTATGTGTCTCTGATGAAGACATACCACACTTTTTTTTTTTCAAGTATTTAAAAATAAGAAACACAATATTGCTGTCTAAATGAAAATGGCCATGTCAAATGTGATTAAAGCTAAAACCAACTTTTCTAATATTTGTAAAAGAATCAGTTCAGTCACTCAGTCGTGCCTGACTCTTTGAGACCTCATGTAAAAGAATGGTCCCACATAAAGGCCTTTGGCACTGGGAATTTGCGCTAAAGTTCAAAACAATCTCCCTTCCCTCCTTCGCTCCTTCCTTCCCTACTTCCCTTCCACTTGAGCAGATTGCAAACCTACTTTAAAGAATGTTTAAACTACTGGGATCTATCAGGCTTTTATTTACCTCCTTCCCTGGGTTATGGTTGGTAGCATTTCACTGCATAGAATGGAGCAAGGCTCCCAGCAAACTTGGGAAAGAACCTGGAAAAGACAGGGTGTTAGGGAAATGATCTATTGATAAAAACTCTTTTCTGGAATTTCAAACACAGGCACAAATGTTCCCTTTTAAGTTCAGTCGTATCATCAAGTGAAAAAGCAATCGATTCTGCTAGGGAATCTGGACCTCCTAGGTAGAAGCCTCTTGGAGTAGAGAGGGGTTTGTCCAGATCAGGACATTGGGTTTCATCCTCCAGGCAGGATGGTGAGTTTGATAACTAGCATCTCTGTCTCTGAGATGGGTCCTTTGGGCTTGAGACTCATGATAGCTGGGCAGCTGTGTGCTTATTCTCAACAGCCAAATTCTAGAATGCTTGGCCATTAGACAGAGCCTAGAAGGGGAGGCTTACTCCTTCATAAAATTCTGGGACATAGGGTTTTCTTTTAATCATAATGCATGCATGCATGCTAAGTTGCCTTAGTCGTGTCTGACTCTGTGCAACCCTATGGACTGTAGCCAGCCAGGTTCCTCTGGATTCTCCAGGCAAGAATACTGGAGCGGGTGCCATTTCCTTCTCCAGGAGATCTTCCTGACTCAGGGATTGAACCCATGTCTCTTATGTCTTCCGCATTGGCAGGCGGGTTCTTTACCACTAGCGCCACCTGGGAAGTCTAATAGGCATAGGAAATCCATTTGCTTCTTTGAGAGGGACCAAAGTCACATGCATCTCAAGTATCAATGTTTCTGTATCTGACTTAGGGAAGAGACGTAGGGGCAAGCTCATGAAGCTTGCAGGTGGTTGGAGCCTATGGTCAAGTGAGAGGGCTTTGCTACAGGATGAAGGATGGAGTCCTCTTCCCTTCCTCATATACCTACAGTCTTCCTGATCACAGATCTGAGTGGTCCATATAGAAGGGATGAATGCTCCTAAATGTGCATCCACAGTCTGCATATATGTGGATATATATGCAGGACATATATAGTTCTCTGCTAGCACTTTGAATCTGACAGTCTGTACCACATAAATACCTATGAGAGCTCTTGTTAGCTCCTATCGCTCCATTAGGTTTGCAGGGGCAGAAGGATGCTTTTAGAATATTATTTTGAATTCTATGGAGCATATGTCCTCTCTATATTCCAGTCACTTTGATCTTAATGGGACACAGAAGATAGAAGAAGGGTCTTAAGATGCTATCTCAAAATCCTGGGTAATGGGACTTCCCTGGTGGTCCAATGGCTAAAACTCCAAGCTCCTAAGGCAGAGGGCTCAGGTTCGATCCCTGGTCAGGGAACTAGATTCCACATACTGCAGCTAAGAGTTCACATGCCACAACTAAAGATCCTGTGTGCCACGACTAAGACCTGGCCCGGCCAAATAAATACATAAATCTAAAAAAAAAAAATCTTGGGTGAGGAGCTCATTTCCTCATAACCTCTCATGGAGTAGAAATTAATTATTTGGGATCCCAGAGACGGGGAAGTCAGCAAGAAGGACTTCTGTGGGTCGGACTGGGAGGGAGTCGGAATAAGCAATGACCTGGGAGAAAAATGACTTCTCCCTGGACAGGCGATGTGGCCTCCAGGATGACATCACTATTCTCACAGAGACACTGAAGGCCAAGTGTAATTTTCTGGGCTCGCTACATCTGGAGTGTGTCTCATTCCTCTCTGCTCTGGCTGATTAGATTTTATTTTCTCTAAGGAATCCAAATGACTTCATAAGAGAATACTGTCTGGGAAGACAACACAAGAATCAGCATTCACCTTCTGTTTAGAACAGGCTGAATGGAAATAAGAATAGAGACGATTACCCTCATTAGTCTAAGATGAAGCTCAGTTGTCAGGCCTACAGTGCAGGTCTGCTAAGGTCCAATGGATGAAAAACCAAAAAGGGAAGAATCTTACTGTCGAGCTGACCAATCACTTTTTAAAGAGACTGCAGTACTCTTTTGTGTTTGTTTTGTAAGAGCCTGAACAGAAGGAAGGCGTCATACTGTTAAAGAGTTTTGTGGGCCCTATGTTCCAAAATAACTTTGCTAAGTGTTTAGTTGTGCCTCCATTCAAAGAAAGAGAAAGAAAAAAAAATCTGGCTTAGTTTTTATATCTGCCCCTGCAGTTTGTATAACCCATATAAAATAAAAATCTATATGTTACAAAATAGGATTTCTTTTTAATATATATATTTTCCTTTTGTAAAATTATATGTATTTAAATACACTTGATATGTTACTATAGGTAAATTAGAAATTTTTTTCTAATACTATGAAAAAGGCAAGAGTTTTTCTTTTTTAATTGTCAACATATATTTTATATTTACTTTATCCTTTTCACTGTACCCCAGAGAACCTTTTATGATTCAGGGGCAATTTGGCACTATTCAATCCTACTACTCTGACTTGAAAATAAAGTTTGATTTGCACACTATATTAAAAGTAAGGGAAATATTTATAACAATTGTAAGCTTTTCCTTATTGATTAGAACACAGCCTTTTGTCACTAATTATTACAGAGGTGTTCTAAACTTAAGAAACGGTTTTTAAAAGGAATAATGTTTGTTAGTTTTTGATTTTTAAACTGTACTCTACTCTGACACCACAATATAGAAATAGATTTACTTTGGAACAAACTACAAATACATTTACATGGTTTGTGACAGCTTAATTGTCTACCTAGAGAATTGAAACAGCTTAGTGAGCTAGGTTATTATAAATCTTGTCCAAGGCGTTCTATTTCTTCAATCAGGAAGTCAATGTCTTGGTGAGTTGCTGCGGGGTTTGAGATGACCATGCGGAAGAAGTTGACCTTGTCGCCCAAGGGCTGGTAGCTCACCATTGTGGTCCCCTGCTCCATCATCCTGGCTTTAATCACAGGAGCCACCTGCAGGAGAGATGAGACCACTGCGATGACTGCTTCTCCCAGGGATTCTTCCTATTATCAAAGAATCCAGTGCCAAGTAGCATTTTCAGTCTTTAACTGAACAATCTGTTTTCCCTTAAAGGAACTGCTCACACTTTTTATAAGAACAGAGGGCTAGAACAGTTTAATACATCCAAGATCTCAAAGGTGCTGAAAGGAACAATCAGTGGTGGGCTAACAGGAGCTTGACATCTTATTGTTGACTTTCTACTTTTTATTGTGTGACAACAGGAAGAATCTGATGGTGGTTACAAGCATAAAGAGTTTAGCAATACAACATTTGGGGGACTTTTTAATCCTTCAGTAAGTATAAAAACATTGGAAGTAAGACAAAATTCAGAGACTGGATACCACTATCAAGTGATGTGTGAAAATAGGCAGATTTTTGAGATCTTAAAGCAATTTTCATTCTTGAGATCCTAAAGCTTCCTAGTTTGAAAAAACACTTTTTGTTTTATATCAGAGTATAGCCGATTAACAATGTTGTGATAGCTTGAGATGGACAGCAAAGGGACCCAGCCACACGGATACATATATCCATTCTCCCCAAAACGTCCCTTCCATCCAGGCTGCCACATAACGTTGAGTAGAGTTCTCTGTGCTATACAGTTGTTGATTACCCATTTTAAATACAGCAGTGTGTACCTGTCCATTCCAAACTCCCTAACTATCCTATCCCCCAACTTTCCCCCTGGCAACCACAGGTTCCTTCTCTAAGTCTGTGAGTCTGTATCTGTTTTGTAAATAAGTTCATTTGTATAATTTCATTTTAGATTCCTCAGTTCATAAGATGATTTGAAATATATTTCCTAATAGTGATGAAGAATCAGCTGAGGCAAAAAGCTGCACCCACAAGGATTTAACATTATGGAATTGGATCACAGACAAGATTTCACCACATTTATGCCCGATGGATCATTACAGCCCTTGGTCTTCTATTGTGTGTGAAATTAAGATAAAATGTGAGTGAGTGAAGTCGCTCAGTCATGTCCAACTCTTTGCGACCCCATGGACTATATAGCTCACCAGGCTCCTCCATCCATGGAATTTTCTGGGCAAGAATACTGGAGTGGGTTGCCATTTCCTTCTCCAGGGGATCTAAATGCTTTAGTTCAGCACAAATGCCTTTTTGTCACCAGTTCTGAGGACTCAGCTCCCAGGGCTCACCCAAATGAATCTGCAACTCTGATAAGACCTCCTTATTCCATATCCCTTGGTTGTACTGCACATATTTTATCCCTTCACATCGTCCTCAGTCTCACCATGTCATATGTGTTCTTTTTGCTTAGAATCCCTTCTCTTCCAGTTTGCCTCCTACAAAGATTCCAAGGCTCCACAACAGTCCTACACCCACGAGGAAGCCTTTCCTGACTTCTGTAATCCACTAGCACATTTTCTCTAAGTACATGATCCTTAGCCATAGAGTCTGTCTATATTTTAATTCCTATCATCCCCTCACTTATGTGAAAATATACCTCATCTTTGTACCCAACTGTAAGCTCCTATAGGGCAAGGATGGGGTCTTTCACTTCCTTTATCAGCACAACACTGTTTGCACCTGGAGGGCTCCCTGAGTCCTTATTGACTGTAAAGAGTGTCATCAGAGGAACAGCTCCCAGGATGAGGCATACGTTTTAAATTATCTCCAACTATATGCAGGACCTGTCCACATATTTTACCACTGGAGTTTGTAGATATGACATTGATCTTTTGGTTCATGGCTGCACATACGTAACCAGGGATGTAGATATCAGGGAAGCTTTAGGCTTATGCCAGATCTTTATAGTCAGCAACTCAGTTCAATATGGGAACCATGCCCTCTATCACAGTTGCATTTGTCTTACATGAAGGATAGATTCGAAGGGAATGGAGTTATGAACATGTGACTTTTGGATATCAACACTTACGTGACCACTGGTTTGCAATGAGGTTTTAATCCTCAAAGTACTTGGTGTGAACAATCAACATGGCTCCTCAAGAGGATCAGCAGCAGTTTTGTTTTCTACCCATTTCTGAGGCCTGGAGTCTCTTCCACATTGTAACTGAGCACCAGTTTCTCTTGGCAGATCAGCAATTTCAGCAGACTCCCGCTGAGTTGTGAAGCCAGGAAAGGTATGACCTAGTGCTTATTTTCAGCCCTCATAAATATGCTCTCAGAACACAGAAGCAGCTGAGTTGTTCAAAGTCTGGACAGACCAGTTCTGTGTGTCCTGGCTCTGCAGGAAGCCACAGAGGGCAGGGGACCTGTGACCATGGCTGAAGATAGATATTCCCTAAAGACATGCACATCTGTCAAGGATGATAAGGACATAAAAGGCCCGTTATACACACTGAGGTCCAGATCAGAGGAGCGCGAGTTCTTACCTTGGAGAGGCGGCTCAGTCTCTCTTCATTGTTGTCCAGGACACGCAAGCTCGGAGGTACATACCAGAAGCAGACGTTGGTGTGCTGAGGCTATGAAGAGGAGAGTAAAATTCATGCTCGGTTCATGGCTGCACATACGTAACCAGGGATGTAGATATCAGGGAAGCAAGTTTGAACATTTCAAGAATTTGAAAATTTGAAATTTCCAAAATTGAAAATTCCAAATTTCAAATCTGTTCTGCAGCTTCTATATACAATACTACTTTTAAACCTCCAATCACCTTTGAACTGTCTGACTTTCACACCATTATACAATATTTGTGTGTGTGAGAGACAGTTGGATTTATACTTCCGTTCTAAATGGTTACCCCCTCCCCACTGCTTCTCCTTTGTCATGGTCTCACTTACTTGGACAGTACATTCTTAACTTCAAAAAATACCACTGAGAAGAGTTGGAATGGGGACTTCCCTGGTGGTCCAGTTTCTAAGAATTTGCGTTCCCAATGCAGGGGTCCCAGGTTCAATCCCTGTTTAGGGGACTAGATCCCACATGCTGCAACTAGACCTGGTGCAGCCAAATAAATACATAAATAAAATATTTTTAAAAACCACGAAGAGTTAGAATGGACTAAACTTTGGGCGGCGGGGCGGGGGGGCACTGTAGAAATCAGAATACACACCTTTCCATCAAACACCATTTCATAACCTTCTCGGTTTTTGATGATATTGTATAAATACTCCGCCAGCTCCAAACACTTATCAATATGTGCTTCAAACCCGGTGGTCCCCTACGTGAGAGAATAAGAGAGTTTAGCAGTTAAGCTGAGGAAGGTGGGCGAGCTCTCAGGTGAGATGGGGGGATGCATCTCTCTGGACACTGGTGGTCTTTCGGGCCCTTTGGCCTCTGCTCTGCGCCAGCACTTTGCTTACACGAGACCATGTGTCTAGAGGCTTTTCTGACAATTATTCCTCCTTTCATGCTGTCCACATCAGATGCCCCTGTTCCCTTTCATGTCATCACAGCTCTCCACAGCAGGATCCTTTTCTTTCAGAGCCTCTATTCCCCAGCCAATTATTTTGATTACTCGAGGGGAAATTTTACAACTGCCACTCAGAGGAGTAATTATGGAAGTCATTAATGACAGGAGGGCTGGCTATTCTTTTCCTGCAGATAAAAAGCATCATCAGAGACTGCCCCTCCCCCTCCAGGATATCTGCTGAGTCTCTGCCCATCAGGTGAATTTGCCATTTCCAGATCCCACTTTTGTTCACCAATGTACCCCCATTATAGAACAAATAGGGTAGGTGCTCAATGAATATGTGCTGGACAAAAGAATCACTGACTCTTGAGAGGCACACAGATGCTCTATTAGCCTGTCATTTTGCAAAGCTTATTAGATTTCCCCTTTGGGGATAAATGGGGCTTCCCTGGAGGCTCAGGTAGTAAAGAATCTGCCTGCAATGAGGAAGGCCCAGATTTGATCCCAGAGTCGGGAAGATCCCCTGGAGAAGGGAATGGCTACCCACTTCAGTATTCTTGCCTGAAAAATTCCCTGGACAGAGGAGCCTGGCGGGCTACAGTCCATGGGGTCTCAAAGAGTCGGACATGACTGAGCGAATAACACTTGGGGATAAATGACTCCTATGTCTGTAATGGGTGAACATTGTCACAGAGGTCTTTTACTTTCCAGCTGCTGGAATCCCAGGATCTGGACTTGTGAAAAACAACACGACAGCCTTGGACTACAAAGGTTTCACTGACAACGGGACACACTAGGGCAGCGGTCCCAACATTTTTGGCACCAGGGACTGGTTTCATGGAAGACAGTTTTCCACAGACCTGGGGTGGGGAGAAGGCTTCAGGATGATTCAGGCACATTACATTTACTGTGCACTTTACTTCTGTTATTATTACATCAGCTCCACCTCAGATCATCCGGTATTAGATCCTGGAGGTTGGGGACCCCAACACCAGGGAATTACTTTTCACACGGCTTTACTCCTAACTCCACTGGTATGTATGGAGTACTGCAGGAAAGCTTAGAGAAACAGCAAATGCTCGTCCCAGGAACTCTGAGAACAGACCTACCAGTGATTAATCCAACCTGGAATCCAGAGGAAGTAATAATGGAGATAAGATGGGCCCACTTTCCTGTTAACACACAGTCTCATCATCTCATCTAAAAGGGGGATCTAGCAGAACGATGACTTGTAGCATCTGAAACATTTTTAAGAGTAAGCTGCATTAAAGAGAGTGGATGGGTTCAGAAATCAATTTCTTTAGGGACTGCCACCTTTGCTGACTGATTCCTGTGACTCCAAGTGTCCACCTGATGCCTGGACATCCAGGCCATCACCCATGCACTCAAAGAGCCTGTGGGTGCCAAAGATTTACCATTGGTTTGGACCAAGCTGGCAGTTGGCATCCAGTTGGGATGTACATTAAGTAAGAGGGAGGGGAGTTTACTGTTAGCCAAACTGGATCCTTGGGACCAGGCTAGCATTGGATTTCAACTTGCAGGGACCGATCCAGGATCTGTTCAGGACCAGTACGACTTTGACCCTGTCCAGCCGTATGACNTGCCATTTCCTTCTCCAGGAGATCTTCCTGACTCAGGGATTGAACCCATGTCTCTTATGTCTTCCGCATTGGCAGGCGGGTTCTTTACCACTAGCGCCACCTGGGAAGTCTAATAGGCATAGGAAATCCATTTGCTTCTTTGAGAGGGACCAAAGTCACATGCATCTCAAGTATCAATGTTTCTGTATCTGACTTAGGGAAGAGACGTAGGGGCAAGCTCATGAAGCTTGCAGGTGGTTGGATCCTATGGTCAAGTGAGAGGGCTTTGCTACAGGATGAAGGATGGAGTCCTCTTCCCTTCCTCATATACCTACAGTCTTCCTGATCACAGATCTGAGTGGTCCATATAGAAGGGATGAATTCTCCTAAATGTGCATCCACAGTCTGCATATATGTGGATATATATGCAGGACATATATAGTTCTCTGCTAGCACTTTGAATCTGACAGTCTGTACCACATAAATACCTATGAGAGCTCTTGTTAGCTCCTATTGTTCCATTAGGTTTGCAGGGGCAGAAGGATGCTTTTAGAATATTATTTTGAATTCTATGGAGCATATGTCCTCTCTATATTCCAGTCACTTTGATCTTAATGGGACACAGAAGATAGAAGAAGGGTCTTAAGATGCTATCTCAAAATCCTGGGTAATGGGACTTCCCTGGTGGTCCAATGGCTAAAACTCCAAGCTCCTAAGGTAGAGGGCTCAGGTTCGATCCCTGGTCAGGGAACTAGATTCCACATGCTGCAGCTAAGAGTTCACATGCCACAACTAAAGATCCTGTGTGCCACGACTAAGACCTGGTCCGGCCAAATAAATACATAAATCTAAAAAAAAAAAATCTTGGGTGAGGAGCTCATTTCCTCATAACCTCTCATGGAGTAGAAATTAATTATTTGGGATCCCAGAGACGGGGAAGTCAGCAAGAAGGACTTCTGTGGGTCGGACTGGGAGGGAGTCGGAATAAGCAATGACCTGGGAGAAAAATGACTTCTCCCTGGACAGGCGATGTGGCCTCCAGGATGACATCACTATTCTCACAGAGACACTGAAGGCCAAGTGTAATTTTCTGGGCTCGCTACATCTGGAGTGTGTCTCATTCCTCTCTGCTCTGGCTGATTAGATTTTATTTTCTCTAAGGAATCCAAATGACTTCATAAGAGAATACTGTCTGGGAAGACAACACAAGAATCAGCATTCACCTTCTGTTTAGAACAGGCTGAATGGAAATAAGAATAGAGACGATTACCCTCATTAGTCTAAGATGAAGCTCAGTTGTCAGGCCTACAGTGCAGGTCTGCTAAGGTCCAATGGATGAAAAACCAAAAAGGGAAGAATCTTACTGTCGAGCTGACCAATCACTTTTTAAAGAGACTGCAGTACTCTTTTGTGTTTGTTTTGTAAGAGCCTGAACAGAAGGAAGGCGTCATACTGTTAAAGAGTTTTGTGGGCCCTATGTTCCAAAATAACTTTGCTAAGTGTTTAGTTGTGCCTCCATTCAAAGAAAGAGAAAGAAAAAAAAATCTGGCTTAGTTTTTATATCTGCCCCTGCAGTTTGTATAACCCATATAAAATAAAAATCTATATGTTACAAAATAGGATTTCTTTTTAATATATATATTTTCCTTTTGTAAAATTATATGTATTTAAATACACTTGATATGTTACTATAGGTAAATTAGAAATTTTTTTCTAATACTATGAAAAAGGCAAGAGTTTTTCTTTTTTAATTGTCAACATATATTTTATATTTACTTTATCCTTTTCACTGTACCCCAGAGAACCTTTTATGATTCAGGGGCAATTTGGCACTATTCAATCCTACTACTCTGACTTGAAAATAAAGTTTGATTTGCACACTATATTAAAAGTAAGGGAAATATTTATAACAATTGTAAGCTTTTCCTTATTGATTAGAACACAGCCTTTTGTCACTAATTATTACAGAGGTGTTCTAAACTTAAGAAACGGTTTTTAAAAGGAATAATGTTTGTTAGTTTTTGATTTTTAAACTGTACTCTACTCTGACACCACAATATAGAAATAGATTTACTTTGGAACAAACTACAAATACATTTACATGGTTTGTGACAGCTTAATTGTCTACCTAGAGAATTGAAACAGCTTAGTGAGCTAGGTTATTATAAATCTTGTCCAAGGCGTTCTATTTCTTCAATCAGGAAGTCAATGTCTTGGTGAGTTGCTGCGGGGTTTGAGATGACCATGCGGAAGAAGTTGACCTTGTCGCCCAAGGGCTGGTAGCTCACCATTGTGGTCCCCTGCTCCATCATCCTGGCTTTAATCACAGGAGCCACCTGCAGGAGAGATGAGACCACTGCGATGACTGCTTCTCCCAGGGATTCTTCCTATTATCAAAGAATCCAGTGCCAAGTAGCATTTTCAGTCTTTAACTGAACAATCTGTTTTCCCTTAAAGGAACTGCTCACACTTTTTATAAGAACAGAGGGCTAGAACAGTTTAATACATCCAAGATCTCAAAGGTGCTGAAAGGAACAATCAGTGGTGGGCTAACAGGAGCTTGACATCTTATTGTTGACTTTCTACTTTTTATTGTGTGACAACAGGAAGAATCTGATGGTGGTTACAAGCATAAAGAGTTTAGCAATACAACATTTGGGGGACTTTTTAATCCTTCAGTAAGTATAAAAACATTGGAAGTAAGACAAAATTCAGAGACTGGATACCACTATCAAGTGATGTGTGAAAATAGGCAGATTTTTGAGATCTTAAAGCAATTTTCATTCTTGAGATCCTAAAGCTTCCTAGTTTGAAAAAACACTTTTTGTTTTATATCAGAGTATAGCCGATTAACAATGTTGTGATAGCTTGAGATGGACAGCAAAGGGACCCAGCCACACGGATACATATATCCATTCTCCCCAAAACGTCCCTTCCATCCAGGCTGCCACATAACGTTGAGTAGAGTTCTCTGTGCTATACAGTTGTTGATTACCCATTTTAAATACAGCAGTGTGTACCTGTCCATTCCAAACTCCCTAACTATCCTATCCCCCAACTTTCCCCCTGGCAACCACAGGTTCCTTCTCTAAGTCTGTGAGTCTGTATCTGTTTTGTAAATAAGTTCATTTGTATAATTTCATTTTAGATTCCTCAGTTCATAAGATGATTTGAAATATATTTCCTAATAGTGATGAAGAATCAGCTGAGGCAAAAAGCTGCACCCACAAGGATTTAACATTATGGAATTGGATCACAGACAAGATTTCACCACATTTATGCCCGATGGATCATTACAGCCCTTGGTCTTCTATTGTGTGTGAAATTAAGATAAAATGTGAGTGAGTGAAGTCGCTCAGTCATGTCCAACTCTTTGCGACCCCATGGACTATATAGCTCACCAGGCTCCTCCATCCATGGAATTTTCTGGGCAAGAATACTGGAGTGGGTTGCCATTTCCTTCTCCAGGGGATCTAAATGCTTTAGTTCAGCACAAATGCCTTTTTGTCACCAGTTCTGAGGACTCAGCTCCCAGGGCTCACCCAAATGAATCTGCAACTCTGATAAGACCTCCTTATTCCATATCCCTTGGTTGTACTGCACATATTTTATCCCTTCACATCGTCCTCAGTCTCACCATGTCATATGTGTTCTTTTTGCTTAGAATCCCTTCTCTTCCAGTTTGCCTCCTACAAAGATTCCAAGGCTCCACAACAGTCCTACACCCACGAGGAAGCCTTTCCTGACTTCTGTAATCCACTAGCACATTTTCTCTAAGTACATGATCCTTAGCCATAGAGTCTGTCTATATTTTAATTCCTATCACCCCCTCACTTATGTGAAAATATACCTCATCTTTGTACCCAACTGTAAGCTCCTATAGGGCAAGGATGGGGTCTTTCACTTCCTTTATCAGCACAACACTGTTTGCACCTGGAGGGCTCCCTGAGTCCTTATTGACTGTAAAGAGTGTCATCAGAGGAACAGCTCCCAGGATGAGGCATACGTTTTAAATTATCTCCAACTATATGCAGGACCTGTCCACATATTTTACCACTGGAGTTTGTAAATATGACATTGATCTTTTGGTTCATGGCTGCACATACGTAACCAGGGATGTAGATATCAGGGAAGCTTTAGGCTTATGCCAGATCTTTATAGTCAGCAACTCAGTTCAATATGGGAACCATGCCCTCTATCACAGTTGCATTTGTCTTACATGAAGGATAGATTCGAAGGGAATGGAGTTATGAACATGTGACTTTTGGATATCAACACTTACGTGACCACTGGTTTGCAATGAGGTTTTAATCCTCAAAGTACTTGGTGTGAACAATCAACATGGCTCCTCAAGAGGATCAGCAGCAGTTTTGTTTTCTACCCATTTCTGAGGCCTGGAGTCTCTTCCACATTGTAACTGAGCACCAGTTTCTCTTGGCAGATCAGCAATTTCAGCAGACTCCCGCTGAGTTGTGAAGCCAGGAAAGGTATGACCTAGTGCTTATTTTCAGCCCTCATAAATATGCTCTCAGAACACAGAAGCAGCTGAGTTGTTCAAAGTCTGGACAGACCAGTTCTGTGTGTCCTGGCTCTGCAGGAAGCCACAGAGGGCAGGGGACCTGTGACCATGGCTGAAGATAGATATTCCCTAAAGACATGCACATCTGTCAAGGATGATAAGGACATAAAAGGCCCGTTATACACGCTGAGGTCCAGATCAGAGGAGCGCGAGTTCTTACCTTGGAGAGGCGGCTCAGTCTCTCTTCATTGTTGTCCAGGACACGCAAGCTCGGAGGTACATACCAGAAGCAGACGTTGGTGTGCTGAGGCTATGAAGAGGAGAGTAAAATTCATGCTCGGTTCATGGCTGCACATACGTAACCAGGGATGTAGATATCAGGGAAGCAAGTTTGAACATTTCAAGAATTTGAAAATTTGAAATTTCCAAAATTGAAAATTCCAAATTTCAAATCTGTTCTGCAGCTTCTATATACAATACTACTTTTAAACCTCCAATCACCTTTGAACTGTCTGACTTTCACACCATTGTACAATATTTGTGTGTGTGAGAGACAGTTGGATTTATACTTCTGTTCTAAATGGTTACCCCCTCCCCACTGCTTCTCCTTTGTCATGGTCTCACTTACTTGGACAGTACATTCTTAACTTCAAAAAATACCACTGAGAAGAGTTGGAATGGGGACTTCCCTGGTGGTCCAGTTTCTAAGAATTTGCGTTCCCAATGCAGGGGTCCCAGGTTCAATCCCTGTTTAGGGGACTAGATCCCACATGCTGCAACTAGACCTGGTGCAGCCAAATAAATACATAAATAAAATATTTTTAAAAACCACGAAGAGTTAGAATGGACTAAACTTTGGGCGGCGGGGCGGGGGGGCACTGTAGAAATCAGAATACACACCTTTCCATCAAACACCATTTCATAACCTTCTCGGTTTTTGATGATATTGTATAAATACTCCGCCAGCTCCAAACACTTATCAATATGTGCTTCAAACCCGGTGGTCCCCTACGTGAGAGAATAAGAGAGTTTAGCAGTTAAGCTGAGGAAGGTGGGTGAGCTCTCAGGTGAGATGAGGGGATGCATCTCTCTGGACACTGGTGGTCTTTCGGGCCCTTTGGCCTCTGCTCTGCGCCAGCACTTTGCTTACACGAGACCATGTGTCTAGAGGCTTTTCTGACAATTATTCCTCCTTTCATGCTGTCCACATCAGATGCCCCTGTTCCCTTTCATGTCATCACAGCTCTCCACAGCAGGATCCTTTTCTTTCAGAGCCTCTATTCCCCAGCCAATTATTTTGATTACTCGAGGGGAAATTTTACAACTGCCACTCAGAGGAGTAATTATGGAAGTCATTAATGACAGGAGGGCTGGCTATTCTTTTCCTGCAGATAAAAAGCATCATCAGAGACTGCCCCTCCCCCTCCAGGATATCTGCTGAGTCTCTGCCCATCAGGTGAATTTGCCATTTCCAGATCCCACTTTTGTTCACCAATGTACCCCCATTATAGAGCAAATAGGGTAGGTGCTCAATGAATATGTGCTGGACAAAAGAATCACTGACTCTTGAGAGGCACACAGATGCTCTATTAGCCTGTCATTTTGCAAAGCTTATTAGATTTCCCCTTTGGGGATAAATGGGGCTTCCCTGGAGGCTCAGGTAGTAAAGAATCTGCCTGCAATGAGGAAGGCCCAGATTTGATCCCAGAGTCGGGAAGATCCCCTGGAGAAGGGAATGGCTACCCACTTCAGTATTCTTGCCTGAAAAATTCCCTGGACAGAGGAGCCTGGCGGGCTACAGTCCATGGGGTCTCAAAGAGTCGGACATGACTGAGCGAATAACACTTGGGGATAAATGACTCCTATGTCTGTAATGGGTGAACATTGTCACAGAGGTCTTTTACTTTCCAGCTGCTGGAATCCCAGGATCTGGACTTGTGAAAAACAACACGACAGCCTTGGACTACAAAGGTTTCACTGACAACGGGACACACTAGGGCAGCGGTCCCAACATTTTTGGCACCAGGGACTGGTTTCATGGAAGACAGTTTTCCACAGACCTGGGGTGGGGAGAAGGCTTCAGGATGATTCAGGCACATTACATTTACTGTGCACTTTACTTCTGTTATTATTACATCAGCTCCACCTCAGATCATCCGGTATTAGATCCTGGAGGTTGGGGACCCCAACACCAGGGAATTACTTTTCACACGGCTTTACTCCTAACTCCACTGGTATGTATGGAGTACTGCAGGAAAGCTTAGAGAAACAGCAAATGCTCGTCCCAGGAACTCTGAGAACAGACCTACCAGTGATTAATCCAACCTGGAATCCAGAGGAAGTAATAATGGAGATAAGATGGGCCCACTTTCCTGTTAACACACAGTCTCATCATCTCATCTAAAAGGGGGATCTAGCAGAACGATGACTTGTAGCATCTGAAACATTTTTAAGAGTAAGCTGCATTAAAGAGAGTGGATGGGTTCAGAAATCCATTTCTTTAGGGACTGCCACCTTTGCTGACTGATTCCTGTGACTCCAAGTGTCCACCTGATGCCTGGACATCCAGGCCATCACCCATGCACTCAAAGAGCCTGTGGGTGCCAAAGATTTACCATTGGTTTGGACCAAGCTGGCAGTTGGCATCCAGTTGGGATGTACATTAAGTAAGAGGGAGGGGAGTTTACTGTTAGCCAAACTAGATCCTTGGGACCAGGCTAGCACTGGATTTCAACTTGCAGGGACCGATCCAGGATCTGTTCAGGACCAGTACGACTCTGACCCTGTCCAGCCGTATGACCTTGGATAACTTTTCTGGTCACATGGGAATGATGGTACCTGTACTATTTCCCACACAGAGACATAGCGAGGTGAAATGAATGCTCTGAAAATGACTGTGAGCAAGGTGAAATGAACGCTCTGAAAATGAGTGTGATTGTACCATAAAAGAGTGGGGTTACCACAGACAGGATGGGAGTTCTCTAGCCCTGCTAGTCTGGGAGTCCACTCTGGCTAAGCTCAGGAGTAATCCATCTGCCCCCTTGAGATGAAGGCTGACACATCAGGGGACTCTGGGGTTCCTCCTTTCAAATTGGGTATTCATGAGATTAAGATCTACATTTTATTTTCAAGGTTTTGTAGGTTTTTAGGAGATTCTCCAAAATTCATTCTATTAATATCAAATGCTTGTTGAATCATTACAGACCACACAGCTCTTTCTGTGAGAATGATAAAGGCATCTACAAAGCCTTATCAGGCAATGCCTCTCCATGACCCAAATCACTGGGAAGGAAGCTGAAAGCTCAGATGACCACTTCTGGGTTGACGGCAGGTTCCCAGTGTCAGGGCTACGCTGAAGGAGGTTCAGGAGAAAGATGTTTTATCTTATCCCTCATCCTTACGCACTCATAATGGGTTGGGATGGACCCACTCGGGCCTTCTTACTTCTCATCTGAATGGTAACATCCTAATTCTTCAGTCAGCTGAGATGCTTCACTAGCTCAGCAATTGCCCTTCAGCCCCTGCCTGACCATCTTCCTGGGATGTCCTTTCTACCGGCTCTGCTGGTCGGGGTCTTAGTTATTCTATCCATCCTGTTCACAAGCAACCTCAAAGGTCCGTTCTTGATAAATCATCCTTGGCTCTCAAATGAGGACTGAGCTCTCCACTCTTTAACTCTTCAAGGTGTGTCTGTGTTTCTCTTATAACCAGTTGTGTTCTACTTTTTTAAAAAATGTTTATTGGAGTATGTACTATGCTGTGCTTTGTCACGCAGTCACGTCCAACCTTGCAACCCCATGAGGATCCTCTGTCCGTGGGGATTCTGTAGGCAAAAATACTGGAGGGGGTTGCCATGACCTCCTCCAGGGGATCTTCCCAACCCAGGGATCGAACCGAGGTCTCCCACTTTGCGGGCAGATTCTTTACCATCTGAGCCACCAGGGAAGCCCTTATTGGCGTTCAGTTGATTTATAATGCTGTGTTAATTTCAGGTGTACAGCAAAGTGACTCAGTTGTGTGTTGTTGTTTAGTTGCTAAGTTGTGTCAGATTCTTTTGTGACCCCATGAACTGTAGCCCACCAGGCTCCTCTGTTATTGGGATTTCCCAGGCCAGAATACTGGAATGGGTAGCCATTCCCTTCTCCAGGGGATCTTCCTGACTGAAAGATTGAATCCGGGTCTTCCGAAGTGGCAGGCAGATTCTTCACCACAGAGTCATTGGTTATACATATACATATATCTACTTTCATTTTTAAGATTCTTTTCCTACATAGGCCGTTACAGAGAACTGAGCACTGTGCTGTATAGTATGTTCTTATTAGTTATCTATTTCATACCTAATAGTATGTCAATCCCGATCTCCCAGTTGGTGTTCTGTCTTTTATGATGGTCATTGGTGAATTTCTCTTTCCTGCCTGGAAACTGTAGCCCCTGATCTCATTCAGCAACAGATGCTCAGTAGCCACTTATGAAAAAAATTAATATTTTAGAGAGAAAGGGAACATTCACTCACTCAGTAAGGAGGGCCAGACATCCATTTCCCTTTAATAGTTTCTCCTGGTTTCTTTTTTCCCTCAGCCATTTGCCAGTCCCACTGTTATCTACACTTTAATTATGGAGGTCAATCAGAAAACTATGCATAATCACATACAAACAACAAGATTTACAGTAAAAACTCAGCAGTTACATATTAAGCCATCACTGGAGGCCTAAAAAAAGGGATTCCTTTTAAGATTTTTTTTCTTTTTTTCTATCTACACAGAGTTTTAACAGAAGTAATCTATCAAGATGAAAAATAAGTTCTAGGATTCTCTAATAAAATGAAAGACAAAATAAAAGTTTACCCAATAAGAACAGAATTGACAGACACAGTGTCTTTGCCAGTGAAAAGCTTACAAATCATGTCACCATCCAGAGTACCTTCTAGCATTCCACATCAGGAGGCTCAATTTTTATTTTTTTTTTGGCATTAATTTGCTCCAATCAACTTGTCTTGGATTTAATACGACAGTTGTCTTCAGTGCATTTAGCTCCATTTGTTATTAACAGGTGCAAGAATAGGAATTTATACTTAGATGACTCTTTTCCCACGGTTTATCTTACTAAGGAGAAAATGTGGATTCACTGGAACATTGTCTTCTCCAGGTTTAATGTCATATTCCTTCTCTTCCTCTTCATTATTGTTTTTGCAAAAGCAAAACAGAATGACATGGTCAACTCTCTCATGGTTCTTCTTAGGGAGAGTGACTTCTCCTGCCCTGGCTGGCGTTATGACAGAGTTAGGCATATCAGAGGGTGCTTATCCTTGATCTGGGTTGTAGGACTGTGATTATTACTTTAATAGCTGTTATCATTTCATTTTTAAAAAAACGCAACTTTAAGTTGAAAACCAAATGGATGTTTCTGTCATTTAGATGTCTAGATACTTAGGGCTTTGTGTAAGGAATTAAAAAATAGGTGTCCCTCTCCTCTAAGTAATTCAAGTTCTTTTTTGAAGTTCTTTACTATAGTCTCTTTCTGTGTTTTACACAGAAACAACATGTTGACTTTCATTAATTTTAAAGAGTTATCCACATGTCTTCATTTCTGTTCACATCTTACACATGGATGTTAGAAAATGAATTATTCTTTTACACAAAGATGATGTACAAGAACTAATGAAACTATTTTAAATTCTGAATGATGATAATGAACTAATTTTCAATGCAAAACATATGTGTCCGTAAGTTATGAAGCCACTGTGACTTCTCTCTCTATCTCTCTTTTTATCCCCTCCTCTGGTGCCCGTATCTCAGCCCTTTAGAAACTGGATCCTCTGCCTTTATTTCAAGCTTCACTGGTCCTGCTCTTGAGTTCACACCTGATGTCTTCCGCGTGATTTCTCTGAGAACCAGCCGGCTGCACCAAGCTGGCAGGGAGGCTTCCGATGGAAAAGAAGCAGCAGGATCCGATGAACCATGTCAGATACATTTTTGTGTAAATATAGCTAATGATCATCATCTTAATAAAAACACCAGGGGAACAAGAGACAAAAAGAGGGACACTGAACAATATTTAGAGACCAAGCTTTCCTCAACTTCCTAGCTGATGTTTACCTCTGTCATTTTATCATTCCCACCAATCAAGGAAATGAAACGCCTGCTCATTTGAAAACAGCCTGAGAGTACACCAATAAGTCTACATTCTTTATGGATGTATTATTGCCAAATGAAAGTGTCATTGCCAACAGAGTGAGTCTCGACTTGGGCAGTGGGGACCAGATACCTGTCCTTGTCAGGCGCTCAACTTTCAAAAGAGGAAGGAGTCCCCTGCCCAGCTCAGGGGCTTTGAGCCCACTCATCACACACCTTTATGGGGCAATAAGTCACCCTGGGCCTCACTCCAGGTGGCTGTCTTGTACTTAGCAATACTTAAAGAAAACTCAGTCAGGCCAAATAACATGATGGAGGTTTGCTGGAAGACCATATAGTCCATCCATCCCTGGAAACCAGCTAAGAATTTTTGTGCATTAAGCAAGACCATCTTTCTAGTTAAACTGCCTTTTTCCAGGATGGGTTTAAAGAAGATTCCATACAATATTAAGTTGGTCAAAAAGTTAGTTTCAATTTTTCCATCAGATGTTATAGAAAAGCCTGAATGAACATTTTGGCCAACTCAATAGATGTCGACTGTTTCACTCCTAAGTCTCCTCTTTTTCTTACTAGCCATCCGCCTGTTTGAACTGTTTAAGGAAATTCAGTTTGCTTAAACACCAGCATATGGACTGGGTGCTGTGGACCTGGTCCATAGCTCATTCTATAGACCTGACGAAGGAGCCATTCTCCTCCTGACGAAGGAGCCAATCTCATCCAGCTGACCAAGTCATTTGCTTGTTTCTATGGGGCTGACCCTGTCACCTCTTTGTGTAAGATACTTAGAAATCTGAGAGCCAGATGTCCCTGGGGGTCCAGTGGTTAAGAAACCACCTGCTAATCCACAGGACACAGGTTCTATCCATGGTTGGGGAAGATCCCACATGCCTCAGGGCAACTAAGCCTGTGTGCAGCGTGACTACTGTAGTCCATGAGCCTAGAGCCCATGCTCTGCAATAAGAGAAGCCATCACAATGAGAAGGCTGTGCGCTGCAGCTAGAGAATAGTCCCTGCTCACTGCAGCTAGAGAAGGCCCACGCACAGAAACAAAGTCCTAGCACAGTCTAGATAAATATATAAAATAACTAAATATTAAAGGAAAGAAAGCTGAGAGTCAAATTTGTGGACCATTTCCCAAACACACTGGACCTAGGGCTCACCAGCTTCCCTCTCATCTCTCCCTTTGTCATGTTTCCCGCACATACTCTTTTAACAGTTGGACTTTTCTAGCAGTTGGGTTTTTCCAGCATGTCCTCACTGGCTCTAGCCATTGCCTCCTGTGGGAGATAAATGAAACCAGGTGGAAAGTCACCAAGCTGTGACATTTAAGTTAGAAATCTGGTCAAAGTGAAAACTAAAATCTTTGACCTTCCCAGCCTGCTTACATTTAACCACACATGTGTGCTCTTGGAAGCTATAATTAGGTCCAGCCAGTAGCATACAACATTAGTTACAGAGTTCCATGTCTGAGAGAGGGGTGATCATCCACAGTTAAATTCTGAGGCAAATAGAGAAACCAAACTAAAGGAGGTCACTAGGAAGTTCCAGGGTTTTTGAAAAAAGCTTTATAACTAGAGGTTACTCTATGAAATGACAAAAACAAGCTATCATGCTGACTTTTTCCTTCCCTTTTTTGTTCTCCAAACAAAAAGTCTACATTTAACCTACCCAAATGATCAATCACTGGGTAAAAACCAAGAGCTGGGACAAGAACAGCAGTGAAACACCTCTTAGGAACCCAGAGAGTCTGCTGTATAAAGCAACATGGATTGGTTTTTTTAGATAAATGAGCATTAGAAGCAATTTGGCTTAAACAAAAAACAGCAAACACACAACAGATTTCTTATATTTCTGCCCATGTAGAATGCAGACTAACCAGATCTAGGATTCAGGAAACTTAGTCTTGAGTAAGTAATTTTCAATTTGGAAGTCAATTTTTGACAAGTCCCAACAAGGGTCACCAGATACAGTGTCTGTTTTTAGTTGCCATTCTACCAATTCTGGGGTGCTCACCTTTGCCCTCCACATTAGCCAGAGTTTAAAAACATCAACGTGGCGTCCGCACTGCAAGGCCTTGTCTCCAGTGTCGTAGGACAGGTCATAGTGTTTATCTTGTTGGAAGAGGTAGGAGGCATGCATCTGGTTGCAACTCTGCATCAATCCCTAGAAGAGAAGAGAAAAGCTAGGAAACCCTGTGCTTAGTCGCTCAGTCATGTCTGACTCTTTGTGATCCCATGGTCTGTAGCCAGCCAGCCTCCTCTGTCCTTTGGGATTCTCCAGGCAAGAATACTGGAGTGGGTTGCCATGCCATCCTCCAGGGGATCTTCCTGACCCAGGTCTCCTGTGTTGCAGGCAGATTTTTTTACTATCTTAGTCAACAGGAAAGCCCTTAGGAAACTCTCTACTGACTTTATAATGTGTTCTATTGGGTTTACATTGTGATGGAAATTATTAAGAAAAATATATAAGAAAGAGGAGCCGAATATCCTAGAGAAAAAAAACAGTAAGAATCAAAAGAGAAAAAAAGTGAGACAAGTATCTGAGCAGGATAGACTCTTGCGATAGGTCAGTTCTCTGGGGAAAAATGGCTTAGGGTCAGCTATTACCAGAGGTTAACATCAGGGCATATTTATACTTTTGCTCTCCTTTTTAACAGAAAGCATTTGTCTTTTTTTTTTTTCAATTTGTTGATTATTTCTGCTTAAGCTTCACAACATCCTTCATTGTGGCTGGTTATTAATAATTCCCATCTTACAGATGAGACTGAACGTCAAAAACTTTATGTCAGCTGCTCTGTATCTTTTACCTAGAAATGGAACAGTTGGGATGTAAATCCAGCTCAGGCGAATTTCAGTGAGAAGGCGTTTTTTTAAAAAATCACAATCAGAGTATAATGTTCATTGAGAGGTTGTCCTGATGTTCTGGTTTTGCTTAATAAAATTATTTTGAAAACTCTTTGGTTTTATAAAATATCATTAGTGTGGTTCTCCTACTGTTTCATTCATATTGAGGTCAAGTACCTTATCATTTAGCTGTAAGGGTTTGAGTTCTTTATGAAAAGCACAGTTTTTAGGACAATTCATTGTGGTAGTGGTGGTTTAGTTATTAAGTCGTATCCAACTCTTTGCAACCCCATGGACTGTAGACTGTCAGGCTCCTCTGTCCATGGGATTTCCCAGGCAAGAATACTGGAGTGTGTTACCATTTCCTCTTACAGGGGATCTTCCTGACCCAGGGGTGAAACCTCCATTACCTGCTTGGCAGGAGGATTCTTTATCAGTGAGTCACCTGGGAAACCCAGTACAATTCATTGCTATTACCTTAAGATGCTAAAATCTAAAAAATAAAGACATTGGTACTCTGAGGTTTTCAAAATAGTGACTCTTTCAGATGTCATGCTCCTCTCCCAAGAGGGATTAGAGTTTGGGCACTGTGTTTTCATGCTCACTTGCTTATGGTAGTTACAGTGGAAAGTTTCGTTGTCAATGACCATTAATTTACCCTGGCACCACAAGCTAACTATGGAAAATGGGTGGCGAAGTGACTGAACTATTTCAAAGACCAGTGAATGAATCATGTTCTCTGACTGAAACAGCACGGTCAGCCTCCTTACCACACTGCAATTTGTCACGAACCACAGGAAGTCTTTGACGCTTTGGTTATCTACAGTGTAATTGTAATTTTACAGAAAATTTGGCATTGACTTTTTCCCTTTGTGACTCATGACAAGAGAAGAAAAGACTAAACTGTGATCACTTGGTTGAAGTTAGAAGTGAGAGCCCCTTTTGAAAGTTCTCCAAACTAAAACGAAATGCAGCTAAAATTTGGTCTAGATCCTGAACGACCAGACTTAGGTCCCCAGATGGTAATAACAGATTTGGCCTCAGTCTTGTAGCCTGGACATCATATTCAGCGGAATTCATTAAGTTATTTGTTTGAGAGTGGGAGAAATTCAATACAATGTAATTTTAATAGAGCAGTAGAATAGGACTCGAAAGCCAGTAAGACTAAAAATTGGTGAATCTATTTTGTTTCATGGTCCCAGAAACTTGGCACCATTTTTCTCCCAGTCATGCAATCTCATGGCTAGGTACCTTCAATCCTATGGGAGACCACCCAGGGAGTGTGGAATCATGGATAGGCCAGACCAGTTTCTACTGGGATAGGAAAAGTAACTCAGAGCACATGACTTCTAAAAGGTAAGACAGCACCAGTCTCCTTGTACAAAAGGACAAGTAGAAGTGAGATAAAAAGGGGAGATCACATTCTGATTCTGAGCCACTATATTCCAAACTTTAAAATAAATGAATAGCTTATGGCTGTAAAAGAGTGGTTGTCAAAAAAATTCCCTTGATCAAATAAACTTCAGAAACCGTCATAAATATCATTTTTTTCAGATATTTATAAAATATATCAGCAATAAAAGGTTCAGATACTCCCTGAAATTATGAAACTTGTTTTCAACTCTTTAAGCTAATATATTCCAAGCTGTTTTTGAAAACCAAGAACTCTCTTATCACAGAATATCATCTGATAGCATGGTATTATTCCTTGGACCTCTATAAAAGAAATGTTATGAACTCTTGGATTTCAAAGGGATCCTAGAGCTGTTCATCTATTGCTTCCCCCTTCTTCTTTTTTGGTCATTTCACGAGGCATGTGGGACCTTAGTTCCAAGAAATTGAAACCTTGCCCCTTGCAGTGGAAGCATGGAGTCTTAACCCTGGACCTCCAGGTCAGTCCCTATTCCTGCCCCTTCTATCTTTCCAAACTCTTTCTAACAAGTGCTTGTCCAATCTCCATTCAGTCAGCTCCCCTGAGGATGAATTTATTCCTACATAAGTCATTCATTACCTGTTGGGCAGCTTAATTTTTAGAAAAACATTCCTTTTACTGACCCCAAGTCAGACTTCAAATCATGGTTATTGTGATTTTGTCATCAAAGCCGGACCAGCCAATGTGACTAACTCAGCTCCCTAAAGCCTTAAATAAAAAACAAATCTCTTCAACCTGAGTCATTTATGTTGTGAAGGCTGCTTTCTTCTCAGCCCTTTAAGTTAAACCTTTTCTAGCTTAGATTAAACATCTTTAGTTCTTTCAACTACCTCTGTTCATGTTGATTAATGTTCCTCACTATTGGAGGTCTTGCTTGATGGGGTCTCCTATACGATTAGATGCTAACCTGAGCAAACCACTCCAAGCGTGGTTTAATCAGAGGCCAGTGAGGGACTGCCACCTCCCTTACACTGAAACTCCACTTCTTTCAATCCCATGACTAATTTTTGAATGGTATTTCTCTCTTGACCCACTGTTGACCCTGCAGCTGAGTATAACCCAAAGTCCTATGCCTTTTTCACAAGCACAATAATTCAGCCACACATGGAACATGACTGTCTCATCTAGTCAGAATATAACCATCTTATATTTGGACATAAGAGCAGGACCTTACAGCTATCCTCATTCACAATTTCTCCTACTGTGGATGTGGCTCACTGTTCCATTCTGTAAAATGGTCTTAGCTTTGTCACTGCACACATTACTCTATCCAACCCCAACTGCAGATGTGGCCACGAGTGAAGAAAGACATACCTCTTCTCTAACCAGGAGAGCAGAGCACTGCAAAGGAACGCCCATCATCTTATGCGGATTCCAGGTCACAGAGTTGGCCCTAAAGGAAACAAATCAGGTGAAGAGGGTGGCACCCATGACTGGCTCAAACGACCCCCTGTGAGGGCTCAGAGTGCTTGGCACTGTTTCTCAGACTCCAGCATGATGTTAATTTACAAAATAAGAGGAGGACCCTTCAAAATCTACAACCTTTCCTTTGTCTACAAAGAGAGCAGGTGAAGGCTGGTCTCTCTCTCCAGCTCCATGGTGGTCTGAGAGCTCTGAGTGACTGGGGCCAGCCCATCCAGGGTCCTTCCTTTGGCCACCACTGAGCAGGGCGCCAGGGGGTCCCCCATGTGCCTTCAGTCTTCCTGCCTCTGACCCAACTGTAGTGGCCTGGAGCTCAGAGCAATGGCTCATTCTGCTGCCAAATTGTGTTCTTTTCCCAGTCTAGTTCCTCCTTCTTTCCACTCAATTGATGACTAAGTGTTTCAAATGTGTTCTTTTACAACAGCTAGCTCATATCCTGCTTCCATCTCTTCTCTCATCCAGAGATATCCTTCTGGACTGCAAGGAAGATACCCTGTGGCTCCCATGGCAGCTTTCAGCCTATTTGTTCCAGCATCCTTGGTAAGCAGGATACTCTCTCACCAGCCACAGTGATGCTCAGCTCAGGGGGTTATGCAGTTTGAAACTCCTAAACCACAGTCCTGGTTCAGAGTCCTTTAATAATAAAAATTGTTATTATTATTATTATTATTATTATTTTAATCTGGATATACTGTCTTAGCTGATGTTTGGTTTCCATTTCCTCCTCCACCGGGTACCATAGTTATTTTCTAGTTCTGTTTACAGCTCTCTCCTCTTCCTTTTGCCTCCAGCCTAAGTTCCAAACTGTGGGGTATGGCTCACGGTGTTCCCACACTAGATCCCAGGCTATGCGCCTAGTCTGGAGTCCTGTCAGTTTCCTCAACCATTTTTCATCACACCAAAGTCTGTTTCGTTCTCAGAAAATTCTAGTCGCAGCGGCTCCTCCACAGGGTTGAGCAGTACTGGCCCTCCTCCAGCTGAGTGACAGACGGGGCTCACCCCACTCCCAGCACTTAAGGTGCGAGGACCTTGGGAAGAAATGAGATGCCAGGGAAGATCCCATTCCTCTAGTTGATGAATGGCGGTCGGCAGCTGGCCAGTCAGGGAACACTTACTGGCCTGGGGATCTTATCTGAATCGATGAATAGTCTGGCTCACTGTCTGTCTGGTCTTTCTTTAGCTTTGACACTGGCTGTCAGATATATTGGAAGTGAGGAAGGAAGCCACGGTGGTTCATGGCCAGATGGGATGGCTATACTCCTGGACAGAGGACTCAAAGACTTCATGAATAATAAAGAAACAGGTCTTGAAAAGCTCCTTCTAGGAAAACAGCTCTTTGCTCTTTAGAATGAAACTGGAGTCAAGAAACCTGGGCTCTGAGCAGTAGGTAAATTTTGGTTAAGGGAGGGGAGCTCAGGAGCCAGACAGTCTGAGTTTGCATCCAGGTTCTATCACTTGCTAGCTGTGTGACCTTGAGCAGGTTACTTACCCTCTCTGTGCCTAGATTCCCTTGTCTATAAAAGGAGAATAATAGGAAATTGTTTGGGATCTCCTTGTGGTCCAGTGGTTAAGAATTCACCTTGCAATGCAGAGGATGTCGGTTCAATCTCTGGTCGGGGAAGTAAGATCCCACATACCATAGAGCAACTAAGTCTACGCGCTGCAACTACAGAGCCTGCGTGCAACAACTAGAGAGCCTGTTCACTGCAACAAAAGACCCTGTGTGCCACACGCGAAGAAGACTCAACGCAGTCAAATAACTAAATGTTAAAAAACAATAAATCATTTGGATAAAGTGCTTATAACCGCATCCAACACAATAAACAGTAAATAAGCCTAGCTCTTGCTACTAAGTTCAACTCTATCATTTAGAGCTTTGTGACCCTGGGCATATGTACACAGCCATTCAGTACTTTCTATATTATTCTATAGCTGGATGCCCAATACTGACAAAATGCAACTTTATCAGTAATGACACCAAATGGAGAAGAAAATAGCTGTTTTCCACGTTTCTGACTGAGGGTGTTTACTTCTACTCAGCAGCCCATTTGTCTTTTTAGACTAGAAGCTGTCAAGCCCCCCACCAACTGGTCCCTGAATTCTCCCAGAGGGGCTGCCTCATAAAAATGCAAAAAGATGCAGACAGTGATTCAACGACATGGTGTTATTTCACGTGAGAAATGTTGGCAATTTGTGAAAAGCAGCCTCAGGTTCATTTCAAAATGTTTTGCCTTGAGATGTTATTCTTCTGTGACTTTCAGTAAGTTTATAGAGAGTTGAGCCCCCTAGGGCTGTTGGGAGACATTTCTCAGTGCCCACCTGTGCATGCCAAGCTCAGAAGATCCCAAACGAACTGGTTAACTAGACCCTTCCTCATACTTCCAGATCTCTTCTCCCTCCTTTATTCTGGACCTCAATTCCTCACACCCCTTTTCCCCCATTTTCCTCCCAAGCATTCAGCTCTCAGACCTTAAGTGATGTGGTTTCATTCTCTTTCTTTCCTCTCCTATCACTCTTTGCAGGTTTTTTTTTTAAGTTCTGTATAAAGCACTTTATTCTGTAGTACTTTGGTGCTTGATTTGCATGTGTGTGTATATGGATGATATATAAGAATCACTCAGAAATTTTTCAGCATTCACATGCTAACTACATTTACTATTTCCTATGTGGCAGGTAATGCTCTAATTGATTCACATGGATTAATTTATCTAATCCATGTAGCCCTGTGATGTACACGCTGTCTTTGTACAAGTTTTATAGATGGAGCAACATCTTGTCCAAGAACACATAGCTAGCAAGTGGGATTCAAGCCATTGGTTGTCCACAGGGTCCTTGCTCTAACGGTGACCTAATGCTACAGGTATCCACTGAAAACCATGGAGAGTCTGAAATGTTTCCTTTTGGGGCGTGACTGGCATGATGCTGCTAAGTCGCTTCAGTCGTGTCCGACTCTGTGCAACACCGCAGTCGGCAGCCCACCAGGCTCCTCCATCCCTGGGATTTCCAGGCAAGAACACTGGAATGGGTTTCCCTTTCCTTCTCCAATGCATGCATGCATGCTAAGTCGATTCAGTCATGTCTGACTCTGTGCGACCCTGTGGGCAGCAGCCCACCAGGCTCCTCTGTCCCTGGGATTCTCCAGGCAAGAACACTGGAGTGGGTTGCTATTGCCTNGTTTCCCTTTCCTTCTCCAATGCATGCATGCATGCTAAGTCGATTCAGTCATGTCTGACTCTGTGCGACCCTGTGGGCAGCAGCCCACCAGGCTCCTCTGTCCCTGGGATTCTCCAGGCAAGAACACTGGAGTGGGTTGCTATTGCCTTCTCCAATCTGTTACCTAGATGCCAGTAAAAAATGGAAACGTCCTTGTGGTGGTTTAGTCACCAAGCCTTGTCCGACTCTTGTGAATATGCATGTTGAAAAACTTCCCCAGGCCGCTATGATATACTCCCAACACAATGGTGCTAGAATCTTGATGTAACATTTGAGAAAAGTGTTTTATATACGACAAGATCATGTTAGCTCGATGAAAGACATCTCCCCAAAAATGTCCCTCACTGTATTCAACACGATATGCAAAACTGTAAAATCTGTCAGGGAGGACATGCTCTGAAATTTTTAAAGGATTATTAACAGAAAATATAGCAAGGCAAAAAGAGCACTATATATAAATCGTATGTCAGCATTTTGTAACATCTGGCATTCTTAATGTAACTGGAGTGTGACTTTTCCATTGGATCGGCCAAAAGATTTGTTCAGGTTTTCCATAAGATGTTATAGAAAAACTCAAACGAACTTTCTGCCCAACCCAATACATACACACACACAAAATATTTCAGAAGGAAGTGAAGGAAGCAGAAGCACCGGCTCTTTAATAAATTACACCCGAAGAGCTGGTCTCTGATGACACATTCTGCCCCAGGAAGCAGCTCTCCTGGGTTCATCTCCTCCTTCCCCTCCACACCTGTTTCCTACCCTGAGCATCTCTCCCCTCCAATCCTCCTGCACCTGGTCCTCTGTGAAGTCCCAGGTAGCTCCTCCTCAGTCCTGGCCTCCACCTCCTCTTGAACCCAGTGTGGCCTTTCCAAAGCACGGGAAATGCCACTCCTCTCTTCAGTTCAGTCAGTTCAGTTCAGTTCAGTCACTCAGTTGTGTCCGACTCTTTGCGACCCCATGGACTGCAGCACGCCGGGCCTCCCTGTCCATCACCAACTCCCGGAGTTTACTCAAACTCATGTCCNGGCCACCTGATGTGAAGAACTGACTCATTGGAAAAGACCCTGATGCTGGGAAAGATTGAAGGCAGGAGGAGAAGGAGACAACAGAGGATGAGATGGTTGGATGGCATCACCGACTCGATGGACATGAGTTTGAGTAAACTCCAGGAGTTGGTGATATACAGGGAGGCCTGGCATGCTGCAGATCATGGGGTTGCAAAGAGTCAGACACGACTGAGCAACTGAACTGACTGACTGACTGAAGAGCTTTTTCAGGATCCCTCAAGAAATGTACACGAATGTCAAACCATCAGTGGTTTATTCAAACTTAAAGGTAGAGATCTGTAGTAGACCATTTTGGTTCAAACCTACTCCCTCTCTTTGACTAGCTATGTGACTTCAGGTAGGTCATTTAACCTCTCTCCATGCCTCAGATTTTAATCTATAAAATGAGGATGATAATAGGAACTTGAAAGTTTTGCTAAGCACCATAATACTTCTGGTATATTTCACACGCTGAGTTAGTCCCAGATCCATAAGCATTTTACCTCTAGAATAAAATCTGTGGGACCAAGAAAGGAAATTGTTTACAGAAGTCCCATGTGCTCAGCTGTGTCCAACTCTTTGTGGTCTCGTGGAATGTAGCCCACCAGGCCCCTCTCCCCATGGAATTTTCTAGGCAAGAATACTGGAGAGTAGGGTGCTATTTCCTACTCCGGGGGATCTTCCTGACCCAGGAATCAAACCTGTGTCTCTTGTGCCTCCTGCATTGGCAGGCAGATTCTTTACCACTAGCCCCACTTGGGAAGAAGTCATGGGAATGAATAGTCAAACTAAACCAAATGTGAGCATTTTGGCAAGCAACAAGGATAAATTTCTAGACAAATCTGAACTATAAAACAGGACCATCTTCCCAGGATGAAACCCTCAGACTGATATCAGATTGACTAACTTAGCTTCCAAACCCAGGCAGTGCTTTGGGACCCATGACACATACCTGTGCAATGTACACAGAGCTCAGCTCTCTGATGACGTGGCTTTAATTCCTCTAAACTGCCACCAGGTGTCCACAGACACTCATAAATCCCCTCTTTGGCTCACGAGTCAACAAAAGTGGAAGCTGGAACAGAGAGGGGAGTATTTACCCCAAGGATGCCTGGTTTGGCAGTGGACAGTAGAAGACTCTCTAGTGGAACCCAGGTTTGAGTGGCTGGTTAGTGCTCAGCCCAGCTCCAAAGTGCTCCCTGGCTAGGAGGACTAACAGATTTCAAAGCAAGAATTCAAGGCCCAGCAAGAACCTAAAACTTCATCATATCACCATCACTCTGACTTTTATTCTCTCCCAAACTTTCTGAGTCTATTCATTTTGGCCCTGATCTTAAGCTATTTCAACCTTATAACCCCCTTCCTCTCTAATAACCAGGTCACACTCCAAAACCAGGTCTGCAGTCCCTTGGGTAAGAAGGAACACTAAAGGTGGGCCCCATGCTCCCAAGCCTTCACCTCCTTTCAACTCAGGCTGAGAGGCCCTTCAGCCTTCCCATCCTAATGTGTCTCATCCTCTTCAAAGTCAGAATCCTGCCACCAGCCCCAGCTCCAGCTCTGTCACCTGGGGGAGGCTCTGCTCTTCAGGTCTGGGCCTTTCATAATGCCCTCTCGTTTCTTCTGACTTGGGTGAGCTCCCAGGCCCAGGGTGTCTGTAGAGATGAAACTCTTCTGTAGGTTGTGCATGGTCAGAACAATCAGTACACAAAAATGAAAACAGTAATGAAACATGAGCAACAAGACTAAAAATAATACTGTTATCAGTTGGTCTCTTGCTATTCCTGAGCCCGGGGAAGGAGACCAAGTTTCTACTTCACTACTGTCATGCAGTCTGTGCCCGGGCTATCACTACTCTAAGGCTGGCAGGAGGAGCCACACTGACCTGCACCATCTACTGCCACAGTGGGCATCCAGAGCTCTGAGAATCAGCCAGTGGGCCAGCCTGAGACAACTGAGCCAGCCTTGGTTCAAGCTGGTGCTCCAGGGCCAGGGAAGACATTAAAGAGAAATGTAGTTTCACTGCTCTGAGGGGAAGACTTTGATAGCTGTGAAAAACTGCCGCCCAGACATTGCATTCCCCACAACTGGCTGAGCCAACAGAGCCCTGCCTCAAAATTCATCCAGAGCCTTTCCCAACACTTTTTTTGTGAAACTTTGGCCTGTCTCTGCCTGTGTCTTCCTTAAAGAGAAGAAAAGGGGGTGCGATAGACAGACTGGAGGTGAGAGAATGAGTTTTATTATTTAATAATTAAATTAATCAGCACCACAAAGCCATGAACAGAATCTGATCTTGCATCCCCCAGACATGTGCCCAGGACTCAGCATAGAGCAAGCCCACATAAATGTCTGTTGAACAGACAAACATGAATGAATGTGACCAATCAGTTCTGAGTGCCAGCTTTATGAGAGGAGTTGACAAATTATAGTGTGACCAGAGCTGGCAGCCAGGATTGTAAGTGTTCTGGAGATCCTGTCATACACAAAAAGTTTAAAAACAAAAGAGATAGAGACAGGGAAGAGGAGATAAGAGAGGAAGCCTGGAGAATTGTTTTCTGAAATCACCTGAAGGAAGAATCTGATGGGCCCTGATTTACATTGTTCCAGAAGGCAGAACAGAAGCCAAGGAACAGAGTTCCCAGGTAGCTTTATAGCTCCAAGCAGATGGATATTCCCCATGGCTGTAACTGCCCAGGTGTGGGTAGTTCCCAGGGCCTCCTCCACCAGCGGGAAGGACCACACGGAGGAGGCTGGACACCACCATGGGGAGGGGCACCAGGACAAGCCTGCACCTGGTGAGAGGTTCAGACAACAGACCAACTGCTGAGATGACCTGGAAGAGTCCAGATTCATTTCTTCTTCCCCCAGAAGGAGAACAAGTTTTCATGTGACATGAGTCCTATGGGGCTCCAAGCAAAACTACGAAAAGGGAAAATCTAAATTCATCATCCTTCACTAACCTTTTCAGAACCCTTGTCATCTCTGCTTGTAAAACTCCTAACACAAACATTCTCGTCTTAGATGTGAGTAAACAAAGAAAAGAACTTACTTAAAAGAGAGTTAATGTCTCGAACTCCATGATGGTCCAGTGGTTAAGACTCTTCTTTCACTGCCAAAGGCCCAGTTTCGATCCATGGTCAGGGAACTACAATCTTGCAAGCCACATGGCATGGCAAAAAAAAAAAAATCTTAAAAAAAAAAAGAGCGTTAAAGCTTTAATATGCCAATTCGCATTTTGAAAGAGGGTGCCTCAAGAAAGCAATGAGCAAAACTAACCCTGGGTTTGCAGCACAATATCCTTTGAATAGGAAAGTCCTCTGGAGACCCCTCTGATCAATCAGCCATGTCCAGCATAGTGCTAGTCAGAGGGCAAAGGAATTGCATCGGGAGGCAGAGTTCTTGCTTTTTAAGTCCTCACTCCACCTTATACTGACTATGTCAGTTAAGTTTTGGTTACCTACTTAGCTTCTCTGAGCTTCATTTTCCTCATCTGTAATAAAGTGTTACCGCCTCCCTTCTTGAACACAAATATGCAAAGAGCAAACAAAAGAGGTCTGAAGGAAGACAGAAGTATCAACTCTGACCCAGGGACAGCGCTGAGCTGAGCTAAAGGCCACCCATGATCCCTGCCTTGAGTCCAGGGTTCTGTTCCCACTCAAGAAGCCCCTCTGTTCTCTTTCAACATCCCAGGTATGTCCAAAACCTCTGAACTTACTCCCTTTCACAACCACATCAAGCACTCCAGAGGATTTCCTCAACCTCTCCCTTTTCCATCCCTAGAGGCTGCTTCAGAGGGCAACAGTTCCCATAAACCAAAAACCAACTGAGCCAATTCAGGCTGCTAAAGCTTTGGGTTTCTTTATTGAAATGCTTGAGCTTCTTTATTGCAAATAAAGAGTTTCATTACTCTGTTGCAAAGAACTGACTCAGAACAAATTNTTCAGAGGGCAACAGTTCCCATAAACCAAAAACCAACTGAGCCAATTCAGGCTGCTAAAGCTTTGGGTTTCTTTATTGAAATGCTTGAGCTTCTTTATTGCAAATAAAGAGTTTCATTACTCTGTTGCAAAGAACTGACTCAGAACAAATTAAAACTGATTCCCACAATGAACTGATGACCTTGCTGATGATGTGACAGCACAAAAAGAAATTAGATAAATTTCAGAACTAAAGACTTTCAAAAATTGAAATATAGTTGACTTACAATATTATTTTACTTTCACGTGTACAACATAGTGATTCAACATTTTTATAGATTATGCTCCACATAAAGTCATTATAAAATACTGGCTATATTCCTTGTGCTGTACATTACATCCTTGTAACTTATTTATTTTATACCTAATAGTCTGTACCTCTTAATCCCCTTCAGCATCTTTGCTCCTCCCTACCCTTCTTCTCCCTAATAACAAAGAGTTTGTTCTCTGTATCTTTAAGTCTGTTTCTGTTTTGTTATGTTCATTCCACTAAGGATTTAAGTATTAACTGAGATTCAAGAAAACAGGATCTTTGGTTATTGTCTGTCTGCTTGTTTGTCTTGTCTCTGGACTGTTCCAGTATAAATTAAATTAGAGGTGGGCTAACGCTTTCTATAAAATCCAGATAATAAATATTTTAGGCACTTGTGGACTAAAAGTATATCACATACTTTCTTATATAAAACAAGAGGGAAAACAAGTTTCTAAAATCTTTTGATAAAGTTCAAAATATAAAAAATAATAATTGCATACAATTTTTTGTAGTATAGGTCTACTACTACTGTGTGTGTGCTCAGTTGTGTCCGACTCTTTGCAACCCCATGGACTGTAACCAGTCAGCCTCTTCTGTCCATGGGATTATCCTGGCAAGAATACTGGAGTGGGTTGCCATTTCCTCCTCCAGGAGATCTTCCTGACTCAGGGATGAAATCCATGTTTCCTATGTCTCCTTCATTGGCAGGTGAAATCTTTACCAATGAGCCACCTGGGAAACCCAATGAGAAAAACTGCAATTCCTTTTTAAGGAATAATATTTCATTTAATTGAGGCTCAAAGTTATTTTTTCCCATCACCCAAAATCAATTGCAAATATTCATCTGCTGTTACTGACATGTAATGAGATTTTATATATTTTAAAATGTTTTCTCACATGGATACATATTGCCAAATGCTGATATCAATCCACAAATATCAGTTTAATTGAGCACATTCACCTTTTTTAGAAGATATTAATAGACTCCTACTAGATTCATTTCTTGATATTTGCCTTAAAACATAGTTCATTTCAGTTCAGTCGCTCAGTCATGTCCGACTCTTCGCGACCCCATGTTTCGCAGTACGCCAGGCCTCCCTGTTATTACTATCTCTCGGAGTTCACTCAGACTCACGTCCATTGAGTCCGTGATGCCATTCAGCCATCTCATCTCGGTCGTCCCCTTCTCCTCCTGCCCCCAATTGCTCCCAGCATCAGAGTCTTTTCCAATGAGTCAACTNCTCCCTGTCCATCACCAACTCCCGGAGTTTACTCAAACTCATGTCCATTGAGTCGGTGATGCCATCCAACCATCTCATTCTCTGCCATCCCCCTCTCCTCCTGCCTTCAATCTTTCCCAGCATCATGGTCTTTTCAAATGAGTCAGTTCTTTGCATCAGGTGGCCAAAGGTGGCCTCTCTTCAGACCCCCACCGTGGCTGCTATAGGAGGACCTTTCTCCAGTGTTTTTCCCCAACCCAAGAAACACAGGGTCTCTATGCACAATAAGGGCTCGAATGGCAGTGATGCTCAGCTGAGGGATTTACCTTCATCTGGATTTGGCTCTGCAGGCAGACCTTCTGCTGAGACTCACTGGGCAGGACTTCCAGATCCTCCACTAGCTTCCTGGTCTCTGACACAAATCCATCTTGATCTCCAACCAAGTTTGTCTGAACTTTCCCCAAGGACCCTCTCAAACCTCTATGACCCTGCTCTTCACCTTAACACCCTTCTTCTGCTTCTGCCTGATGAAGCTCCATGCCCCCTCACCTCAGGGGAAAGGCTTCCTTTCCTTTAACAACCCTGTTTAGAAGGAACAATCTCTCTCTTGAGCCTTTAATTACTCTGCCTTGACCTGTAATCCATGGTTGACTGCAGTCTCCCTACTAGATTCTAAAACCCTTGAAGACAGGCTTCCTAGCATATTTGACTTTGCATCCACACTGTGCTTCATACAGTGGTTTGCCTAAGACATAGGGCCCATAACCAATGAACTGAGTTTCTGAACCTCTGGCCCTTAAGGGTGGGAGTAGGACTAAGAATTGGTAATTTGGCAGGATCTGTGCTGGAACCTTCAGCTGGGCCAGAAAGCCTTGAGAGTGGCCCACAACAATGGGTTCTTCCAGGTACACAGCAGCCTGCTGGCAGGAGGGATTAAAGAAAGGTCCGTTGACAATGCCCAGGAGTGCCAGGTCTCCTGGTACCCTCTTAGCTATCTCAGCTTGACAGTGTTATCAGAGAAGAAAGATGCTTTCTGAGAAAGGCAGGCCCCTAGGTGCTTGTGACGTTTTTTAATGTGGACAGCACTCTGGGATCCCTGTGACCAGGGGGCCACCTTTGGATCTGGGGGACAGGAATTCATGGATTTCCCCCATTTCAGAGTGAGTTCTCATCCTTGGAAAGTGAGCATGGCAACACACTCCAGTATTCTTGCCTGGAGAATCCCAGGGACAGAGTAGCCCAGTGGGCTACCATCCATAGCTTGCAAAAAGTGAGACATGACTGAAGCAACTCGGCACACATGCGTGCAAGTGAGGCAAGTTTCTTTCCTAAAAGTGTGTCCACGCAGNCTTGGAAAGTGAGCATGGCAACACACTCCAGTATTCTTGCCTGGAGAATCCCAGGGACAGAGTAGCCCAGTGGGCTACCATCCATAGCTTGCAAAAAGTGAGACACGACTGAAGCAACTCGGCACACATGCGTGCAAGTGAGGCAAGTTTCTTTCCTAAAAGTGTGTCCACGCAGATTTCCCTTGGCCCTAAAATCTTCACCAAAGAAAGTGAGCCTTTTGTTGATAAGTCACCCAGATGGATTCTGTCAGGTCAATGGATTGCTGGGGAGGGTCCACCCAAAGCAGAACAATGGTCCCCCCCCCTTTTTTTTTTTTTGGCAGCGCTGTGTGGTACACAGAATCTTGGCTCCCCAGGGATTGAACCTGTGCCCCCTTCCATGGAAGCATGGAGTCTTAACCCCTGGATCATCAGGGAAGTCCTGACAGTCCTTCATTTTTAAAAAGGACTTCTTTGGCTGTCTCCACTTAGTAGATTTACTTCCAACACAGCTTCAAGAATTCCGGCCACTAGAGAGGACTCTGTGTTCCATAACGAATGTTCTAAGCTTTGCTCTCAAAGAAGAGTCTTTAGTACAAAAGTGCGTGGGTGTTTATTTTTCCAAAGCCCAGAGTATGTGATTTAGCGAGCTTTCAGGTAGTCACTGGTGGAAGGCACCCCTGACTGGCTGTCAGCACTTGGAGCCACAGCTGGCATCAAAGGTATAGAAACAGCCTCTCATGTTCTGTGCTGGTCAGTTTAAGGGGACTCAACGATGAGAAGGTTCCGTATACAGGCCAGTTCTTCTGATAGCATGTCATCTGAATTTTCGTTCTGATCTTCTGAACAAGCACCTTTGGACGGGTTTCTTTTCTTCATTCTCTTTTCCTGTTTAGTTCACTCCTTCTTTAGCTTCTACTTCCAGGCAGATCTTCATGACAAGAAGGAATTCCGATCAACTAACCAGAAGCAGAGACCTAAAGCTGGCTCACCCTGGGAAGAGGCCAGGCCTGTCCTCATCCACTCATACCTGAATGGGCACCTGTAGGCAGAGTGTGGGCAGCAGATTAGGGGACACAATCTGCTGACCTGGGCCTTGGCTGGTCTGTCTCGAGCCTTCTCCAGCCCTCCCTCTGCTAATGAGGCAGGGTGCCCCAGACTCTTCAGCAGTCCCTGCCCTCCTTCCCCACCCATGCGCTCTCTGCATGTGGGTAGGCCTGCATATCACACAGCACACCCTGTCCATTCATTCTGGCCTGGCTGCCCTGCATGACTGGTGCTCTCAGATGTTTTCAAGCTCCGTCAGTCTCTTCACCTTGGTGAGGATGTCCAGAGATGTCCAGAGGTAGAGCCAGGGGGAAACTTCCCCTTGACAACACCTGGCTCCTTGGCTGGGCACAGTGGGCATTTGGCAGTCCTGGATGAATCCAGGCTTTCTCAGTTGCCTGGCATGTCAGGCTTCCTGCTGTCCTTGACCTGCCATGCTGTGATGGGAGAACTGGGAACCCTGAGCTCCCTCTGCATAGGGGCAGGAACCAAAGCCTGAGACCAATTCTGCATTCTGTGACTCTGCTTCTTTTTCCTTTGGCCCTGAGTAGGCTTTATGCTAATCAAATATCACCTCCTTTGTTCTTTGCAGCTTTTTCTCAGTGGTCTCCTGCTTAGTGTCCTAAGTAAAGGTGATCGCAGCATCAATCAGAACTCACCAGAAATTACCATTATGGAGATGAAGCCATCAGGTGATGTTATCACAAGCAGGTTTCACTTTAAGTCAATGGGCCACGTTAAACCACAAACCCCTCTTTCAACACTGATAAATTACAAGGTGTTTCTTTGCTTCACAGAATTATTTATTGGTCTCTTTAAAGCAGTGGTTATTATCCTCTCATGAAACATGAGAGCTACCTATCTCCCTAGAAAACAGTGGCCTGCCTGAAGCTTTTAACAATTTTGACAGTTGTTGGTTCAGAGATCCCAGGAAGGTCGTTCCTGAGTACTCTGGTCAACCGTGGAGGCCAGTTAGGAATCTCTATGATCTCTATGTTTGAGAGACATACAACTTGGGTCACTTGGATAGGATTTGATGTCTCTGCTGTCTACACAAAATACTCATGCATTTATGGCCACACAAGGCAAAGCACACAAGCACTGACAGAATGGGCTCACCTGTACACCAACACTTCTTGGACACTGGATGTAATTTGCTTTTCATATACAGCTTTCACACTTTACATCGTTAAGGAGAAAAATATATGTACCTCTCCACGCCGCTTAGTTTCCACTTGTGTTTCCGAGACATCAGTAATCCCCCACCCCAAGCTGCCTGGAAAAAGAAGGGCATACAAAGAAAAGGTCGTGTTTTTTCATTGCCTGGATTTCTAGAGTTTGGTATCTTTCAAAACAGTAAGCATTGCATGGAGTGAAAGTTACAGCCTCAACCCCAGATAACTTGGGGATTGGCACTAGACTTCCAAAGGTGAAGCTGGGGGGCCATTCTAAGGTCTCAGGCTCCATCCACACTTATACGGGTGTAAGAAGCCAAACACCTCCTCAGTCTGCGCGAAAAGGAGAAAGATCCTTCCCAATCCATCATCACTGTGCTTAGTCCTAGGGAAGCTCATCATTTCAGAACTAGAAGTACTGATATATCCACGGTTTAGACTAAAAATGAATTAAAACCCTTTAAACAACTTTCACATTGCAAGGAAAACTCTTTCTGACAACTCTGAGTGCATATTATTAACATAAAGCCAAAATGACCTAAACCAGTCTACTCAACAACATAAGCCTCTTGCACCGGAATGGAAAGCAACTTATGCTTCCTTCGTTGATAAAGCCTCACAATGGAAAACACATCAGCTGAACCTGGCATTGATTCCTGATCTCATCATGGGTCATTAGCAGTTTTCAGAGGCTGATCATTGAGCCACACTTTGAGTCATGTTGGTCTAAACTTAAATTCCATTAGTTTGTCCTTCTAAAAGTTGACCTCTGGTTTCATCTGAAAATGTCTTGATGAGTGCTCTCCATTATTTCTTGGTGTGACTAACTGTGGAGTCAAAAGTCTCGTATATGGCCTATCTTACTAGCTGTCCATACGCTGGAAATTTGGTGACTCGTGTTTCCTAGCAAGTTAAGTCTACTTTCCTCCTCAGTTAGACTAGTTTCTGACTTGAGTTGAAGTTTTTATCCACTGCATCTCCTAGATAAGTGAAACTCCTGTTTATTCTTTCGATCATTCTCATAAGGAAGGAAACTTTGCATATATGTAACTGTGTATTTTCATGTGTGAGACTGTGTGTATGTGTCTTTGCATGTGTGTGATTGTGTGTATGTTTGTGTGTGTGTGTGTGTGTGTGTTTGCATGTGTGTGACTGTGTGTGTTCCTCTGTGGACATTATGACCCAGTGAACCAAGAACTAAGTGCTCAGCTCAGGTCCTGGTCCCAGAAATAAGAATACTATCCTGTTGGGGAAGTTAAGGCATAATCAGTCTCAGATAGCTTCTAGCGCATGTAGTTTACTGTGTGAGTCATGTACTACATTGTCTCTGCCATCTTTAAAAGCTTATCTATCATTATTCTGGGAATAAATTCCTAAAGTAAAAAAAAAAAAAAATACATTTCATTCCATGAGCTCCAAGTGCAAAATGTGCAAGAACATTTCAGTGGTGCTCCCTCTCTGATACTTACATCCACGTGCATCCAGATCTTGTACTTTTTGCAAATGTCAGCAACTGCTAACAGAGGGTCAAACGCTCCATACACAGTGGTCCCAGCCGTGGCGCTCACAAGAAAAGGGACAAACCCCTGTGCAAATGAGAAAGCCCCAAAGAATGTAAACCAGCAGTCCAAGGATTCTTTTAAAAAGCTGTGGACATTCTCCTCCTATCTTACACATCTGTCTTTTTGGAACCAGCAGAAGGCTTTTGACAATACCTTGGAGCTTAGTAGGAACGATGTTCGCCCTCCAGATCTGAGTTCCTCAGGCCATTCTGTTGGCTCTGCCAGTTGCCTTATGAGATCAGACACTCCAGTTCTCAGAAAAGGCTGCACTGGACCCAGGGGTGTGTAAACTTGGTGGTGCCCACAAATCTTTGGTATAGT